>JANAVB010011619.1:130000-209764 GCA_029216955.1 Iris pallida | reverse complement strand
AGTAAGCACCAAGCCAATCCATTCCCAATATCATGTCATAGTCCTTAAAGTCTAGAACTGCCATATCTAGGGACAATTTTCTATATCTGATACAAATTTGGACAACTCTATAGACTGAGTGTGCAGGAAATTGTGTGCCCGACGGGGTACTAATACTAAGATTAGACCTAGCCGTGTCATAAGAAATTTGTGCTCCGTGGCGAAGTCCGCCGATATGAAACTATGGATGGCACCTGAATCAAATAGTACACGTGCAGGCATATTATTGAAAAGTAATATACATGTCCCTACTGTATCCGAGGCGAAGGGTTCATCCCGAATAATATAGATGCGTCCCTGGGCTTTGGGGCAATGGACTTGACCAGTCTATTGTGCGGCCTGAAGAGCTCGAGTTGTCTGTCCTCGGTTCTGTGGTTGTGGAGGGCGTTGAGTTTGCCCTTATTCCAAGCAGTTGCGTGTAATGTGGCCCTGGCGACAATACTTGAAGTATGCTCCGTCTCTAGATCTGCAATCAATCGTTGGTAGACCATTCTAATTGCATTTGTTGCAATGGAGTATAGGTTCTATCCTTGGTAGTCGTCGTTGATGCCATGATTGTGAAGTTTTGTAATGTCCTAGTCCCAAATTACTTAGGACCAAGTACGTAGACATGCCAGCTGCATATATATAAAGAATAATCCAATATATGGAATCCTCGTATACGTACATAAGCTGTATATATAATAAATAATCACAGGACAGAATATAATCATCTAAAATCTCATCACAGCCCAACACAGAAGATAATAGATTCCAACTAATAATGAGTGTAGCAAAAAATAGCCGGGTGGACATACCACTCCAAACAGCTATGATAAATAGTCTCAATGATCGGAGTCCAACCTCCGCAAAATAGATAGAAAAAGATGCAAAAATGTCCACTAATGTCTCAATAAATAAATAATCTAGAAATCAGCAGGAGATGCCTCATCATCAATATAGGATGGATCCAGTGCCGCTCTGTACTCCTGCGAAAACTCGTCTAATCCTGGAGATAAATAGGTCCTCTGTGCGACGAAACAAGATACAAGAAAGCACCATGCCATATAAACTGTGATATATAATATAAAAAAGAGATGAATGCAAATAGGGTGACTACCAGGTCTACAGTGATAATGCAGTTAAGAACAAATCTTCAACGCAAGGGAACTCTGGCTGCAGGAAACTCGGGTATGGTCCCACCAGGATACCAGGGACCTCAAAGCATGACATTCCTCGAATGTCAGAGGCTAGCAGGATCAGGAATAGGAAAGTGCATACGTGGCCCATACATTAAGGAACTGTTCTTCCCATCCAATGCCTAGTAGGGTCACATCCATGACTCATAAAACCTCTAGTAACTGCCAAGTCCACTAGTATGCAATTCTATTGGCAGTTACTCCTAACCGTCGTACGCCTCATGCGTATCGGTAGCCAGCCGACTACGCGAGCACGTGTCCTACATATGACTCATAACACGTGATAAGTATGTGTCAAGGCCGTATGAGATATACCAATATCTCATCATCAATGGGTTATCACTAGACTAAGTCAATGTAAGAGAAATAAACGAAAAGCACTAAAACGACCGATAGATTTGCTTTCACCCAAGTGTCACTTGGACGCACAGTTTATAATAATAACAATAAATATGAAATGCTAAAAATAAGAATATGTAAATCACAGAGTAAGGTGGCTAGGTGTCTTGCATGGCATACAGAAATGGCAACTCCAAACAATCAGTCACGTCAGCAATAAACCTTAAAGTCCATGAACGTCTTCGGATGCTGAAACAAATATCAAGAATGTTCCTGGTGTAAAAGATATCTCTAGGAAATGCATGTCCAAAAGTCTAATTCTAGAACAGGGGCAAAATCATAATTTTGGGTCAAAACGATGTACGCCGTAGACCCATTTTGTACCGAAATGCGTGCCAAAGTCTATGGTCTCTAAAGTCGTCAAACTACATGTCTACGAATCCAATTTGAGGAGATGAACTCAACGGTATGTCCAATTTTGGATTCCGATGACCCGTGCACAAAATTGCCTGTTGGGCCGGGTTGCAAGTCCGCCAAATTTGCGTTCCGATCAACCATCTCAGAATTGAACCAAACTTGGGATACAGGACCAGAAAATTGATATGGTCCTATTGGCTTAAGTTTCATCTCAATCCGCGACTGTATACGAAGTTATGGCCAAATTTGTAAAAGGTCGATACGGGGGTATCTCGACGGATACATACTTATTTCGTCGCGCAGATGCAACGAAATCGTGTTCCGTCAGTTTCCACACATCGACAACATTCATACGCGCCTTTCGATGCGTATAGTGCGTGACCATGTCGCCCGGTTTGTCAGGCGCACGTCGTATCGTTAAAAATTTCAAAAATTTTAATATTTTAAAGGCTTTTTTTCGTCAACTTCAATAGTGAATTACTCCTTGCATATATATCGAAACGTCGATCTAACAGGTGCATTGCGATCTTGTTTATGTTGTATTTGACTGTTTGAATTTAGTTTCTACAAACTCTAATGTGAAAATCACAAATTAGCTTCCAAGTTGTCGTTTTAAAATAGTTTTTAGTATTGCAAAAAACAGATTTTTCTTCAACATCATCTCAATTTTTCGAGCAAGTCAAAGGGTCATTTTGAAATCCACCTGGAGGATCTCGAAGAAGGTCATGTGAGCTTCGTATAGAATTTCGTAGAAGCAAAACGAACGAACGAGCATGAAGAAATCAGAACGAAAAGATGGGTACCTTGCAGCGTTTACGAAACAGAGTGTTCTGTTTCGCGGCATGGTTTGTCGTTCTCCCGGCGATACAACAGTTGACGGCCAGGTGCAGGCATCGGGGTAGCTGTGCTGGATTGCTGGCAAGGCTAGGGTGTAAGGAATTTAGGTTTCGTGGAGAATCGAGAGAGAATTTTGATGGAAACTCAATTTTCGATTTTGTGGTATATAGTGATTTAAATTCCGAAATTGGATAGGATTAGAGCAAGATTTGGATTCGAATTCATGTTAATCTAGTGGAGAATCTAGATATGAGTTTATAGGAAATATTTGGTTGGATTTGTTTCAAATTTGAGTGAGATCTGATTTGGTTTCGGGTTTGTATACACGCGAGTATACTCGTGGCTTCGTTTTGGTTCAAGGGGGCTCGACCTTCGCATGGCACTGTAGCGCAGCTACAGTGCTATATTTTTTTTCTTTTTTTTCTATTTCCTTTCTTTTCTTTTATCTATTTCCTTTTCTAATTCTTTTTCTTACTCATTTTAATTTCTTTTGAAAATTTTATTTCTTTTTTTTAATAATTTAGTTTATAAATAAATATACACACACATGTATATATTTTTATATATACATGTATATATACTTTGGCAACTTTTTAACTCATATAATTTCCCTTATATATATATATTATATATATATATATATATATATACACTCATATATATTTTCATATATAATTTATGTATATACATATAATTTATTGTTGTTATTCTTAGTTATATATTATTCTATACTTAATTTTGTTCATAAATTGTTTTAGCTAACATTTAACATGGAAACTTAATTTAATAATTATAAAATTTAGGGGGTTTTACAGATTGTATGACTTGTTGCCTCCTGCGTTACTATGGCGTTTGGGTTGACATGATGCACAGCACCGGGAATAGCTAGAGGATACTAAGGCTCAATGTGAATAATATGGTTGAGGGTCATCCGCATCGATTGATACTCTGGAATGACCACATGGGCAGTAATGGAAGACTACTGACCCACTTCAAAATGTCGAAATCTATTTGCGACTTCGGGCAGATGTGCACTTGCAAGCTTGGAGAGCTTATCAACTCAACCGCATATTGGTGAACTGTCATATTTTTCTGCCCCAGTTGCATAAACTTGTTCATCTTTTCTTGATGAACAGCTGAAGGAAGAAATTTTTTTTGAATGCTTTGCAAAATTTGGCCTAAGAGATCTTTGTTATCTCATCATCTTGGAGGATCGTTCATTTTTGCACATCCCACCAGTCATACAGGTTCAACCGAAGTTAAAGTTGAGCGTAGGCAACTCGCTTTGACTTGTCAATGTCAAGTGGTTCGATGTGGTCTTCGAACTCTGCCAGCCAATCTTGTGCACGAAAGGATCTTCGGTTCCCTTGAATAAAGTATTGCACGCCTTCTTAAAATTTGAAATTTTGGAGGAGACATACTTCGTAGGTGCAGGCTAAGGCTCGTTAGGGTCGAGTTTGCTGCATTGGTTCATCGGGCTCTGTTATGGCAGGCTAGTCGCGGAATGATTGTTATTCATCGTGATTGTCTAGATGATTTGTGGCAAGGTGTCAAGTTGTTTTTACTGTGCCTTGACTTAAGCTATAAACCTGTTCTCGAACTATGTCTGTCGAGTATCGACCCATTGTTGCTTTGCTTCCATTATGCACAATATTTGCTCTATTGGGTCAACCGATGGTTCGGCCTTTACGCTGCTAGAGTGTCACTCCCAGTCCTAGATACATAGGACTAGAAAAGTAAGCATGCTAGCTGGTACGATCTAGAATAAGTTCCAATTTTAATGGAATTACCCTAGATGTACTACGTTGTAAAAGTATGTAGAAGCTTAAAAATATCAGGAGAGTTTACTGTGCCATTCACAGATAGCGCGCAGCGCTATCTATCAAAATAGCACCTAAAATCAATTGGTGCTTAACATTAAAAAGCGCCACTCATCGGATAGTGCCAGACCACCACGTAGCAAGATTCCTCAAGAAGATAAATCATCAGTCATGACAACTGACTACACAACAATCAAGAAAATCTCTTCAAATCTCGAGCACACGCCACTTAAGAAGGATCTTGTCAGAGCCTCCATAATGACAACTATCAGTTACTCACACAAATTTATCAATGGCGCAAATGATCAACTGTTCATTCTCAACACTAGGCGCCTTTCACAGTTGGCACCAAACAACATAAAGCTATACCAAACAACAGAAAGCCATGCCACCAATCAATCAACATCATCCAAAAGCAGTTAAAGATGACATGACATGCATGCCACTAATCTTGAAGAACATACATACGACACTACCCATGACCATACGTCTTTCTCTTACAGAAAGCCATGCATCCTACGCAATTAAGTTACCCGTTCGCACAAATAGTTAAAACAAACATGGTGCGCCAAATAGTGTACAATCAGAATACTTTTACACTATGCGCCAATCAATGTAACTGCCTAGCAGTTATACAAAAATCAATAAATAGAGTTCTAAGATCACTTCTTAAGGCATCATTAATGATTATAGTCTTCTAACATGAGTTCCAGGCACTTCTCCGTTACTTTTGCAGTACGTTCCAGAGCTTTTCTCCTCTGACATCGCATCGTCCAAGGGATAAAGTGATCATCTTCTGACAGATTTCTAAAGTTGTACTTCCCGGAATCAAATTGTATTCTCTGTACTTTTCTTTCTTAGTTTTTGGTTAAGTTTTCTTCAAATACTTTTGTTTCTGCAAACAAAATGGTGACTTTACTGTAGACGACTTTTTCCTCTGATTAGAAGGTGACAATTCAAAGCGATGTTGCGTCGGTTGGCACGACGCAGGAGACTTTGGTCTTCGAGTTCAACCAAATTGCTTATGAAGAACTGATTGGCGCCGGGGGTGCCAAGCGCACCAATGCTGCTGCCAAGCATGCTACCACTACTATTGCTAGGAACAAGGCATGCGCTATCTGGACTCCAAAGTCCACCTCCGTGCCAATCAGTGTTGCTGCTGCTTATGACAAGGAAAATCACCCAATGGCTACTCCCCACTCTTCCCAAGTCCTTGACTTAGTAGAAAACTCACTTGATTGTACCTTTGTGCCAATCAGTGCCAAAAAACTTCTAAACATAAACTCAATTTCTCTTGGCGGAGAAAATCAAAACGATGTCAAGAAAGTAACTTTTGTCCAAAGTTCACTTCCTTCTACCCATAAGCGCCATGCCAAACATGTTGTGCCAGTGTGCACAGAGCAAAGGCATTCTGCCTACTCCGTGCCAAATTGATTCATGCCAGACTGCTCAGCGCCAATCAGGCCAGCGCCATGACCTCCCTACCCTGCGTATATCAAGAAATGAACATGGAAGTCTGAGGTGTCACAGACTACAACCAAATGGTGCCAGACACTTGTATGCGCACCTATCTTAATAAGCATAGAACAGAACTTCCTCAACCAAGTCATACGGTATGCCAAAAGACCTTGATACAGTCAGTGCCAACTACTAGTTCGTGCACAGTGAGAGCTTTTAAAAGCCAGAACACTCACTTATGCCAATGAACTTAGTACTTCCCAGTACACGCAGGGAACACAAAATTTTAGGAATAGACATCATATTCTGATGTAATCAGGCAGAGTCTGCCTCCTCCTTCTTCTTTTCCTTCCATTGTACCCAATCTTTGCGAACTCATTGTACAAAAACGGAAGACCACGAGATCATCTCGTGCAGCGGTGACTCCATTGAACGAACATCACTATAAAGAATATCATGAGATAGTAATCCAGTACTGCTGTAAGACAACCAAATAGTCTGTGTTTGACCACTTCAATTATCTTTGCTCTCCTAATGTTATCCTGATAGATGAAGATAACTCGTCTCGTGTATCAGCAACTGCATAAAACAAATGTCATTGTAATTCACATCAAGTTGATGTCAAGTGTTGCTACAAGTCAGCAAAACGGTCTGTATTCAACCGTCTGAATTACTCTCATTCACCCAATGTGATCCTAATGAACAAAGATGAATTATTATTTGCCTCTGTCAATGTGATATCTTGTAGTACTGGGGGTAGGAGACACCTGAGGCATAATTCGCTATGACCTTTGAGTCGACAAATTCACAATCAAGTTTTTACTCCTCTGAAGGAGTGTACCAAAACACATGATCAAGAAGCTGAGACTTTCTTGGTCAAAGGAATCTTCCCGATTCCAACCTTGGATGTAGCAGCTTACCTGACTTTGATGCCGACAGCGAAGGTTCTGATCTGACAATCTTGTCCACCAGCTCTTCTTAATATCAAGAGAAGTTCTACTTATGTGACAAACGAAGAGCAAGATGCTTCCAGTTCTTCTAGCCAAGAATAAAGGACGCTGCTTTGGAGGCTAACCTAAAGACCATGGATGACATGGTCACGAGTATGTACGCGGTGATTATGACACAACTTGCTGCTCCACCGGTTGTGAACCTAGTTCCAACTCAAGAACACATAGCAGGTTTTGTGCCTGTCCACACTGGCCCGAGAGTATAGCCTCCTCTAGATACTACCATCCCAAAGGTCGTACACCTTCAAGCACATGCCACTCCAAGTCATTCTGATGTTGGAGGTAGTACTTACCATGCAGTTTCATATCCTAACCTATCAAATCAATCTACTGCTTCTCAAATATCGAGAGATCCTCTAGAAGCAGTCAAGCTTCTGCGAAATCAGTTTGAAACTTTCAAGCAGAAGAGGGATTACAAAAGTTAGGGAATAAACAACCTTACCCTGCAGAGTGGAAGGAAGTCCCGTTCCAACCTATTACAAGCCACCCACCATAATGCTATTTGACAGCACCATGTCTCCGAGTCAATATATCAATCACTTCAAGATGATGATTGATCACCCCCAGCAAAGTGATGCTCTACTCACTAGAGTATTCGTCGGATGCTTAGTAGTTGTTACCTATGACCGATATCGAAGCTTACCGAATGGTTGCATAACATTCTTCGCAACATTAAAATAGATATTTCTTGAATGATTCTATGAAGGGACTTACGACATGACCATGTCTACCCTTACCAAAATCAAACATAAGTCCAATGAAACAGCCGAATTTTCATCGAGCACTTCCGACGGGAGGCACCGAAAATGCCTCTCGGTATCCCTGATGCATTGACTATAAATACTTGTAAATCAAACTTGTCACCTACAGTCAGCATGTGGATGGGACTTACACAGTTTCAAGATTGGGGTTTCTTCATTGTAAGTTCCAGCGCAGCTAAAAATACTGAAAAATTTAAGCAACTAGGCATCCCGATGCGTATCTCGATAAAGATAAGCATCCTGCTACCAGCAACGGTAGTCACCAAAATAATCGTAAAGGCAAGAAGATTTATCCATCATGTATGTCAGCCAACACCTACAACAATGACACCTCCATAGATGGCAGCATCACGATCCAAGGAAGAGTATTCCTTTTACGACGACGATATCATGAGCATCCTTGATTGCTTGATCAAAAGCAATAAGCACTAACTGCAGGAGATCAAACGACCAGACGAAGTAGGTAAGACTAAAATCCTAAGTATTGTATGTATCATAGGTTTTTGGGTCATCCAACCAGGGCATGCTACATACATACAGAAAAGATCCAAGAGCTGATCAACGCCAAAGCAATCACTCTCCAGAAGGACGAGAAGACGATAATAGACAACGTCGTCTATCTATAATTTGGAGACTTCGTTCCTCAGCTAGTCTCTGATGGTATCGTCCCGATACTTAAAGCGACAATGAAGATCATAAATCTCCCGTCGGCATGAAATAACGATTTAGTGCCATTATCAACAGCCAAAGGAAAAATCATGTGGGTTCACCCAGACCTTGTCACTAAATTCGAACATAAGGCAATTGTCTCTTCTAAAAAATCAAAGAAGTCGGCCAACTACAAATCATGCAACATGACTTCGAGTGAGAACTCCTCATTTAATGGCCGTATTCCCTCTTCGAAAGCTACTTTCTTTCCAACAGGATCCATAACTTTCGCTTTAGAGACTGCATCGCCGAAGTCAAAAGTCGACTACCAACCAGAATACCATTGGTATAGCCAGCATTCTCGAGAGCTGAAGCTAAATATGGGATATAACTTTCAGAAAGCACCTGGATTAAATAATGGAAAGGGGTCTCTGGTACCTCTATCTCTACAACTTCAAGACAACATGTCTAGTGTCGGCCTAAGATTTAGGGTAGATCACACGCTCCCTCATCAAGAACAAAGTCCTCCAAAGTTAAGGCACGTACGAAGACCTGTAATATGGTTTCTCTCTCACCGGCTTCAAAAGAGGAAGTCTTGATCGGAACTAGGTCTGGAAGACTCTATCTTAGAGACTATCCGGATGGTCAAAAGAATTAAGTCGTCATTCCTCCTCCTACTCTTGATGCTCTTCTGACATCAGCTCCACCAGCTGATTCGGGTCCATCTAAGACGATAGCAGTTGATAAGGGTAAACAACAAGTTCGTTTCGACAAAAACTTAAAAAAGATGCCACTGTAAGGTCTTCAAAATACACTTCCCGATCCCGATATACGTAATCTTCATGAATTCTGTAGACGGTATCGGTATTTAGCATGTGCATAAATTTTGTCTATTATTTATAATGATGGCATATAGCCTTTTTAGCCTTGTCATTAGTGGAAGTGGTTAGGGATTAGGGTTTTCTTAAACCAACCCAACCCCTATTTAATATCTCTTCCTCACTCTCTCTCTCTTCATTCACTCATCCATTTATTTTTCTTAATACCACTCCACAGGCAAGTACAACTTGCTCAAAAGTGGAGATTAGTGTATTTTTTTCCTTTCTTGATTCTTACTCAATTTTATTTGTCTACATTGTTCATCTGTTCATTCTCTACAAGTTTAGTTCTTGAAGTTTTTGATTTTAATGGCTAGATTTATGTAGATCTAAGTTCCTAAAACTAGGGTTTCATGGGTTTTCATGGCTTTGATCGATCAAACTTGGCTATTTTCGAAAACCAATGGTCCTATGCTGTAGGAAATTTGATTCTATACAATTTTAACCTTTGGAAAGTTAGATTTTGACTTATTTTGAGGAAGTTGTGGCCAAAACAATATTTGGACTTCTCCTAGGTTCGTCTGTGCTGGTTCTGGCAGGGATAATGAATAGTTCCCTTCGGCTGCATGAGCATTCCCAGCCGCATAAGTAATTGCAGCCGCATGAGCATTCCCAACCGCATAAGCATTTTCCAGCCGCATGCGATCGTGCCGCATGGCGCTGGGCAAGTTTCGGCCGCATAAAGCCTTCGCAGCCGCATAAAGCCTTCGCAACCGCATGAGCTCATTGCCGCATGAACTTCTGAGCCGTATGGTACTACCCTCCCACTACCGCATATACAAGATTTCTATTTGAGCCGCATTGGCTATGGTTCCATTCCCCAACTGCATAAGATCTATCCTCATTGCCGCGTGGACTTCCGTTTCTTTCGGCCGCATGAGTTCCTTAGCCGCATGGCTTGACTGAGCCGTATATTCCAGTTGCATATGCCCGATTTCCTGAGCCGCATGCGCCCCGTCCGTCCTGAGCCGCATGTGCCCCGTATATTCCAGCCGCATGAGCCCTGGCCGCATGTTCCTTGTATCTTAGTCCTCATTTCTAATCTGACTACCTATGTGAGGGCTGGATAACCCTATGTGTGTACTAAGGTACAATCTATGTGAGCACCAGGTGCTATCCTAAGTGCTAAGTGTTCCTACGTAATACCTGCCAGTGCTTTCAAGAGTCCAGCTTTTATATAGTAAAGGTCGGTAGCAATGACGTGGTATGTGTTGTGTGTTGCATTACACCAAGAAGGAAGAAACATACGTATGAATCATTGAGTCAGTATGGATCTTTTCTTGGGGTACTCGTACGATGTACGACATCTAAGGGAATGAGCATGTGACCACGACATGTGAACTCTGAGGATAACCTAGGGATTAACTAGGCAACTAACTTAGTAAATGCATTGGATGAAAAGAATCCCGAGATCGTGCCATACTAGCCACCCCAGGTCCCGTCCTGATGTGCCGGGTTGGCCGCTACGGATATGGTTTCATTTGCCTATAGCGAATAGCTATATCCGACTCCTACGAGCTATGTGTTAAATATTTTAGCGCGGTAGCCCTTCGGGGGACAGGTGCATAATCAAAGTGTTATAAGTCTTATGGTATGGCTAGCCCTGCTAGGTTGACACGATCTGAGTATTCCTTTTAATCAGTATAACGGAGATAACTCCACCAAATATAGAAAGCTGCAGGAATGAATGACCGCTTGAAAAACGACTTGACTATGCTTGGATCTTCCGCTAGTAGCCGAGGGACACGGACTGTCATGGTGCATGGTCCAACCCATGTCCTTGTTTGGTTGTTGGATGGTCTGTCGTGCTAGGACAGGCTATGGACCGAGGTTACGACCGAAAGTTTACTATTATTATTTTATGACTGGGTTTTATCTTACTCTTTTGTGCTTCCTTGTGGTACTTGCTATTTCGGGGCTGACCCGGCTGGTTTTGTTTGGCCAGATCGCGTAGCAGAGCCTGAGGATCCGACTTTCTTCCCTGACGTCAATGGTGCATACTAGGAGCATTACTGGCGGGGGACTCGAGTGGGTTTCTTCTCCACCACTCTTGTATCCTTATTTATGTCCTGGCGTTCAGCCACCGGCACCTGTTTAGCCGGCTAATCTAGACATTTTGTCTTTTGTATAATTGTAATTAAATCAGACTGCAGCTGAATATAATTATGTATCTTTGACACTCTGGGCTAGCTACCTTATAAAGCTAGAACCCCATGATCATTTTGATGAAGCATCAGGGACGCCTTACTGCTTTATTTTATATGTTCATTCATTGATGTTTTCTTGCTTTGAATGATTGAGACGTAGATGTTCAGTGTGATCATAGGTGACTTGAATGTAGCATACACCCCCTTGTCTCTTGACAGCCACGATCGTCGTATGATGTTTGAATACCTTATATGGAGTAGCTGGCCTAGTCCGTCTCCGTATTTTGGTACTAGGGCGTGACAAGGTTTTATTGGTGGCTCATGCAGGTCTAACTTTTCAGACTTGTGGGGTGTTACTATTATAGGAGTCTCAATCAAAACTTGTTCTCTTTGAATCTCTTGATTCGATTTCTTTTTCCTCACCTTGATTGACCCCCTGAATTGTATCCTCGAATCTTCCTCGTCCTGACAATTAATATCATGTACTTTTCCATATAGGGGTGCTTCTTTCTTAGTAGCTGGCGAGGCCAACATGGAGGAACAACCAGTAGAGCATGGCTTGGCGGGGCAGCAACTGGAAGGAGTGCAATCTCCTGATCAGATCCGAGTGGAAATAATATCAGAGCTAGTAGAACCGTAGGTTATGGAAACTCCTCCACCCCAGCAGTGCCAGCAGCGACGCCCGTACCTGATACTGCAGCACTCCTGGAGGTCATTCGGGGATTCTTTGCTACTCAGCAGTAACAGGTGGTAGCACATCAGCAACAACAGACCCGACAGCAGGAACATAATGTGCTACTGAATCAGGGGTTGCAATTGGCCCTTGAGAGGAGTATAAGGAATGGTTCAGGAGCATCAGGAAGGTTTTATCGACTTAACCTGAGATATTTTGACGGCACGTAGAACGCCATCACGGCGGACGCTTGGCTTCAGGACACTGAGGCCATATTGACTGCAGCTAAGGTTCCAGCAGAAGAGAAGGTTGACCAGGTCAGACTGATACTTCAGGATCTTGCCCGTGATTGGTGGGCATTAGAAGAGGTTGGACTGAGGCGCCCTGTTCCCTAGGATAGCTTACGTACCAGATTCAAGGCCAAGTACTTTATCGTGGTAGCACGGTATGAGCTACAGCAGAGGTTTATCAGTCTCAAGCAGGCTGGGAAGACGGTGGATGGATATGCAGCAGAGTTCTGCAGACTGAGTCGGTTTGTACCGAAGATGGTAGCTATAGAGCCAGAGAAGGCGATGAGGTTCCAACGGGGACTTCATTTGGAAATTCTACAGCTTGTAGAGGGGTACGACTATCATACTTTTTATGACGTTTTAACGGCAGCCCGGAGGCATGAACTCACCCAACAAAGGCTGGTGACAAGGGATGGGGGCCAGAAGAGGACTCATTCTCAAAGCAGGGGTGGAGCAGCAGTACAGCGAACATGGGAGCCAGCGCCCGGCATCCGTATTCATGAGTCAGGAGTGCTACGGAGGACGGCAGTATCTGAGATATCAATACCAGTTCGGTATCAGCAGCCGAGGAACCAGCAGCAGCGCCAGGGGGTGCCTATTGGATGTACTTACTATGGTAAGGGAGGGCACACTAGGGATGTGTGTCATTCAGCTAATGGGTTATGTATGAAGTATGGAAGTCCAGACCACCGGATTGCCAATTGTCCTATGATGTAGAGGCCAGGAGGGCCAGTTTAGCAGTTTCCGACATTGCCAGCTCCAGGGGTAGCACCGAGCAGAGGGCCAGCATTGGCCGTAAGGCTGCTAGCCCAGCGTCTACCCACGCAGGCTCAGATGTACCGCCAGGCACAGAACCAGGATGACCCGCAGAGGCCGCAGCGATAGCATAGTCGAGGAAGGCAGCAGGAGAGAGCTCAGCAAGGCCAGGGCCAGGCCTTCATATTATCACTGGAAGATGCACTAGCTTCAGGCGACGTAGTTGCAGGTAATATTTCTGTTACCTCTTTTCTTGCAGTAGTATTGTTTGATTCGGGGGCTACCCACTCTTTTATATCTGCACGATTTACGACACATATTGGATTAAAATTCGAGGCATTGCCAGAGAGGATGAATATACTCACTGGTAATGGGCTCGTAGGAGTTAGCAGAGTATGCTTAGCATGTCCAGTAATAGTGAGTGGACGATTATTGTCCACATCTTTGATTATGTTCCCCATGGGCAACTTTGACGTTGTCCTAGGCATGGACTGGTTGAGAGACAGTCATGCGACAATGGATTGTCGGGGAGGTAGGGTAGTATTTAATGTACCTGGCGTAGAGGAGTTTGTCTTTGTTTGATCATTGGAGGATCGACCCAAGGGCATCG
Source organism: Iris pallida (assembly GCA_029216955.1). Taxonomy (NCBI): domain Eukaryota; kingdom Viridiplantae; phylum Streptophyta; class Magnoliopsida; order Asparagales; family Iridaceae; genus Iris; species Iris pallida. The sequence goes on along the minus strand of JANAVB010011619.1, from coordinate 195,903 downwards.
TTGCAGAAGCATTGTCAGAGCAAGAGCAGATTCCCAGAGTAGTCAGAGAGTTTGTCGATGTGTTTCCAGATGAGCTTCCAGGTTTGCCACTAGTCAGAGATGTGGAGTTTTGCATTGAGCTGAATCCTGGGACAGAGCCAAAGGTCGGTAGAGTTTACAGGATGTCGTAGTCAGAGTTGGACAAGTTGTACCAGCATAAAGAAGAATTGAAGGTGAAGCAGTTTATCAGAGACAGTAATTCGCCCTGGGCAGCACCAGTGATTTTGGTACCTAAGAAGGATGGATCGACGCGGATGTGCATTGATTACCGACAGTTGAATACAGTAACTGTGAAGAACAAATATCCGTTACCAAGGATTGATGACTTGTTTGATCAATTGAGTAAGGTTTGCATCTTCTCTAAGATTGATCTTTGATCTGGATATTACCAAGTGAGGGTCCGGAAGCAGGACATACCCAAGACAGCCTTTAGATCGCAGTATGGGCATTATGAGTTTCTGGTGATGCCATTTGGACTGACTAATGCCCCAGCAGTATTCATGGATTTGATGAATCGCATCTTTCTGCCCTATTTAGATAAGTTTGTAGTAGTATTTATAGATGACATCCTTGTCTATTCCAGTAGTGAGGAGGAACATGAGAAACACCTTTAGATAGTGTTGCAGACCTTGAGGGAGCATCAACTTTATGCGAAGCTTAGTAAATGTGAGTTCTGGTTGGATCATATTTCGTTCCTGGGACACATTATTTCTGGAGCAGGAGTGTCTGTAGATCCGAAGAAGGTTGAGACAGTGGAGAATTGGCCAATTCCGAAGACGGTAGCAGATGTACGTAGTTTCTTGGGATTGGCAGGTTACTATAGGAGATTCGTGGCAGACTTTGCCAGGATTTCGGCACCCTTGACGCGTTTGACGCATAAGGACGTAGAGTTTGTTTGGTCAGCAGAGTGTCAGACATCATTTGAATAGTTAAAAAAGAGATTAATCTCAGCCCCGATCTTGACACTTCCAGTAGGATTGGGAGGGTTTACAGTGTATTATGACGCATCCGGGAAGGGGCTTGGATGTGTATTGATGCAGCATGGTAAGGTAATAGCATATGCATCTCGACAGCTTCGAGATCATGAGAAGAACTATCCAACTCACGACCTGGAATTAGCAGCAGTAGTATTCTCGCTTAAGTTATGGAGGCACTACTTATATGGGGATCGAGTGGAGATTTACACTGATCATAAGAGTTTAAAGTATGTATTTACCCAGAGGGACCTGAACATGAGACAGAGAAGATGGTTGGAATTACTGAAAGACTTTGATGTAAATCTTCAGTATCACCCAGGCAAGGCGAATGTGGTAGCAGATGCCTTGAGCAGGAGAGGTGGTGCATTCATTCTAACCACGCAGAGGCATATTTTAGAAGATCTTCAGGAAATGGAAATTGAAGTGATCTTGTCGCAAGATACGGAAGTTATGGCCAGTTTACAGATTCAGTCCACTTTTGTAGAGAGGATCAGAACAGCTCAGGCAGAGGATCCGCGAATCCAGAAGCTTCGATCGGAGTGTGAGTCGGGTCTCAGGAAGGAGTTAGTAATCCATAATGATGGTACACTTAGGTTCGGAAACCGTCTTTGTGTATCCGGTGGAGACCTTCGACACGAAGTTATGTCAGAAGCTCATAGTTCACCTTATTCCATTCATCCCGGAGGCACAAAGATGTACCCGGATATGAAGCAGCACTTTTGGTAGAATGGCATGAAGAGGAGGATAGCGAGATTCGTACCCCGATGTCTAGTATGTCAGCAAGTGAAGGCAGAGCAGCACAGGCCAGCAGGATTGTTACAGCCGCTTCCTATTCCGGAGTGGAAATGGAAGCACATCACGATGGACTTTATGATAGGTTTACCTAGAACTCTGACCGTCCGAAATGCAGTTTGGGTAATCGTGGATCGACTCACGAAGGTTGTATATTTCCTTCCTTTTAGAGTAGGGCAGTCTACTGAGCAGCTGGCAGAAATATATATGAAGCAGATTGTGAGGCAGCATGGTATTCCAGTCAGCATAGTATCAGATCGAGACACACGGTTCACCTCTCACTTTTGGCGAAGTTTGCACCAAAGTCTGGACACCAAGTTGAGGTTCAGCACAGCTTATCATCCGCAGACGGACGGACAATCAGAGAGAACCATTCAGACCTTGGAAGATGTGCTACGGGCTTGTACCTTAGACTTTGGCGGAACTTGGGAAGATCATCTTTATTTAGTAGAGTTCTCTTATAATAATAGTTATCAGGCAAGTATATAGATGGCGCCGTTTGAAGCATTATATGGAAGGAAGTCCAGGTCCCCTTTGGCATAGGACGATGTGGGCGAACAAAAATTGTTGGGACCAGAGATGATCACGCAGACCGTAGAAACAGTCAAGTTGATCAAAGAGCTGCTTCGAGTCGTGCAAGACAGACACCACCACTGGGCAGATCAGCATCGAAGACCTCTAGAGTTTGGTGTCGGTGACCAAGTGTTTCTGCGAATTTTGCCGACTCGGGGTGTCATTAGATTTGGAAGTCGAGGAAAGCTTAGTCCGAGATTCGTTGGTCCTTTCGAGATTCTCGCTCGGGTAGGCGATGTTGCTTATCGGCTTGCCTTTCCTCCCTCGCTATCTGGCGTACATGATATATTTTATGTATCTCAGTTATGTGGGTACATCCCAGATCCGAGTCATGTCCTCGACCATTCAGAGTTAGTCGTTGGTGCCGAACTAATTTACGAGGAACAACCCGTGTCTATTTTGGACCGGCGAGAGAAGGTGCTCAAGAACCGGACTATTAGCCTTGTCCGTGTCGCTTGGGGCCATCATTCTCCGGGAGAGTCGACCTGGGAGCGCGAGGACGAGATTAAATTTTGGTATCCGCACTTGTTCGACTCGGAAGGTATGTTTCTCCTCATGCCTTGGTAGATTTTGAAATGTATGATCAATGATTGCCAATGATAGGTTGCTTGCGTAGTTTGAAATTGTACCTTACTTGCCTGGATACCTCTTTCTTTATCTTGGCTGAAATTCTGAGGACGAAATTTTTCTAAGGTGGATAGAGATGTCACTCCCCGATCCCGATATACGTAATATTCATAAATTCTGTAGACGGTATCGGTATTTAGCATGTGCATAAATTTTGTCTATTATTTATTAATGATGGCATGTAGCCTTTTTAGCCTTGTCATTAGTGGAAGTGGTTAGGGATTAGGGTTTTCTTAAACCAACCCAACCCCTATTTAATATCTCTTCCTCACTCTCTCTCTTCATACACTCCTCCATTTATTTTTCTCAACTACCACTCCACAGGCAAGTACAACTTGCTCAAAAGTGGAGATTAGTGTATTTTTTCCTTTTTTGATTCTTACTCGATTTTTTTTGTCTATATTGTTCATCTCTTCATTCTCTACAAGTTTAGTTCTTGAAGTTTTTGATTTTAATGGCTAGATTTATGTAGATCTAAGTTCCTAAAACTAGGGTTTCATGGGTTTTCATGGCTTTGATCTATCAAACTTGGCCGTTTTCGAAAACCAATGATCCTATGTTGTAGGAAATTTGATTCTATACAATTTTGACCTTTAGAAAGTTTGATTTGGACTTGTTTTGAGGAAGTTGTGGCCAAAACAATATTTGGACTTCTCCTAGGTTCGTCTGTGCTGGTTCTGGCAGGGATGATGAATAGTTCCCTTCGGCTGCATGAACATTCCCAGTCGCATAAGCAATTGCAGCCGCATGAGCATTCCCAACCCCATAAGCATTTCCCAGCCGCATGCGATCGTGCCGTATGGCGCTGGGCAGTTTCGGCCGCATAAAGCCTTCGCAGCCGCATAAAGCCTTCGCAACTGCATGAGCTCATTGCCCCATGAACTTTGAATTTCTGAGCCGCATGGCACTGCCCTCCCTCTGTCGCATATACAAGATTTCCATTTGAGCCGCATTGGCTATGGTTCCATTCCCCAGCAGCATAAGATCTATCCTCATTATCGCATGGACTTCCGTTTCTTTCGGCCGCATGAGTTCCTTAGCCGCATGGCTTGACTGAGCCGCATATTCCAGTTGCATATACCCGATTTCCTGAGCTGCATGGGCCCCGTCCGTCCTAAGCCGTATGTGCCCCGCATATTCCAGCCGCATGAGCCCTGGCCGCATGTTCCTTGTATCTTAGTCCTCATTTCTAATCTGACTACCTATGTGAGGGCTGGATAACCCTATGTGTGTACTAAGGTATAATCTATGTGAGCACTGAGGTGCTATCCTTAGCGCTAAGTGTTCCTACGTAATACCTGCCAGTACTTTCAAGAGTCCAGCTTTTATATAGTAAAGGTCGGTAGCAATGACGTGGTATGTGTTGTGTGTTGTATTACACCAAGAAGGGAAAACATACGTATGAATCATTGAGTCAGTACGGATCTCTTCTTGGGGTACTCGTACGTTGTACGACATCTAAGGGAATGAGCATGTGACCACGACATGTGAACTCTGAGGATAACCTAGGGACTAACTAGGCAACTAACTTAGTAAATGCATTAGGTGGGAAGAATCCCAAGATTGTGCCATACTAGCCACCCCAGGTTCCGTCCTGACATGCCAGGTTGGCCGACATGGATATGGTTTCATTCGCCTATAGCGAATAGCTATATCCGACTCCTACGAGCTATGTGTTAAATATTTTAGCGCGGTAGCCCTTCGGGGGACTGGTGCATAATCAAAGTGTTATAAGTCTTATGGTTTGGCTAGCCCTGCTGGGTTGACACGACCTGAGGATTCCTTTTAATCAGTATAACAGGGATAACTTCACCAAATATAGAAAGCCGCAGGAATGAATAGCCGCTTGAAAAACGACTTTACTGTGCTTGGATGTTCCGCTAGTAGCCGAGGGATACGGACTGTCATGGTGCGTGGTCCAACCCATGTCCTTGTTTGGTTGTTGGGTTGGTCTATCGTGCTAGGAAAGGCTGTGGACCGAGGTTACGACCGGATGTTTTCTATTATTATTTTATGACTGGGTTTTATCTCACTCTTTTGTGCTCCCTTGTGGTACTTGCTATTTCGGGGCTGACCCGGCTGGTTTTGTTTGGCCATATCGCGTAGTAGAGCCTGAGGAACCGACTTTCTTCCCTGACGTCAATGGTGCATACTAGGAGCATGACTGGCGGGGGACTCGAGTGGATTTCTTCTCTACCACTCTTGTATCTTTATTTATGTCCTGGCGTTTAGCCATCGGCACCTGTTTAGCCGGCTAATCTAGACATTTTGTCTTTTGCACAATTGTAATTAAATCAGACTGCAGCTGAATACAATTATGTATCTTTGACTCTCTGGGCTAGCTATCTTATAAAGCTAGAACCCCATGACCATTTTGATAAAGCATCAGGGACGCCATACTGCTTTATCTTATATGTTCATTCATTGATGTTTTCTTGCATTTAATGATTGAGACGTAGATGTTCAGTGTGATCATAGGTGACGTAAATGTAGCATACACCCCCTTGTCTCTTAACAGCCACGATCGTCGTATGACGTTTGAATATCTCATATGGAGTAGCTGGCCTAGTCCGTCTCCATATTTTGGTACTGGGGCGTGACACAAAAGCCATACAATTTTGACATATTGGCTCAGCAAGCCAATACTCCGCAAGATTATCAATCTTCGAACACCTTCGTCTCTCGAAGGAAACTCGAGAAACATTAAACGAAGATCTAATGCAAGCTGATGCATGTCTTGCACAATTTAAGAAGTCGGATGAAGAACCTTGGCATGCCCTCCATGTCATAGTGTGATGGAAATAATGCCAAACATCACCTTCACCCAAGATGACATGCTGCTGGAAGACAATCGGCACGACCGATATTTTTACTTCACCGGGTATGTTGATACAATGAAGGTAGATCGTATTCTTGTCGATCCCGGGTCAGCACTCAACATAATCCCGAAAACACTATTGGATTTCCTGTAGATCCCAGTCCATAGCCTCCCAACAACGGTTACAACTATTCTCGGGTTCAATTATGGAAAAAGTAAACCGCTGGAAAAGATTCGCTTGAGGGTCCAAATTGGCAATCTCCGGACAAAAGCCACCTTCTATCTGATTGACAATCATGTCTCCTATAACCTACTATTAGGAAGGCCACGGTTGCATCAACATAATATTATTCCATCAACTCTTCCCCAATGCTTTAAGTACATGGACGACAACAGAGATATCAAGAAAGAAGTTGATGTCCTCAATCCTTTTCGAGGCATCGAGGCCTATTATACAGGCTCCAGGATGTACGAAGAGGAGTACACGAAGTTTGTGTTGGCTATGGACACAAAAGGAGACCAGAAAGACGACCCAGATGAAGTCTTAGTGATTCCAGTCAAAGGACGTACTTCTCGTCCTTCATCTTCTCAGATGCTAACCATCAATCTCGCCCCTCCTACTGAAAAAGTGAAGCAAAGGGAGCTCACCTCTTCTGAGCCTCTTGTTATCGACCTTCGTTGTAACAAGTCTACTACTCCTCTTTCTCCTCCTCTTGTTATCGACCTGGCAACATCTTCAGCCAAGGTCGAAAATGTTGTTGTAACTGTTGAAGATGAGAAAATTATCAATAGAGCAATGTCTCCTTCGCAGAATATTGATGTCACTTTTTACGCTTAGCGTTACTTAGAAATTCTGGATAATTTTGAACCTCTGTCACGACCCGCACCCACCGTGAGGGTACGAGTACGTAACAACGCCCAGCGTACGCCGTAGTGTCGGCGGTATAACGCTGTTCTAGGTCATGAACTATAACTAGCATAATATGAATACTCTCCATAAGGAGGCCAACATAGAGGTACAACTCAATCACAATCTAAGGTAGAATGATAAAGATAGATAAACATGAAATCCAAAAAAGATACAGCAGGTAGAAGTCTAAGTGTCTAAGATACACAAATCCAGAAATACATCTCAAAGCTCAAATACAGTAATCCATAAATACAACTTAAGACAACTGAAAATAAACTATGAGCAAAACCCTAGCTATCTATACAACCTCTACTGTGTCTTCTCTAGGCTAGCAGGCAACCTCCAAGCTATCTGTAAAATTTATCAACAGGTCCAGTCAGGACGGGAGCGAGCACAATACATCTCACGCAGATCATAACATGTTAGAAAATATAAACATGCAAGAGAGTATGATACATGAAACTGAAAGAAAGTACATGATGTAAACAGAGAGAGAACTGTAATAGAAATATCTACTATAAGTAGAGAGCTACCAGTGACTAGTGATTTAGAGTACAAAGTCGACATGTGAACGGCTGGATTTGCACATGACTATACTAAAGAGGCGCACATGGCTATACTACTTTGGAATTGTTCACATGGCTATTTATACTCCCCCATACCCCAATCAATACACAAGAATCCAAACAAGTTATGTTACGTACATGGTTTTCACATGAAGCCCATAAAGGGTGCACTTGAAGTATACATGAGAGCTCATACATGAGTGCACATGTTCACATGGGGGCCCATAAATAGGTGCACATGAAATTCATATAAAGGCTCATAAATGAGTGCACATGCAATATAGGTTATACATAAGATACATGGGAAACATGTTCGATTCATGAGAGCACATGAGAGTACACGAGCATGCATGAACGAGCATGAAGCACATAAGAAACATGAATAACATTAAAGCGAGGAATACATGATGTACACAAAACACATGACATAATGTATCCGATGCTCCCGAGGGGGATAACATCTCAATGTAGGGATCCATATAGTACCAATCCGTGATAATATCGTGACAGCATCAAATAAGGTAAACTAGAGCAGGAATATAATTCTAAGCAAGTTATGAAATGATCAGAGAATGTACTCGCCTGCTATCTGAATGTCCAAGGTAAAGATACTGTCCGAGGAGAGGTGTCTGGCTCCTAATTAGAACAGCACAAGTCACAACATGTCCAGAAGGGTAATATAAAGCACTACAATGCATTCTACATGAATCTAGGTCAAAGTAGGCCAAAGTCAACCCTTGGTCAACTCTGGTCAACTGTACTAGTCAAACTAGGTCAAACTAGGTCATGTCCTAACCCAGCAAGTCTTACTAGGCCTAACCAAGACTATCCTAGCAAGCACACATCAATACAAGGCTATACAAGCCAACATACACCCAACTCTATATAACATGCAATTATTCAATACTCAAATAGGCAAGAATTCACATTGGATATACACTAGGTAATCTATTACTTTAAACTATATATGTCTACACATATATACACATGTATATATTGGTATTCAACATTAGGTCTATAATCATGGCATTTCAAATGGTTATATAAACTTATATATTACAACACAATATGCTAACATATATATAATATACATACATAGCTAAGTTAACTGTATTCATAAATACTTATTTAAGAGGCTATGTGTGTGTATGTGAACATGGCAAAGGGGCAAGTGAGGGTTAAATGGGCATACATAGTGTATACATATCAAAGAGTGTCAAAGTGTAAGTGAACAAAGTGTCAAGTGTGATAGTGTCTACATAGTGTAAGGGGTACATGAGATAATATAGGATTTGTGTTAACATAGAACATTACATCTCATTAACTTGTATATTGCATACATTACATCTATTATTACATTACATTCATGCTTGCATTTATTCATCATTCATTTATTCTTTTGCACTACTATATGCACCATACATTACATACTATGGAACCTACATATTCATTACAAGCCATACTTATACATGCTTATATTAGATAGGATACTTACACCTCATACATCATTTATTTAAACATTTACTCATGCTTGTATTATCTATTTAATTACATAATGTATATACATTAACATGGGTTAAAATCAAATAGAACATTATATTACACACAAGGGTGCACAAAATGCATATCCCGAATAGTAACTCCTACTAATAATCAATACAGTACCATCTCAGCATGAATTAAAATCTAGGATTAAATTATGTTATAGATATATGTGTTAGCTTTCCGAAACTTCAAACGGATCGCGTTTTCGTTTCCGAAAACTTCCGAAATCGCGAAAACACCGAGAATGTATTTGTCTTTCGTACAGCTGACACTCAAATAATTCTCCAGAAAGTTACAGAAAGAATTAAGCCTATTAATATATGTTTTTGGAAATCTTACTTCAATACGCTTCTTTGAAAAAAAATGGGAGATTAAACCGAGCTTTGAGCTAGAAGTTATGACATTTCTAAGTTAGGGCTGAAATTAAAAACGTGGATAAAAATCATGACGGATTTGGGTAGTTTGAGACAAAAGAACACAAGTATATAACATAATATATCAAGAACTCACTCACTACACTAATTTATATATGAGACACTATAGAACACATCTCCAATACAAAAATATGAGATTAAACATGTAATAATTCATTCATACATAACAACAACACATAGTGTGTCCAAATTTGGGGTTTTCCCACATGGACACAACCACAACACAAAGGACACTCCTATGACCTCCAAATGGACACGAAATGGACACAAATGGAGATACAACCATGGAGGTCATTCCTATGGGTTCAAAATAGACCTATATGCATGAGGAAATGAAAAGGAGAAGGGATTTATACCTCCCGGTAGATCGAATCGAAGAAAAGCCTTCCCGGAGTGACACCGACACGTAGAGATTCCAAAAGGACACGAACGAGCTCCGAATCCTCCCAAACATGGGTAGCTTCCTCTTTGGCTAGAATGGAGAAGGAAAGAAGAAGATTTGGTGGTGAAATGGAAGCATTTGGTGGAGAAATTGCTAGGGATTGCTCTCTAGGAATTTGGGGAAGAACAAGAGAGAGAGTGTGGATGAGAATAATGAAATGAACTTGATTCTATCCTCTCCCAAAGTGGCTGGCCATATGGGGCTATTTGTCCTATTATGGTAAGGTCCAAAATGCCCCCACTAACCTATTCTATGAGTATTAGGAAAGGGCTAATTGGTTGGGGCTAAATTAGTCATTCTTAAGTCTCTAATCACACTAACCTTATCCATAATAATTAGTCTAACCTCTAACTAAAATATTTCTTTCATGTGGACTAAAATTAATATCATGTGGGCCATGCCTAACTAGTGTGCGGGTCCCACTAGAGTCAAACTACCCCCGGGTCCCCATTTCAAGTCGGATTGAGTTGAAATTCGAACCCGACTCAAATAACCCCAAAACAATATCATAAATAATAAAATAAATTTCAACCCCAAAATAATATCATAAATAATAAAATAAATTTTAAAAATATTCAAAAATGTAAAATGACAAAAATACCCCTGTTTCTGAAAACTGGGGGTGACAAATCTATCCACCTTAAAAAAAAATTCGTCCTCGAAATTAAAACAAAGCAATCACAGGAAACACATGCAGAAAACAATCTCATTCAAATACTTTTAAAAAAAACAGCAATAAAAAAAATCTCTTTGAGGCACATCAAACATTTCTAAATAAAAACTGATACGTGTCCGATACGGACACAAAACCATCACAAAATCACACATATCAAAGGTCAAAATCAATAATCACCAACGCAATAAATATCAAAATAATTCAAAGAGGTCAAATACAAAATATCCTTAGGCCAGAAATTACATTAAAATATCCTAATCACATGGTTAGGCTCGATCAAACAGTCTCTAGGGTTTCACTAGCAAAATATCAAAATCACAAGTCATGATTTTAAATAGTTTTAAAATAATTTAAAAATTACCAAAAATCATATCATGATTTAAATGTCAAATCAATAAATAATTAAAATTACAAAATTTCAAAATTATCCTCATTTTAGAAAACTGGGTGTTACAAGTCTACCCACCTTAGAAAAATTTTGTCCTCAAAATTAAAATATTCATACTCCTTCTAGGTCAAACCCCCCACAATCAAAGTCTCAAAACTTAAACAATTATACGATTTAAAAGGATGACATACAGGGTCATGGCATACGGTGGTAGTAAAAGTCTCATGGCATACGGTGGTAGTGAAAGTCTCATCTAGGTATACTAGTAATGCTAAACCAAAACAGTCATAGGATATCAAAACACACAAGCAATCTAGGGTGCTAAACTAGAAAAGATACAGAAATAACAATCATCAAGACTGTAAGGCAGTCTACCATCCTATATGAAAACTGGTACTTATCAAAATAAAATAAAGTTAACTACCATTTATCTAATAAGGGGTACTATTCAAGAAAATCAAAATCAAAAGTTAAAGGATGAAAGCCAATTGCATGAAAATCCAATCACAATATATTTATATATATAGCGTTAGAGAGGGAAAAGCTAACATTATGTACAAGTTATGTAGTTAGTGTGTTTATGGGTGTATGTGGACATGTTCATATGGTTAGATAATAGGCGTGTGTGTATGTGAAATATACATGAAAGTGCATAGGAGGATTTGGGTTTCAAACAATAACTATCAAGTTACACTAATCATGGCATATTGGTTAAACAATCTACAATACACAACTCATTTGCTCATAACATGCATGGCTAACCATATCTATATATATAAAGAGTCAGAGATTTAGTTATATATCTATATACATTATAACATGTATGCATAAACTCTATATATATCTATATAGATATATGAACATAATATAGAGAGGAAGGGATATATTTACATGGCAGTGTATACTAAGTTAGGGTGTGTGTGTCCTTGTACAGGGTTATAGCTTAGTATTGAAAGGTTAAACCCAGTTTTAGTTCAACATTTACATACAAAATCTGAAAATAAGCTAACATTTAAACCAGTGCAATATTAACATATTAAAATTTCAAAATTTAGGAGTTTGAAACATCACAACTAATCTCAATGCTCCCAATACATCCTAACATGATAGAAATAAAACCCTAATATACTATCAATACATTTATCTACGCATACAGTTCAATATTACATGTTAAATCTGAAATTGAACTAAACATGGAAATCAAAGTAAAAATGTTAACATGTATTCAGTTTTCAGGATTTTGGAGAATTTGCACATCAAAACCAACTCAATGTTTATCACAACCTAACATGTAAGAATATGGAACCTAAATTTATATCCCTACAACAACAATGTACACAGCTCTAAATATTATGTTTAAAACAATCAATTTGAACTAACATTTAAAATCCCGTATTAAGGGTTAATATGCACACAGTCTCGGATTTGACAAATTTAAACACAAAACTCAACCAAAAAAAAATTTGAATTGAAACCCTACGTATAACATACATGTGCAGTGATATAAATAAAACTATTATCATGAAATTTTATATTTAAATTACGAGTTAAGCTAGGAAAAGCAGAGAATCGGAAATATTGGGGTTTTGAAAATTTAAACATTAACGACATATTAATATGTATTCAGATATGTGGAAATCAAGTGTAGCATGCATAAGTGTCAGGAAGGTGTCCACTATATATATTCTCATGTCCCAATATAAAAATCAAATTCTATATCAAAAGCAACATTTAGATTCCTACCAAGATTGCAAAGTAAGTGATTGGTGTAATCAAGACAGTTTTATTATTATTATTTAATACAAGAATAGTAGCAAGAAAGAAATAACGATAAAATTTGTTTTTGCTTATCTGTTTAAAAGAAAAACCCATTTTGAAACCCAGAGCTAAATTTTCAAATCTAAGATAAAGTCTAGCAAAATCATCGATTCATTGTATTAAGAAGAATTTCATAGTAAGAAGTTACACAAAGTTTATAAAAACAGCTAAAGCTACTCCTAAGTTAAATAAATAAGAAACAAAACAAAACAAACAAATAACAATTCTCTCTTTTTTTTTTTTTTTTTGAAGGACTGAAACAAAAGTAGAGAAAACATGTTCAAAAATATTTAAGGTACAATCTGATAATCATATGTGTCTTCTTGAAATTATGTTGTCAGAATTCTGCCACGCCAATAAGCATAGCTGCAATAAACGATAGAGTCCATAATAAGGCATACACCCTATAATCATGTTATCTAGAATTCTTACCACGCCACCCGGTATGGCTGCAAGAAAATCTAGATTTCATAACTAAGATAAATATAGCTATATCAGGCTCTACGTCCTTGTCATGCTAGCAAATATGACTACAATAAATTCTAAATTGCATAATAAAGTAGACTTTTACCTTTCTCACTGTCCTTATCAAGTATGTTATCAGGTTATACCTTAATTCCAAAAAAATGTATATATACATATAAATACAAACTCAAATTCAACAACTAACATCAAGATTCAAAATTCAACAATAATCCATCAAAAATCATAAAAATACAGACTCAAATTCAACCACTATCATCAAGATTCAAAATTAAACAATAATCCATCAAAAATCATAAAAATACAGACTCAAATTCAACCACTAACATCAAGATTCAAAATTCAACAACAATCCATCAAAAATCATAAAAATACGACTCAAATTCAACCACTAACATCAAGATTCGGAATTCAACAATAATCCATCAAAATCAAGTTCAATAACAGGAAGTAAAGGTAAATCAAATCAGGAAAAAACAGATTTCAAATTGAAGTTAAAATAAGATTCTCAAGGGTCGTCCCAGGAATCTCTCAAAAAATCCTAACTGTGATTGAGTACCTTCAAAAAATATATCCTAATTCTACTGCAGGCTGTAGTGGTACTCTAATTCGAATACCACTACATAAACTCGACCTGTATGGGCCACCACTAAAAACGTGTCACGACCCGCACCCACCGTGAGGGTACGAGTACGTAAAAACGCTCAGCCTACGCCGTAGTGTCGGCGGTAGAACGCTGTTCTTGGTCATGAACTATAACTAGCATAATATGAATACTCTCCATAAGGAGGCCAACACAGAGGTACAACTCAATCACAATCTAAGGTAGAATGATAAAGATAGATAAACATGAAATCCAAAAGAGATACAGTAGATAGAAGTCTAAGTGTCTAAGATACACAAATCCAGAAATACATCTCAAAGCTCAAATACAGTAATCCATAAATACAACTTAAGACAACTAAAAATAAACTATGAGCAAAACCCTAGCTATCTATACAACCTCTACTGTGTCTCCTCTAGGCTAGCAGGCAACCTCCAAGCAATCTGTAAAATTTATCAACAGGTCCAGTTAGGACGGGAGCGAGCACAATACATCTCATGCAGATCATAACATGTTAGAAAATATAAACATGCAAGAGAGTACGATACATGAAACTGAAAGAAAGTACATAATGTAAACAGAGAGAGAAATGTAAGAGAAATATCTACTATACGTAGAGAGCTACCAGTGACTAGTAATTTAGAGTACAAAGTCGACATGTGAACGGCTGGATTTGCACATGACTATACTAAAGAGGCGCACATGGCTATACTACTTTGGAATTGTTCACATGGCTATTTATACTCCTCCATACCCCAATCAATACACAAGGATCCAAACAAGTTATGTTACGTACATAGTTTTCACATGAAGCCCATAAAGTGTGCACTTGAAGTATACATGAGAGCTCATACATGAGTGCACATGAAGTTCACATGGGGGCCCATAAATAGGTGCACATGAAATTCACATGAAGGCTCATAAATGAGTGCACATGCAATATAGGTTATATATGAGATACATGGGAAACATGTCCGATTCATGAGAGCATATGAGAGTACATGAGCATGCATGAACGAGCATGAAGCACATAAGAAACATGAATAACATGAAAGCGAGGAATACATGATGTACACAAAACACATGACATAATGTATCTGATGCTCCCGTGGGAGATAACATCTCAATGTAGTGATCGATATAGTACCAATCCGTGATAATATCGTGACAGCATCAAATAAGGTAAACTAGAGCAGGAATATAATTCTAAGCAAGTTATGAAATGATCAGAGAATGTACTCGCCTGCTATCTGAATGTCCAAGGTAAAGATACTGTCCGAGGAGAGGTATCTGGCTCCTAATTAGAACAGCATAAGTCACAACATGTCCAGAAGGGTAATATAAAGCACTACAATGCATTCTACATGAATCTAGGTCAAACTAGGCCAAAGTTAACCCTTGGTCAACTCTGGTCAACTACACTAGTCAAACTAGGTCAAACTAGGTCATGTCCTAACCCAGCAAGTCTTACTAGGCCTAGCCAAGACTATCCTAGCAAGCACACATCAATACAAGGCTATACAAGCCAACATACACCCAACTCTATATAACATACAATTATTTAATACTCAAATAGGCAAGAATTCGCATTGGATATACACTAGGTAATCTATTACTTTAAACTATATATGTCTACACATATATACACATGCATATATTGGTATTCAACATTAGGTCTATAATCATGGCATTTCAAATGGTTATATAAATTTATATATTACAACACAATATGCTAACATATATATAATATACATACATAGCTAAGTTAACTGTATTCATAAATACTTATTTAAGAGGCTATGTGTGTGTATGTGAACATAGCAAAGGGGCAAGTGAGGGTTAAATGGGCATACATAGTGTATACATATCAAAGAGTGTCAAAGTGTAAGTGAACAAAGGGTCAAGTGTGATAGTGTCTACATAGTGTAAGGGGTACATGAGGTAATATAGGATTTGTGTTAACATAGAACATTACATCTCATTAACTTGTATATTACATACATTACATCTATTATTATATTACATTCATGCTTGTATTTATTCATCATTCATTTATTCTCTTGCACTACTATATGCACCATACATTACATACTATGGAACCTACATATTCATTACAAGCCATACTTATACATGCTTACATTAGATAGGATACTTACACCTCATACATCATTTATTTAAATATTTACTCATGCTTATATTCTCTATTTAATTACATAATGTATATACATTAACATGGGTTAAAATCAAATAGAACATTATATTACACACAAGGGTGCACAAAATGTATATGCCGAATAGTAACTCCTACTAATAATCAATACTATACCATCCCAGCATGAATTAAAATCTAGGATTAAAGCCTGGAGTTCGCTCCCAGCAATATAGCCATCCCTACCCTATCGCGTCAATTATGTTATAGATCTTTGTGTTTGCTTTCCGAAACTTCAAACGGATCGCATTTTCGTTTCCGGAAACTCCCGGAATTGCGAAAACACCGAGAACGCATTTGTCTTTCGTACAGCTGACACTTAAATAATTCTCTAGAAAGTTACAGAAAGAATTAGGCCAATTAATATATGTTTTTGGAAAGCTAACTTCAATACGCTTCTTTGAAAAAAATGGGAGATTAAATCGAGCTTTGAGCTAGAAGTTATGACATTTCTAAGTTAGGGCTGAAATTAAAAACGTGGATAAAAATCATGACGGATTTGGATAGTTTGAGACAAAAGAACACAAGTATATAACATAATATATCAAGAACTCACTCTCTACACTAATATATATGAGACACTATAGAACACATCTCCAATACAAAAATATGAGATTAAACATGTAATAATTCATTCATACATAACAACAACACATAGTGTGTCCAAATTTGGGGTTTTCCCACATGGACATAACTACAACACAAAGGACACTCCTATGACCTCCAAATGGACACGAAATGGACACAAATGGAGATACAACCATGGGAGTCATTCCTATGGGTTCAAAATAGACCTATATGCATGAGGAAATGAAAAGGAGAAGAGATTTATATCTTCCGGTAGATCGAATCGAAGATAAGCCTTCCCTGAGCGACACCGACACGTAGAGATTCCAAAAGGACACGAACGAGCTCCGAATCCTCCCAAACTTGGGTAGCTTCCTCCTTGGCTAGAATGGAGAAAGAAAGAAGAAGATTTGGTGGTGAAATGGAAGGATTTGGTGGAGAAATTGCTAGGGATTGCTCTCTAGGAATTTGGGGAAGAACAAGAGAGAGAGTGTGGATGAGAATAATGAAATGAACTTGAGCCTATCCTCTTCCAAAGTGGCTGGCCATATGGGGCTATTTGTCCTATTATGGTAAGGTCCAAAATGCCCCCACTAACCTATTCTATGAGTATTAGGAAAGGGCTAATTGGTTGGGGCTAAATTAGTCATTCTAAAGTCTCTAATCACACTAACCTTATCCATAATAATTAGTCTAACCTCTAACTAAAATATTTCTATCATGTGGACTAAAATTAATATCATGTGGGCCATGCCTAACTAGTGTGTGGGTCCCACTAGAGTCAAACTACCCCCGGGTCCCCGTTTCAAGTCGGATTGAGTTGAAATTCGAACCCGACTCAAGTAACCCCAAAACAATATCATAAATAATAAAATAAATTTCAACCCCAAAATAATATCATAAATAATAAAATAAATTTTAAAAATATTCAAAAATGTAAAATGACAAAAATACCCCTGTTTCTGAAAACTGGGGGTGACAACCTCTCACCTTAGGAGCAATTCAGCCTCTCTAGGATATGGTATCATTCGAACCTATATAAAACTCGTTCTTCGTAGTTCCTCCTCGGATCGATGATGTGCATCCAATTCTCTTCAGTAGAGAACGTAACCAAAGGACTATATTCGACAGCGACTCTAAAAATGATGATCGTAGAAGAATACAATTACGTTGTTATAGTCAACAGTCCAAGAACATTATCCGAAAAATAGGGTATAATTTCAAGTCCGGACTGAATGGAGGTAAAGGTAGACGAACTCCTATTTGATTACCTGCCCCGAAAGGAAGGCCATCACAATATTACAACAAGACTAAACATGGGTTAGGATATACTATGTCGGTCACAACCCTAGATAGATCTTAGTCTGAAGAAGAGACACAATCCCACTTTTCCGATTCCTCCTCATGGGATTCAGACACTAGCATAGGGGATGTACATCGACTGACTTTATCCATCAATAAGGTAACAACTAAATTTCTAGAAGACAATGATGACTTTACCGAGACTTATGAGAACGAGCCTTGTGCATAAAGTATAGATACTCAATAGGAACTTTACTTCGAACAGCGTGAACCACCCTCTTAGGATGAATTGATCCATATCAATATAGGAGCAAAAACTTCTCCAAGGCCTATCTTCATCAGTAAAAGCCTCCCTGAGGCAGACAAATAAAAATTAATCCATCTCATTAAAGTGTACATTAACGTATTCGCCTGGAGTTATGAAGATATGTTGGGACTAGATCCTCAGATCGCTACTCATAAGCTCAATAAGTTGCCAAACTCTAAGCCTTTTAAATAGGAACATCGACGATTTTGACCTGATATGATAGACGCTATAAAAGCTGAAGTCAAGAAGCTCATCTTTTGCGGCTTTGTTAGGGAGGAACAGCATCCTAACTGGGTCGCTAATGTCATCCCGATTATGAAGAAAACAGAAAAAGTTCTAGTCTGCATCAGTTTCAGAGACCTTAATACAGCTTGTCCCAAAGACGAGTTTCCTCTTCCAATCACCGATGTCATGATCGGCAACACATGTGGCTTCGAACGAATGTCTTTTATGGACAGATTCTCTGGTTATAATCAGATCAAGATGAATCTTGAAGACGAAAAGAACACGTCCTTTCGTACTCCTCTCGGAGTCTAGAGCTACACAGTCATGCCGTTCGGTCTTTAGAATGTTGGTGGTTCCACCTATCAGCGGCCATGAGCATTATTTTTTGTGAACATTTACGGATAACAGTCGAATGTTATGTCGACGATATTGCTATTAAGAGTCATTTAAAGGAAGATCACATCCAAGACCTGAAGACTATTCGATCTAATGCGTCAACATCAAATTAAGATGAATCCCACCAAATCATTCCTGGGTGTCTCTACTGGCATGTTTATCGGATTCGTTATTACATCTAAGGGTATACACATTGATCACGATAAAGTCAAAGCCATTCAAGAGGTGCGTCCTCTACGCAACCTAAAAGAGCTACGAGGATTCCAAGGACAACTTGCTTATATCATGAGATTCATCTCAAATCTTTAAGGATGATATAGACCGTTCACTCAATTGACGAAGAAAGGTGTATCTTTTGTTTGGACAGATGAATATCAGCAAGCATTTGAAGATATCAAACGATACTTAATGAACCCTCTAGTTCTGGTTCCTCCAATCACAGGAATACCCTTCTTGATGTACGTTCGAGCAATGGATCATTCTCTCGTTGCCCTACTAGCACAGAAGAACAACGAAGGCCATGAGAAAGCAATATACTACCTTATCTACACGATGATCAGTACTGAACACCTATACAGCCCAGTAGAAAAATAATGCTTAGCCTTGACGTTCGCAGTCCAGAAGATGCGTCATTACATCACGGGCCAAACCATCCATGTTATCTCCAGAGTCAATCCTCCGTGGGTACTAATGAAAAAACCTAGCACACTTAATTCTAGACTTGCTACATGGGCAATGCTGCTAGCACAATATGATATGGTCTATGTTCCACAAAAGTATGTCAAGGGCCAAGCCCTAGCTGATTTCTTGGCTACTCATCCAATTCCTGTAACTCCAAAACTCCATGATGAGATTCCCAACGAGACATTAGAGTCTAATACGACTTTAGAAGGAGTATTCGCTTGGCTTCTAATCTTTGATGGTACATCTAGAATCATATCAAACGGTATCATTATCGCGAGAGTAGGAATTGTCCTCGAATCTCCAAAATGGCTAACTATTCAACGAGCTTATTCTCTGGACGAGCCATGTTCCAAAAATGTTGCCAAATATAACGCCCTGCTTATTGGTCTCCAATTAGCTAAACTGCTGGATATCGATTATTTTGAAGTATACAGAGACTCGAAACTGATTGTCAATCAGGTTAGATGTACGTATGAGGTCTGGCACCAAGATCTCATCCCCTACCAAGAAGCAGCAGTTAAACTTGCTATATAATTCAAAGGTTTCTTTATTGAATACATACGTTGAGCGTGCAATACAGAAGCCGATACAATTGCTAATCTAGCAGTAGTTTTGTTGTTCCTGTGAAAAAGTAATAATTAATCATCATCGTCGACCGAGAATTATTCTGTGAGAATTATTTGACTATTGAATTTAGTAATGCAGTCGAGATGTGAACTACAATGAAGATTGGAGGACTCCTTTCATATAATTCGCAGCACATGACATCTTGCCGGAAGACCCCCCAAGAAGCAACGATAATTCGTCGT
Organism: Iris pallida; assembly: GCA_029216955.1. Taxonomy (NCBI): domain Eukaryota; kingdom Viridiplantae; phylum Streptophyta; class Magnoliopsida; order Asparagales; family Iridaceae; genus Iris; species Iris pallida. The sequence continues at coordinate 175,712 of JANAVB010011619.1, read as the reverse complement.
CGGTTACTCCGATTCTATTACAGTCACTCGTCCAAGATACTCTTCCGTCGATCTTTTGACGACATGCTCATGCGTTGCCTCGTGTCACGACCTGCACCCTAGAGTAAGGGCACGAGACGTGGGTACGTCCAGCCTATGCCGCAGTGTCGACGGTAGAACGCTGCCCTAGGTCACAACATCTAACAGTTGAAGGTAATAACAGTTATACTCCCCGAATGGGGGTAACATACCAGAATATATCTCAATCACAACTAAGGTAGAACATGATAAGATAGAATGATATAAAAGATGATAATATCCAGGAAAGAAACATCACAGAGATACAAATCCAGAATTCTAAGTGTCTAAAATAAGTACATGTCTCAAAAATATCCCAGAATCTAAATACAGTGATCCAAGTAAAGTAAAGACAATCCTAGTCTAAGGGAGTGTCATCTACTGCTAGTGGATCCTGCTGCTAGTCCAAGTCCAGGCACTCATCTAATGCAGCACCGAGTAGGTAGGGCAGAACGCCTCAGCCTCGTCCTCGGTAAAATTTTCAACAGGTCCAGTCAGGACAGGAGCGAGCACAGTACATCTCAACAAATCATAGCAGGTCAGGATATATAATCATGCTAGAGAGTAAGATACAAAAAACTGAAGAATAATATGATAAACATGAAAGACTGTAAATAAATAGCTACAGTATATAGAGAACTAACAGTGTCTAGTGATTCAGAGCACAAGATGGTTATGTAAACGGCACGATGTTGTACACGAGTAATCTACAGAGGTTGTACACGAGTAATCTACTGGATGGAATACATAACCACTTCTACTCCCCCGCCCCAATCAATACACAAGGATATGGCTAAGTTATTTTATTGTACACAAAGGTCATGTGAATACATGATTATACACGATTTCATACGTTTTGTACACGAATGTCACAAATACAAGGAGTACATGATGTTCACGATAAAGTACACGAACATAAAATATCCGATGTATCCGCTAAGGGGATAACATCGCCCAACAAGATCCATATAGTACTAATCCGTGTTTCCAATGTGTCAGCATCATATAAAGTAATCTAAAGCAGGAAATATACTCCTAATGCAGGATATGAAATGATAAGAGAATGTACTCGCATGTATCCGGTGAATCTGGAGAATATATACTGTCCGAGGAGTGGTGTATGTCTCCTATAGAACAGTACAAGTCACTATGAGTCTACAATGATAATAAGATGCAAATCAATGCATTCTACATGAATCTAGGTCAATCTAGACCAAAGTCAACTCTTGGTCAACTCTGGTCAACCCTAGAAGTCAAACTAGGTCAACCAAGTCAAACCTAAGTCAAACTAGTCTATACTAGGCTAACAAGGCTATTCTAAGTCTAACAAGACTACACAAGTCTAATATAAGCTTACTAGTTAAGCAGGCACAACCATAGGACATAGGCTAAGAGGCTATACCATGCTTACAACCTACAAAACATCTATACACCTAACACATATACATCTAATATATAATACACATAGATATAATTATATACTCTAATATAGGAATACACATATACCATTTAAATAATATAACTTAGAATATACCCTACAGGCTAATATGTGTATACAATACAACATTATGTGTCAATACATATATATATACATATGTATAGAGAGGGGGCTCATAAATATGTGTCCAAGTGTATGTGTGTGTGTTAAGCTAGAGTGTCAAGAGGGTTATACATGTGAGTGTATGGTGTACGGGAAAGTGTGTGCTAAGGAAACATTCATGAGAGCTTGTGTGTGGTGTGTTATTGGAAACATTCATGAGAGTGTATATGTATTCAGAAAATGAAAAAACAGTATGGAAAATAGGATAAAACAGTGAGGAAAATAAAGAACTGTGGCAGATATCTGAAAACAGGGAATCACTTCTCTAATTCAAAACCAAATCAACCTAATGCCTAAAAGCTCATTCTCAGGTTTTAAAACACAAACCCAATTTTAGAAAGAAGTACCAATCCCAGTTCCTATCAGTTTAGTCCAGAGTTCCTTAACATCTGGACTCAAACAACCAATGCACATTCATTCAATATAGGTTCTTTAATGAGGAACCAAATTCTCAGGTAATGGGAAGTAAACTCAGTTCATAGTTTGAAAGGAAGGGAATCAATCCCAGTTCACAGTTAAGCTAAAACCAAACCTCATTCAATTCCCAGTTTCAGTCTCAGGTTATTAGATAACCTTCCCCCCCCATTCTCAGTTCAAAATATTTCGAAAAAGGAAAACTCAGGTTTTGCATTAACATGAATCACATGCAGTTAACAGTTCGTAAATAGAAAAAACTGGAAATCTCAGGTTATTAGCCAATTCAAAAAGGAAAGGAAATCAATTCAAGATGATTTAAGAACTATTCTCAGGCAACCCAATTTATCCACTGTCATTTGAAAGCCAACACCAATCCAAAATCTATTACCAATTCAAAAAGCCTATATTTGAATTTAAAAACTTAGTTAACATGGATTGTAACATGTGGGGATTTCTAAACAGTATGAAACATAATTAAAACATAGAATTAAGAGTTAGAAATTTAACTGAGAAACATGTATTAAACAGTATCTTAAACTGTGCAGTGTACATGCTATAATCTATTCGAATCCTCAATTATTCCATCAAAAACTTATCTAATATGTAAACCTAATTAACCATAGATAATACATCATATTTAGATCTAATTATCAACTAAAACATGAATTAAAACAAATTAAAACTGAAAGAAATAGGGAAATACAAACTCAGAACACTGGTACACAGTGCACGCACAGCGCATAGCACGTGCACACGTAAATGCATGTCCGACACGACACGAGGGGTCGTACCACTTGGCGGACCCCGTGTCAGTCATGGACACAACACGTGTGTCGAATCTCGTGGGCACAAACGCCGTGTGCACAGAGCAGTTCCGCCCGAGTAGCAGGGCAAGGAAGCATGCGCGTGCGCGTGTGGGCACAGCATGTCCACGCATCTGTGGCGACACGATGCGACACAAGAGCGTGCTCAGTGCACAAGAAATCCATAAGCGAGGTGAAGACCTAGCTTTCTATTTAAACACAAACCACAAAATCAAACGAAATGCCCTTTGAGGCATTTCGTCGAACACAATCAAACACACGCTGATACGTGTCCGATATGGACACGTAATGGGCTCAAAATCTAGGGTTAGCCTATCCTACTATTAGGTTAGGGCTAGGGCAACCTAGAAATGCAATAAAACTAGGAATTCATGGAAGGAATTGAAATATACCTATGGTTGTTGCAAAGCTCAAAAAAACTCAATGGACATGGTTCCTCAAGCCACCAAAACTTCCTCAAATTGTGTCCTTCCTGAAAATACTCAACACCAACAGCAGGAACAGTAAATTTAGGTCCTATTGTAATTTGTTTGGAGGAAAAACGAATTAAAATAGATTTTCTAGGGATTAGGGATGATGGGGACTCACCTATTCTAAAATAGCAAATAATTCCTAAGGAGGCTAGCCCTAATTTCTAGGAGGGGATTAAATAGAAGGAAAGGATCAATGGTGGCTGCCATGGGCTGATTAGGGTTAGGGTTGGTTCATGGTGTGGGCCTATTGGCTATTAAGCCTTAAGTCACAAGTTATGACTTGTGAAATCACAAGCCATTCCTTAAACAATTCAAATCTTATTTTCCCAAAATAAATTCTAATGGGTTAATTATCACTAACTTAAGTCAACCTAGGTTTCTATATCCTAATCACATAGTCATGACCTAGGTTAGCTACTAGGTTAGTCTCCAAAGTCAACATAAGTCAAAGTCCACTAAAACACCAAAATCAATTGTACTAAAAGTCACTAAAAATCACATAAATTATAATAAATATAATTAATACTAATAATTCCAAATAATTCCCAAAATTTCAAAAAAGACCAAAATACCCTCAACCTAGGAAAGTGGTAGTGACACCTCGCAAGTGATAAAATAAAACAGATATTATATGAAACTCACGATGGTGTTTGCGGTGCATATCTGCCTGGTCCCAAGCTACAGGACCGTATCAGGTGTATGGGTATCATGGCCCAGAACCAGAATACTGGAGAGCGGGAGACAGACACATCCAGCTACGTACATTGAAGTGCAACCCATCTCGCAATACAGTCAGGCTGTCTCGCAATACGGTCACATCTACGTACATAGAGAACTGTAAGTGACTACATGATTTTAGAGTACAAGATAGACATGTGAACGGCTTGATTTGTACATGATTACACTACTTTAGAATTGTTCACATGACTACTTCTACTCTCCGGTACCCCAATCAATACACAAGGATCTACACAGGGTATATTATTATACATGAAAGTTTATACATGAAGCTCATGAGATCATGAGAGTACATGAGAGATCTCATAAGAGTACATGAGAAAACATGAGTGTACATGAATATTAAGAGTACATGAAATACATGATGTTCATAAAAAGCACATGACATGATGTATTCGATGCACCCGAGGGGGATAACAACTCATGTAAAGATCCATATAGTACTAATTCGTGATAACATCGTATCAACATCAAGTAAATTAGTCAATAACAAGAACATAATTCGTAGCAAGTATAAAACGGTCAGAGAATATACTCGCCTGGTATCCCGAATGTCTGGTGAGAATACAAGTCCAAACTGGAGTCACAGAGTGCTATTTAGAACAAACACAGGTTACAAAGTGTCTAATATGAAATAAGAGTAATCTATAATGCATTCTAAATGATTCTAGGTCCATCTAGGTCAAAGTCGACCCTTGGTCAACTCTGGTCAACCTTGGTCAACCAGTCTGGTCAAACTAGGTCAACCCTATGTTAACTAGTCTATTAGCCTTAGTTTAGGTCAAACTTAAGTTATCTAGTCATTTCAAGTCCGTTTGAGTAAACTAATATCATGTTTGACCTAAAGTGGACTTTTGTCAACTTGGTTAACTTGCGAGTCAACTATGCCAAGTTAGGCCCATTGGTTCAATCCTAAACTGACTCACTAATCCATAGGCTACAACTAATAGCAAAATCATATATATATATATATATATACACACACATATATAATATATATACACACATATACCATTACATAGGTATATAATGGAAAGGGGGAAATGAGAGCGTGTGTGTGTGTGTGTGTGTGAGAGAGAGAGAGGGCTGTTGCTAGGGGGCTGCTGTAGGGGGGTCAAAAATATGAGAAACTTAACATATATTATATATATCTACATACACTATATATATATATATATATATATATATATATATATATTAAGACCTATCAATGGATATAAAGGATTTATATATATATATATTATATATATATATATATATATATATATATATATATATATATATATATATATATATATGTAGGCATAGAAGGAAAAGGAGGGTGTGCGCTGTGTTGCGAAGAGGGATGTCGAGGCTGCCCCAAAACAGTCCCAACTCAACTGAAACCAACTATACTTATATATATATAAGCCTATATATATATATATACTAACACTATATATATATATATATATATATATATATATATATATATATATATAATATATATATATATATATATATATATATATATATATATATATATATATATATAACATATAGATTTATATACAATGAATGTAAACCATAAATCTAAACACAAAATTGAACTCATAAACTAATCTATATCCAACTCCTGACTCAAAAATCTGATTTTAAACTCAGAAATTTGATTCTCAACCTAAAAATCAATTCAAAACAATTCAACCGAAAACACAAATCCAACCCGACACCCAAAATCAAATATACACAACTAGAACTCGCAAAACTTGGCAAACATGAAGGTTTATACGTATGTGACATGCTCAGGTACTCACAAGTCAAACCCGTGTCCAGTCAGTGCGTATTGCATGGGCACGTACGCGCGTATACGGTATCAGCCGAATAAGTGCAGACATGATAACTTTGCGAACACTCAACGAAATCTTATAAAATATCATGAGCATGTGGACAAAGGTTGCCCCTACGTGTCCATAAATTTCATGCCAAACCATGTCGTATCCATCGAGTTATGACACTCAGACTGCATGGGCTATACGTACGCGCGTGCGCGGCCTCGTGGGCACGTGTCGACGTCCGTAGCTCGCGACACGAGCCACGTCGTGCCACATGGTCAAGTCCCTGGGTAGATTAGGTCTAGTGCTTCATGTTCGTGCTCCTGAATGATTCCTCGTTGCTTCGTGTCCCCGAACGAAGGCCGTTTCAGCGGCAATTTCTCGTGCACGTGCACAGTGGGTTGAACCTTGCGCGTTAGATTTCTCCGCACATGCTCCACGAAATGCCATGAAATTTTAGAGCACATGGGCAGATATTTCCCCCACGTATCCATGAAATTTCATGCAAAACCGTGTCCGGTGCGTCGAGTTATGACACTCATACAGCAGGGCATGCACGGGGCTGTGCACGGGCCTCGTGCACGCGTGTCCGTATCCGATTCGGACACCGAAAACCAACCAAAACAAGATCCATCTTCACAAAAGTTGTTTCAAATATACATAGCAACAGATTTGTAAAAACAAAATCCAAAAATATGAACTTTCAATTCTAAGCGGCATTGCGTCGAACACGTGTTCCAATAAACCGACACGTGCTCAATACGCCTATCAAACGAATACAAAAACCTACCAAACTTCATGCACAGGTCCGGGGTACCTATATGGATGCATCTACGAAGGAAAATTAGAATTTACAAGTGTTTATAGGGGTTTACCTATTGAGAGTCAATATTTCAATGAAACGAATCTCTAAATACGTCGATGCCGATTTTCTCCGGTCTAACGCCTCTGATTCCTTACTAGCAAGTCTCCAGCTGTTTCCTCTCCTCCTAATGATCGCAATGCAGTTTGTTTGGATGGATTTGGATGAGAAATACGAAAGTGGGACTTTTGCAGGAGAAGGAAGAATTTTAGGGTTTGCGAAACTTGACGGCTACAAGTTTTATGACTCTAAGAGGGGGGCTACTATTTGGCCGACCATAGGGGCTTGTTAGGGTTAGTTTAGGGTTTGCTATGGGCCACTATACAATAACAACCCATATGAAGTTGTCACTACCATATTTTAGTCTTGAGGGTATTTTGGTTATTTTGATTTTTGTGAATTATTTTATTATTTATTTCATTGGTGTTGTGATATGTGACTTTTGCTAGTTGTGACTTTAGAGACTAGCCTAGAATTTGACTTTGACTTTAGTGACTTAGTTAGCTTGGTGTAGGACCCTAATGTAACTTAAGTTGGTCTTAGTTGACTTGAGTATGGCTAGGGAGGATTGGCAGAGTTTTGTATTTGGACATATAGCTAAGGGGTTGAGCTAGCTAGCTTATGAACTTGGCTCAAAGCCCATTTACATGAAATCCTAACCCTAATCCCCAACATGGCCGGCCACCACAATCCAATTATAACCTAATTTCAGCCTATATAATGTATCTTCATAACCACTTGCCTATTTTAGAAATTTTCCTTTTGGAAACCCTAGTTTCTTTCCCCTTCCATCATTTCTCCACCAAATTGAACCCAATCTATTGCACTTGATTCCAAATCTAGAGTAGAAAAAGAAGGAGAATAGCTTGCAAGGAGGGAAGCTCATTGGGACATTGCTTGAGGAAGGAGACTTCACTATTTGGGGATTTTTCTTGGAGATTGGCCCTCTATAGGTAATCCCTACAAATCACTTTAAAATCCTAATTTAATTTTATAGATGAATCCATCTAGGTTTCCCCTAGTTGTAGGAAACGTTTGGTGGAAATTCGTGTTGATTTGGTGTCCGTATAGGACACGTATCAGTGTAGGCTTATAGGTGTTTGATGAAATGCCCACGAGGGATTTTTCTTACTGTTTTTAAATTCTTTTTGAACTGATTTGTAGAGCTTCATGTGCTATTTGATTTCATGCACGACTGAGTTTATTTTCGTGTCGTTATTTTGTCCAAAATTAGACTGGACACGCAGCAAGAGCTCATGCACGGATGCCCTGCTACACGACACTGATTTTGGATACGACATGCCACGTGGTTGCCTGATACTTGGCAGGTAGGTCGGGGCAGTGACTGACAGGTCACCCCCCCGAGCCACACGTGGCCACGTGTCGTATCGGATACGTTCTCATACACGCAAGCATTTTGCAATGACACGGTTCAGTCGATTTTCTTCAACTGATACGTGTCTCGTGTCCACACAAATACGTTTTGGACCCAAATCATGGTGTCGACTCTCTAGCCCTATCCCTAGCGAACACGTGGACACGGGCACGAGGTGTCACATGTCGTGTGTCTTGTGCATGAACTCGTGTCCCCGCCGTACGATGCTGTAGTGTAAAGTTTGTATCTGTACATACCTAAATTGTTCTGGACACTTTGTGTCCACTTATGTGGACACGAAACCCTCTTTGACACAAGAACACATATGCCTAGCACCTGTCCACACACAGGTTTAATGTTTATTTGAATTTCGATTGAATTTGGGTTTTTGGTTGGACTGAACCTGAGAATCAGGTAAATTACTGATAACATGAGTTTGTGATTCAAAAATTTATTATTCAATGTTAAGTTCAGTTAGGTTATCATAACTGGGATCAAATGATTCATGTTTAGGTTGGCATTTTGGGTTTTCATTTTGAAATTGGGTTGATTTTGAAAAGGATATGAGTTTACTGTTACAGTGCACATAGCTGGATTCGTTTCAGCCTCTTTAATGATTAAATTGATGTTTTAATTACAAAATTGACATATATACAATACCTAGAATGTAAGTCTCATAACTATGTTCATTGCATTGATGGTTTAAGCTTAGATTTGCATTAAGGGTGGCTGTTGGTTCATTGATACTTGAAGTATCAGGTTAGATGTCCTGGAATTCAGATGTTGGTGTATGTTTCAACCCATATATCACTCTGTAGCCTGTGTACACACACACTATGTAACCAAACACACACACTCCCTAGCTCACTGTCCTCATGAATTGTACACACACACACCCACTATATGACTTGTACACACACACACCCTCATCTCACTCACAGCTGAACACGCACACACACATGTCACTCACTAATACCCTCATAACTTGTACACACACCCTATGAAATAGTGGTACACACACACACTATGTAACAGTTGACACACACACACCATACAACTGAATACACACACACACCCTAAGCACTGTCACACAAATACTCTGGCACGCACACACTGAGACACACACATAAACTCATATTCACATACACCCCTTGACACCGTGTATCCTTAACCCTTGTAGGTAACCCAATACACACACACTCACCCCCTACTTACATATATGTGTACCATGTTTGTGCCTTACTGTTGTACTAGGCACTAGCCTATATGAATGCCTATATATGTATATTGTATATGTATAAATATACATAGTTTGTATTTGTGTGTGATAACATGTTTGGGCTTTGATTGTGTTTGAGTGCTAGCCTAGGCTTGGTTAGCCTTAGTGAGACTTGATTGGACTAGGATTGACCTAGTTTGACTAATGAAGTTCACTAGAGTTGACAAAGAGTTGACTTTAGTCTAGAATGACCTAAAATTCATATAGAATGTATTGTAAAGTTTAATATTACCATTATGGACATGTTGTGACCTGTGTTGCTTTAAATAGGACTCATCTACTCTATCTGGACATATATACTCATCGGATAATCAAGATATCAGGCAAGTACATTCTCTGACCGTTTTATACTTGATATGATTTATATTTATGCTCTAGATTACTTTATTTGATGCTGTCACATTGTTAACACGGATTGGTACTATATGGATCCTTTCATGAGATGTTATCTCCCTCGGGAGCATCGGGTTATGTCATGTCATGTGCGTTTCACTTTCATCATGTACTCTGGTGCTTTCACCATTCATGTGCACACTTGTGATTCATGTACTCTCATGTTCACAGAACCCCTTATATATACTTTATGTGCATCTATTTATGGGCCCCCATGTGAAATCATGTATAATAACATAACTTGTCTGGATCCTTGTGTATTGATTGGGGTACGATGGAGTACAAATGGTCATGTGAACAATTCCAAAATAGTGTAATCATGTGCAAACTATTAAAATAATCGTGTGCAAATTCAAATCGTTGACATGTCTATCTTGTACTCTACATTACTAGCCACTGCTAGTTCTTTACTTGTAGTAGATATTTCTTTACAGTCATCACTTTTACTTCATATATATTCTTCAGTGTTTCATGTATCTTACTCTATAGCATGCTTACATTTTCTGTCATATTATAAACTGCGTGACATGTATTATGCTCGTTCCTGTCCTGACTGGACCTATTAAAATATTACAGATGACGTTCAGGAGTTCTGTCCTACATATTACGGAGCAGGCCTACATGACACCTGTGAGCTGGACTCCCAGGAGGATCCAGTCCTGGCAGAGGATATTACCCCAGTAGTCTAGGCTAGTTAGCTAGACTAGTTATCTTACTTTATTGCCTTGTCTTATTTCGGCTATATTATGTACTTATTTGGGATTTTTTTTTTATTCTGGATGTTGTGGAGATGTTATCTTAGATACTTAGATTTCTTCTTCTATTGTACTTCTTTTGGCGACTTTTATATCTATCTATCTTATCGTATTTTCTACCTTAGCTGTGATTGAGTTGTACATTTCTATATTGTCCTCCATTCGGAGCGTATATATTGTACAGGTATCTTATAATTGTTAGATGTATATAATCTAGAACATTGTTCTACCGCCGATACTGCGGTATAGGCTGGATGTACCCACTTCTCGTGCCCCTACACCCGGTACGGGTCGTGACACATTTTTAGTGGTGGCCCATGCAGGTCTAAATTTGTAGTAGTATTCGAACTAAAGTATCACTACAGCCTGTAGTAGGATATAGGATATAGTTTTGAGGTACTCACTCATATTAGAAAAAGTCCGATCCAATATTTGCCATCTAAATTCTTGTTGATTAAATGCTTTCCTTTGAATAAATAAACTGTCCTCCTTTGAGTTTTTGCTTCTTTCTCAGTAACTGCTTCTTGTTTTGATCTGTCTTAAGGATGGTTATAGAGACACGATCTTATCGCTCCGGTCTGGGAGATACTATCGAGAGGTCGGCCAGCTCTCGTCCTGTTCAGTCGGGCCTCGAGACCGCAGCTCCTGTTGTGCTAACTCAGGTTGGCATTTCTGCTGTATTTGGAGGTACACCTCCGCCTGTACAGAGACCTTCCTCCGTCATTCCTGATTTCTCTCGACAGCAGCCACCTTCCAGATCAGTTGACGCAGCACAGTAGTTCGATTTATTTCAGAGGATGGTGAAGGACCAGTGACAGAAGTCTGATCATTTCCAGCAAGACATAGAGAATGCCCATCAGCTTGTCCTGACGACTGTGGAGAGAGTTATTGCGCAGCCGCAGGCAGCCCAGATGTAGTCGTATTAGCCGAGGACACCAGGGATCTAGGACATCCAGAAGATGCGTCCGCAGGACTTTTGCAGCACTGAGGGGATTTTGTATGTGGATGACAGGATAGAGCACATTGAGGAGATCTTCCGGCTGGCAGAGATTCCAGCACGACTGTAGATGGGGGTGGCAGGTAGTCAGATACAGGACCTGGCCCGCACATGGTACCAGACGGACCCGAGGGTCGGTACAGAGAGATAGATTTAGGCAGCCTTCAAGAAGCTGGTCAAGGTGAAGTTCTTCCCTGACACAGCTCTTGGCACCCTGGAGATGCAGTTTGAGAGCTTAGTTCAGGGCAGTCAGACTGTCGAGGAGTACGCTGGGGAGTTCTGCCGTCTGGGCAGATTTGGTAAGGGACTCAGTGAGACGGTGAAGGCCCAGAGATTCTGGAAGGGGTTAGTCAAGGAGGTCAAGTCCTTGACCAAGAGTGACCGGAGTGCCACTTTTGAGAAGATTCTGGTGGGTGCCCTAGCAGCAGAGGATGATCTTGAACTGAGGCTCAAGAGGAGACGAGACGCTCAGAGAGCCAGTGGCGACGAAGGATCGACCAAGAAGAGGCAGTTCCAGCCACAGCAGCAGTATCAGCAGCAGCAGAGGCAGTTCCAGCCATAGCAGTTCCAAGGTCTGGGCTATGCACCTTTCCAGCAGGTACAGCAGCAGCAACCGAGGGTTCAGCCACAGGTACTCATGCAGCAGCCGATTAGTTGTGGTTTTTGCAAGAAGCCAGGGCATGTGTAGAATAAATACAGGAAGAGGCTCGGGAGGTGCCTACTCTGTGGTTCGATGGAGCACCAGCTGAGGGAGTGTTCCATGTCTTCAGGATGAGCAGCTCAAGGAGTAGGAGCCAGAGCTCCAGCAGTGCAGTAGAAGGGACCCTTGCAACTCAGCAGCAGAGGTTCGCTCAGCATCAGCAGCAGGCTTGGAGAGGTCAGCAGGGGCGAGCTTTCGCCATGGCAGCTGAGGATGCAGAGGCTATCGGAGAGCTGATCGCAGGTTCTATTCTTCTCGACTCCATTCCAGCTTTTGCATTGTTCGATTCGGGGGCTTCCTACAGCTTCGTGTCTGTATCTTTTGCTATTAGACACCATCTTGTATCTGAATCGTTGCCTAGGACTTGCAAGATCATGACCGGGGGTGGTATTATCCTCGTTAGTGATATTTGCAAGGGTCGGAGAGTTGCTTTCGGAGGTTGAGATTTGGACATGAGTCTGCTCGTAATGCCATTGTCGAACTACAATATCGTACTCGGTATGGATTGGTTGAGCAGGCACCACGCCAGCATAGATTATCACCCTCATTTCCTGTATTTCTCGTATTTTCCTGTATTTCGTATTTTTACTCGTATCTGGATTTTGGCATGTATTTTTATTTTTCTCAGCTTGTGGAATTTCGGTATTTTTCGTATTTGGGTTTTTGGCTTGGCTCGGTTTTATTGGGGATGGTTTGGTTTGGTTCGATTTTGTGTTGGAACACCCTAGCCCTATGCTACCCCTCATCCCCACCACAACTCCCCTCTTTATAACTCCACATACCACTCTCTCTTCATAAACACCATTAATTTCCTTCTTCTTCTTCTTCTCCTTCCTCCACAACTCCCCAACCCCTAGGCAAGTGCATCTTGCCACTACATGAGGACCCACTTTTCTTTATCCATTTACTAGTTTAGGACATGGAGATCAACATTAGTTCTTGGGTTTTTATGATTTGGAGTCTCTGTTGATGTAGATCTAAGTTATTGCTATTTTCAGATTTTATATGTTTTGATCCACTTTGGTTGGTTTTCCTTGAGTTCTGATGTTTCCATGTGGAAGAACTTTCAGTTTCACTCCAGTTGGAGCCTTGGAAATCCGAATTTGGAGTTCGGATGGCAAAGTTATGAACTTTTGAAGTTTTGATTTCAGCCATGGTGTTCTTGCTGTTTGGAGAAGACAGTGAGCAGTGTGCAGAAGCTGTTTAGCTACGCACACTGAGCTACGTGCGCTCTTTAGCGCTGCGTACGCAGGCTTGAGTACGCTTCCTGTTGGAAGCGTGTCTCCTTGAGCGTGCGTGACTTTTCATGCACTGCTCCCTGTAGCTTGCGTGACTTTCACGTATGCTGCTTCCTTGAGCGTGCGTGACTTTCACGTATGCTGCTTCCTTGAGCGTGCGTGACTTTCACGTATGCTGCTTCCTTGAGCGTGCGTGAATTTCACACACTGCTCCCTGTAGCGTGCGTTACTTTCACGTACACTGCTCCCTTATGTGTGCGTGACTTTCACCTGCGCTGCTCTCTGTAGCGTGCGTGACTTTTCACATGCGCTGCACCTTGAGTGTGCGTGACTTCTCACGTACACTGCTCACTTGAGGGTGCCTTGGTACGCAGACTTGAGTGAGCCTTGCGTACGTGCTTTTGCACGTATGCTGCCCCTTGACCCCTCGTTTAGTCCACTGACTCTTGGAGTTTTGGTTTTATTTCTTTAAGCTTGGCTCTTCTATAACCCCGTATTTTGATATTTTATTAGATATTTTATGCCCATTTTATATCCTTACACCTTTTTGTCATGAACTTAATTTTACTTGTTATGTTTGGAATGACCATTGTACATGACTTGGTATGGCAAGGAACTAGCATAACACGACAGTGACCCGTAGTGGTGCACTCTTGACACGACCAACATGACTTGATAGTGGCCCGTGGCGGCGCACTCCTGACTTGACATGACTTGATAACTTAACTTGACTTGCTTGACACCGTGGGTGGTTCTTCTTGCTGGCTTGTTAATCTACTTGTCCAGTCTTGTATCATGTCTAGGATGGGACTCCTGAGTACCACGATCAGGAGTACCTACTAAAATGTATTAAGGTTAATAACTAGAATAACACAGTAGTCATAAAGAGATGACACAGCTACAGGCAATCCCGTTACCTGGGCGCTCTTGGGATCTGTAGCCTGCCGTCGAGTAGGGCACATTTCCAGCGCACCGTCGAGTGTTGCACCGTCTAAGTCACCTAAGGGTACATTTGTCTCCTGGGCGATGTACCCACCTGAATTCAATCCTAATCTTTCGTCCTGGGTAGCCTGGATGGTCTGCAGGGCTTGTGGCTGTGGAACAATCTCTCTGTATCTTGTTAGTAATTAGGCCTGTGATAACCCTAGTTAGTTAAAGTAGTAAGCCGTAGGATCTGCTTGGCCGTGATTGATTGAATGAGGTATAACCAGTCTAGCCATGTCTTGATTCAGTACAAGATTGCTCCCTGTCTTGATTTTCTTGCATTATTATCTTGCCGATAAATGGTGGGAAACCAAGCTCTGTTCAGATGAAGGGTTACAACCCCGGTACTTGTTTGGTTTAAGGGTTGTAACCTGGCTATCGGAATAGTTCCATGGTTATCTCGTCGTATATCATCCTGACATGTTTTCATAATTTTAGTTTTAATATTATATCTTCTTGTGTTAATGCTGGCTTTTGTTCTTATTTCGTAGCCCCCTTGTGGCACTTGCTCTTTCTGGGGTTGACCCAGCTGGTTTTGTGTGGCCAGATTTCGGAGCAGCTCCCGAGGATCTACCAAGCTTCCAGCCCAATGGTGACAACTAGACAGAACTCGGGCCAAGAGTGGGTTTTCTATTTTGTTTTGCTCACTCTATTGTAAAGTTATTCTTTTGAGGCGTTTAGCCGACGAGCACCTGTTAGCTCGATGCACTTTTACTTACTGTCTGCCTACGGGCTGTAAACATGATTAACAAATCCTAGGGTTGATCATGTATGACTTAAACTCTTGCTAGTCCTAACATTTTGTACGACTAGCTTCATGATCAGCTGATATGTAATATTTGGGACGCCTTTTATTGTATATTTAATGATCATACATCTTGTAATTGTATTATTTGCTTGAGATTGAGACAATAGGCTTGACCTTAAGAGACTGTTGGCTTGTAGTAAACCCTCATATCTAGACAGCCGTAACCGTATAGTTGAGATATATTCTATTTCAATATACGTAGCTGGCTATGTTTGCCCCCGCTCTCCAGTATTCTGGTTCTGGGGCGTGACATGGTTTAAGTGGTGGCCCATGCAGGTCTTGTCAATCAAGAAATGTGAGGGTTTACCAGATAGATGTCTCAATCAGTACTCGTCCTTGATCTCTGTTCGTATCTTCTGAATCCCTGGATTCTTGCCCTGATCCTGTGCTTATATCATTGATCTGTCCTGGTCCTTTCCTTATTGTTCCCTGTGTCGTCTTCTTCAGCGGCACTGTACCTGGTCCTACCGATCGACGAGGTGGAGCACATCCCGCGGATCAGCAACAACCCGGAGATCAAGCCCAGCATTCCGGAGTCACCTCCAGAGTGATACCTACTGGAGGAGAGTCACCAGTTCGGCCCATCCAACCTGCAGAGCCAGATGAAAGTACCTTAGTAGGCCTCATCAGAACCTTGATAGCTTTCCAGGATCGTCGAAGCGACGCCCTGCACCAGACAGTTCAAGATGCCTTGACCAGAGGCGGTCATCCAGGGAACCAGGCGGCCAACAGTTTTAAGCGATTGAACCCTCCTTTCTTCGACGGCACCGAGGATGCGATTGCCGCGGATGCATGGCTTCAGGATACCGAGGTGATTCTGGAAGCAGCTAGGACACCTGAGAATGAGAAGGTGGCGGTGGTACGCCTGCAGTTGTTGGATTTAGCTTGCAATTGGTGGGCGGCGCAGGCCATAGGATTAGTAGCACCCATTGCTTGGGCAGTATTTAGAGAGAGATTCCAGAAGTACTTTGATGCTGTGGCTCGATACGACCTGCAGACCAGATTTACCAACTTGAAGCAAGGAGGCAGATCAGTCGACAGTTATGTATCGAAGTTTTCTAGACTCAGTAGGTTTGTCCCCACCTTAGTGGCGATCGAGTTTGATAGGGCCCAGCGGTTCCAGCAGGGACTATATTTGGAGATCTTGTTGGCGGTTGAGCAGTTCGAGCACCAGACGTTCGATGCAGTCTTGAGAGCAGCTAGGAGGCATGAGTACACCTCCCAGAGGATCGTGGATAGGACCGAAAGTAGGAAGCGGTCCCACAGTCAGATGCACCAATCATCAGCTCCAGCCCCGGCAGCTAGGGGATTGACCATTGGAACTCCGAGGCGGGCGGCCTCAGTAACGTCGGTTCAACATTCGACCCCAACGTACCCGCAGCAGCAGAAGTAGAAGCAGACTTCCACGATGGGATGTTCTCATTGTGGGAAGCCAGGCCATGTGGTGGTAGATTGTCGCAGGGCACAAGGATTGTGCCTGGCTTGTGGAGCAGCAGATCATAGGATAGGGGCTTGCCCGAATAGGGGTGGTTCATCAGCATCCAACCCTTCTAGTTCTTCGGTGAGAGGACCGGCCCCAGCACCAGTTCAGCAGCAGCAGTATCAGTCTTCGAGGCCCTTGCCGCCTCAGTCTCAGGCATTCCAGCAGCAACACCTCCAGCAGTATGCACAAGCCCAAGCTCAGACCCAGAATAGGCGGAGAGGTTTCCAGCAGAGGGGACCCGCAGCTAGAGGTCAGGCCATGATGATGGCTATGGAAGAAGAAGTTGCACCAGGTGAGGTAGTGGCAGGTACTATTCTCGTCAACTCCTTTCCAGCTTCGGTATTGTTTGATTCTGGTGCATCGCATTCATTCATGTCTGCACGATTCGCGACACGGATAGGATTGGAGCCCGAGTCATTATCAGTGAGGCTCAATATACTTACTGGTAATGGTCTTGTGGGAGTAGATCGAGTGTTTTCCTCATGTCAGATCGTAGTTAGCGGTAGGGAGTTCCCCGCTAGATTCATAGAGTTTTCTATGGCAGACTATGATGTAGTCCTAGGCATGGATTGGTTGAGGAACCAGTATGCTAGGATAGACTGCCATATTGGCAGAGTTGTCTTTAGTATCCCCGGCGAGCCAGAATTTTCATTTTCCAGAGGCGCAGTGGAGCCGTCTTCCCCAGTATTGCGGATGGCAGTAGCAGCAGTGCAGTTACCCCGGATAGTTGAAGAGTTTCCAGATGTCTTTCCAGATGAGCTTCCAGGGATGCCACCGGAGCGGGAGATTGAGTTCACTATAGACTTGATTCCCGGGACAGCACCAGTATCAGAGCGAGTCTACAGGATGGCGCCTTCACAGTTGGAAGTTTTGTACAAGATGATTGAAGAACTGAGGACCAAGGGATTCATCCGTGCGAGTGGATCGCCTTGGGGAGCCCCGATGCTTCTTGTGAAAAAGAAGGATGGTACGTCCAGGCTATGTGTTGATTATCGTACCTTAAATTCGGTGACAATCAAGAACAGATACCCTCTTCCGAGGATAGATGACTTGTTTGATTAGCTCAAAGGGGCATCAGTATTCTCGAAGATTGATTTGCGCTCAGGTTATCACCAGATCAGAGTTAGAGAGCAGGACATCCCGAAGACAGCATTCAGATCGAGGTATGGACATTGGAAGTTTCTTGTTATGCCCTTTGGAGCGACCAATGTGCCGGCAGTATTCATGGACCTCATGAATCGCATTTTCATGCCTTACTTGGATCAATTTGTGATTGTGTTCCTAGATGACATCCTGGTCTACAGCAAGAGTGAAGCAGAGCATGAGCAGCATCTCTGAGTAGTCCTTCAGACGCTTAGGGAGCATCAGTTGTACGCCAAGTTCAGTAAATGCGAGTTCTGGCTCGATCGTATTTCATACTTGGGTCACATCATTACCCGAGGAGGAGTGGAAGTAGATCCCCAGAAGATTGTGGCTATCGAGTCATGGCCGGTACCCAGCTCAGTGGCAGAGGTTCACAGCTTCCTTGGATTGGCCGGCTACTACCGGCGGTTCGTTTCAGATTTCGCAAGGATTTCAGCGCCGATGACCCAGTTGACCCGCAAAGATGTGCCGTTTGTTTGGACAGCAGAGTGTCAGGAATCATTTGAGAAGTTAAAGCGAGGTTTGATAACGGCTCCTATTCTCACCCTTCCAAATGGGACCGGAGGATTCACAGTTTATTGTGACGCTTCAGGCAGAGGATTGGGGTGTGTCTTGATGCAGCATGGGAAGGTAATATCTTATGCGTCACGTCAACTTCGTGATCATGAGAAGAATTACCCGACCCACGACTTGGAATTGGCGGCGGTAGTGTTTGCTTTGAAGTTGTGGAGACACTACTTGTACGGAGATAGAGTGGAGATCTTTACTGATCATAAGAGCCTGAAGTATGTTTTCACCCAGAAGGACCTTAATATGCGGCAGAGAAGATGGCTCGAGCTACTAGTGGATTATGATGTGGAATTGCAGTATCATCCCGGGAAGGCCAACGTTGTAGCAGATGCATTGGGCAGGAGAGCCGGAGTTTATTTCCTGATGGCGCAACCAGAATTATTGGCAGACCTTCAGAAGATGGGAATTGAAGTGGTTCTTCCAACCAGTGTAGCATTGATGGCCAGTCTACAGGTTCAGTCCAGCATAGTCGAGAGAATCCGGGTGGCGCAGTCAACAGATCCCAAGATCCAGCGACTTAGAGCAGAGTGTGAAGCAGGAAGAAGGCCAGAGTTATGTATCCATGAAGATGGTACCCTTCGGCACGGCACTCGTCTTTGTGTACCCAGTGGAGATATCAGACAGGAAGTCATGGCAGAAGCCCACAGTTCACAGTATTCTATTCATCCGGGTGGTACGAAGATGTACCGTGATATTCGTCAGCATTTCTGGTGGAATGGCATGAAGAGGGAGATAGCCCGGTTTGTCTCTCGGTGTTTGGTTTGCCAACAGGTTAAAGCTGAACATCAGAGGCCCGCTGGACTTCTTCAACCCTTACCGATCCCAGAATGGAAATGGGAGCATATAAACATGGATTTCGTGACCGGATTGCCCAGATCTCCGGCCGGCAGAGATGCTATTTGGGTAATTGTGGACAGGCTTACCAAGGTGGCACACTTTCTTCCATTCAGAGTTGGGCAGTCGACGGCGCAGTTAGCAGAGATGTATCTCAGGCAGATCGTCAGGCTTCATGGTGTGCCAGTCAGCATCACCTCAGACAGGGATTCAAGATTCACATCACACTTTTGGCGCAGCTCGCAGAAGAGTTTGGGGACTCGTCTCCAGTTCAGCTCAGCTTATCACCCGCAGACGGATGGTCAATCAGAGCGCACAATCCAGACTCTTGAGGATATGCTGAGATCCTGTACCCTTGACTTCGGTAGTTCATAGGAGAATCATCTGCACCTGGTGGAATTTTCATACAACAACAGTTATCAGGCCAGTATCCAGATGGCACCCTTCGAGGCTCTTTATGGCAGGAAGTGCAGATCTCCGCTAGCATGGGACGATATCGGAGAGAGGCAGATGCTCGGACCCGAATTGATTTCCCAGACGATTGAAGTGGTCAGGAAGGTCAGAGATCACCTCCGAGTTGCCCAGGACCGCCAGCGCCATTGGGCCGATGCTCATCGGCGTCCCTTAGAATTTGCTATCGGCGACCACGTATTCCTTAGGATCTCGCCTAACCGCGGCGTCATTCGCTTCGGCGTGCGGGAAAAGCTTAGTCCTAGGTATATAGGGTCGTTCGATATTCTAGAGCGAGTAGGAGATGTATCCTATCGTCTCGCTCTTCCGCCGCCGCTAAGTGAGGTGCATGATGTATTCCATGTGTCCCAATTACGACGGTATATTCCGGACCCGAGCCACATCCTAGACCATTCGAAATTGGTTGTTGGTACCAACCTTTCGTATGAGGAGAGGCCCGTGTCTATTTTGGACCGGAGGGAAAGGATACTCAAGAATAAGACTATTAAATTAGTCCGTGTTGCTTGGGGTCATCACTCTCTTGGTGAGTCAACGTGGGAGCGTGAGGACGACATCCGATCGCGATATCCCTACCTGTTTGACTCGTGAGGTATAATGTCTTTCTTGTACCTTACATTTTCCCTTCCTTGCTTGCATTGTATGATTGTATGATTGGACTGCTTAGTGTAACTTGCTTGTGCTTAGTGTAGCTTGTCGTGGCAATCTCTAGCTCCTTGATTAAATTCCGAGGACAGAATTCTTTTAAGGTGGGTAGAGTTGTCACCCTCATTTCCCGTATTTCCCGTATTTTCCTGTATTTCGTATTTTTACTCGTATCTAGATTTTGGCATGTATTTTTATTTTTCTCAGCTTGTAGAATTTCGATATTTCTCGTATTTGGGTTTTTGGCTTGGCTCAGTTTTATTGGGGATGGTTTGGTTTGGTTCGGTTTTGTGTTGGAACACCCTAGCCCTATGCTACCCCTCATCCCCACCACAACTCCCCTCTTTATAACTCCACCTACCACTCTCTCTCTTCATAAACTCCATTAATTTCCTTCTTCTTCTTCTTCTCCTTCCTCCACAACTCCCCAACCCCTAGGCAAGTGCATCTTGCCACTACATGAGGACCCTCTTTTCTTTGTCCATTTGCTAGTTTAGGACATGGAGATCAACATTAGTTCTTGGGTTTTTATGATTTGGAGTCTCTGTTGATGTAGATCTAAGTTATTGCTATTTTTGGATTTTACATGTTTTGATCCACTTTGGTTGGTTTTCCTTGAGTTCTGATGTTTCCATGTGGAAGAACTTTCAGTTTCACTCCAGTTGGAGCCTTGGAAATCCGAATTTGGAGTTCGGATGGCCAAGTTATAAACTTTTGAAGTTTTGGTTTCAGCCATGGTGTTCATGCTGTTTGGAAAAGACAGTGAGCAGTGTGCAGAAGCTGTTTAGCTACGCACACTGAGCTACGTGCGCTCTTTAGCGCTGCGTACGCAGGCTTGAGTACGCTTCCTGTTGGAAGCGTGTCTCCTTGAGCGTGCGTGACTTTTCATGCACTGCTCCCTGTAGCGTGCGTGACTTTCACGTATGCTGCTTCCTTGAGCGTGAGTGACTTTCATACACTGCTCCCTGTAGCGTGCGTGACTTTCACGTACACTGCTCCCTTATGTGTGCGTGACTTTCACCTGCGCTGCTCTCTGTAGCGTGCGTGACTTTTCACATGCGCTGCCCCTTGAGTGTGCGTGACTTCTCACGTACACTGCTCACTTGAGGGTGCCTTGGTACGCAGACTTGAGTGAGCCTTGCGTACGTGCTTTTGCACGTATGCTGCCCCTTGACCCCTTGTTTAGTCCACTGACTCTTGGAGTTTTAGTTTTATTTCTTTAAGCTTGGCTCTTCTATAACCCCGTATTTTGATATTTTATTAGATATTTTATGCCCATTTTATATCCATACACCTTTTTGTCATGAACTTGATTTTACTTGTTATGTTTGGAATGACCATTGTACATGACTTGGTATGGCAAGGAACTAGCATAACACGACAGTGACCCGTAGTGGTGCACTCTTGACACGACCAACATGACTTGATAGTAGCCTGTGGCGACGCACTCCTGACTTGACATGACTTGATAACTTAACTTGACTTGCTTGACACCGTGGGTGGTTCTTCTTGCTTGCTTGTTAATCCACTTGTCCAGTCTTGCATCATGTCTAGGATGGGACTCCTGAGTACCACGATCAGGAGTACCTACTAAAATGGATTAAGGTTAATAACTAGAATAACACAGTAGTCATGAAGAGATGACACAGCTACAGGCAATCCTGTTACCTGGGCGCTCTTGGGATCTGTAGCCTGCCGTCGAGTAGGGTACATTTCCAGTGCACCGTCGAGTGTTGCACCCTCTAAGTCACCTAAGGGTACATTTGTCTCCTGGGCGATGTACCCACCTGAATTCAATCCTAATCTTTCGTCCTGGGTAGCCTGGATGGTCTGCAGTGCTTGTGGCTGTGGAACAATCTCTCTGCATCTTGTTAGTAATTAGGCCTGTGATAACCCTAGTTAGTTAAAGTAGTAAGCCGTAGGATCTGCTTGGCCGTGATTGATTGAATGAGGTATAACCAGTCTAGCCATGTCTTGATTCAGTACAAGATTGCTCCCTGTCTTGATTTTCTTGCATTATTATCTTGCCGATAAATGGTGGAAAACCAAGCTGTGTTCAGATGAAGGGTTACAACCCCGGTCCTTGTTTGGTTTAAGGGTTGTAACCTGGCTATCGGAATAGTTCCATGGTTATCTCGTCGTATATCATCCTGACATGTTTTTATAATTCTAGTTTTAATATTATATCTTCTTGTGTTAATGCTGGCTTTTGTTCTTATTTCGTGGCCCCCTTGTGGCACTTGCTCTTTCTGGGGTTGACCCAGCTGGTTTTGTGTGGCCAGATTTCGGAGCAGCTCCCGAGGATCTACCAAGCTTCCAGCCCAATGGTGACAACTAGACGGAACCCGGGCCAAGAGTGGGTTTTCTATTTTGTTTCGCTCACTCTATTGTAAAGTTATTCTTTTGAGGCGTTTAGCCGACGAGCACCTGTTAGCTCGATGCACTTTTACTTACTGTCTGCCTACGGGCTGTAAACATGATTAACAAATCCTATGGTTGATCATGTATGACTTAAACTCTTGCTAGTCCTAATATTTTGTACGACTAGCTTCATGATCAGCTGATATGTAATATTTGGGATGCCTTTTATTGTATATTTAATGATCATACATCTTGTAATTGTATTATTTGCTTGAGATTGAGACAATAGGCTTGACCTTAAGAGACTGTTGGCTTGTAGTAAACCCTCATATCTAGACAGCCGTGACCGTATAGTTGAGATGTATTCTATTTCAATATACGTAGCTGGCTATGTCTGCCCCCGCTCTCCAGTATTCTGGTTCTGGGGCGTGACATGGTTTAAGTGGTGGCCCATGCAGGTCTTGTCAATCAAGAAATGTGAGGGTTTACCAGATAGATGTCTCAATCAGTACTCGTCCTTGATCTCTGTTCGTATCTTCTGAATCCCTGGATTCTTGCCCTGATCCTGTGCTTATATCATTGATCTGTCCTGGTCCTTTCCTTATTGTTCCCTGTGTCGTCTTCTTCAGCGGCACTGTACCTGGTCCTACCGATCGACGAGGTGGAGCACATCCCGTGGATCAGCAACAACCCGGAGATCAAGCCCAACATTCCGGAGTCGCCTCCAGAGTGATACCTACTGGAGGAGAGTCACCAGTTCGGTCCGTCCAGCCCGCAGATCCAGATGATGGTACCTTAGTAGGACTCATCAGAACCTTAATAGCTTCCCAGGATCGTCGAAGCAACGCCCTGCACCAGACAGTTCAAGATGCCTTGACCAGAGACGGTCATCCAGGGAACCAGGCGGCCAACAGTTTCAAGCGATTGAACCCTCCTTTCTTCGACGGCACCGAGGATGCGATTGCCGCGGATGCATGGCTTCAGGATACCGAGGTGATTCTGGAAGCAGCTAAAACACCTGAGAATGAGAAGGTGGCGGTGGTACGCCTGCAGTTGTTGGATTTAGCTCGCAATTGGTGGGCGGCGCAGGCCATGGGATTAGTGGCACCCATTGCTTGGGCAGTATTTAGAGAGAGATTCCAGAAGTACTTTGATGCTGTGGCTCGATACGACCTGCAGACCAGATTTACCAACTTGAAGCAAGGAGGCAGATCAGTCGACAGTTATGCATCGGAGTTTTCTAGACTCAGTAGGTTTACCCCCACCTTGGTGGCGACCGAGTTTGATAGGGCCCAGCGGTTCCAGCAGGGACTACATTTGGAGATCTTGTTGGCGGTTGAGCAGTTCGAGCACCAGACGTTCGATGCAGTCTTGAGAGCAGCTAGGAGGCATGAGTACACCTCCCAGAGGATCGTGGATAGGACCGGAAGTAGGAAGCGGTCCCACAGTCAGATGCACCAATCATCAGCTCCAGCCCCGGCAGCTAGGGGATTGACCATTGGAACTCCGAGGCGGGCGGCCTCAGTAACGTCGGCTCAACATTCGACCCCGACGTACCCGCAGCAGCAGAAGCAGAAGCAGACTTCCGCGATGGGATGTTCTCATTGCGGGAAGCCAGGCCATGTGGTGGCAGATTGTCGCAGGACACAAGGATTGTGCCTGGCTTGTGGAGCAGCAGATCATAGGATAGGGGCTTGCCCGAATAGAGGTGGTTCATCAACATCCAACCCTTCTAGTTCTTCGGTGAGAGGACCGGCCCCAGCACCAGTTCAGCAGCAGCAGTATCAGTCTTCGAGGCCTTTGCCGCCTCAGTCTCAGGCATTCCAGCAGCAACACCCCTAGCAGTATGCACAAGCCCAAGCTCAGACCCGGAATAGGCAGAGAGGTTTCCAGCAGAGGGGACCCGCAGCTAGAGGTCAGGCCATGATGATGGCTATGGAAGAAGAAGTTGCACCAGGTGAGGTAGTGGCAGGTACTATTCTCGTCAATTCCTTTCCAGCTTCGTTATTGTTTGATTCTGGTGCATCGCATTCATTCATGTCTGCACGATTCGCGACACGGATAGGATTGGAGCCCGAGTCATTATCAGTGAGGCTTAATATACTTACAGGTAATGGTCTTGTGGGAGTAGATCGAGTGTTTTCCTCGTGTCGGATCGTAGTTAGCGGTAGGGAGTTCCCCGCTAGATTCATAGAGTTTCCTATGGCAGACTATGATGTAGTCCTAGGCATGGATTGGTTGAGGAACCAGTATGCTAGGATAGACTGCCATATTGGCAGAGTTGTCTTTAGTATCCCCGGCGAGCCAGAGTTTTTATTTTCCAGAGGCGCAGTGGAGCCGTCTTCCCCAGTATTGCGGATGGCAGTAGCAGCAGTGCAGTTACCCCAGATAGTTGAAGAGTTTCCAGATGTCTTTCTAGATGAGCTTCCAGGGATGCCACCGGAGCGGGAGATTGAGTTCACTATAGACTTGATTTCCGGGACAGCACCAGTATCAGAGCGAGTCTACAGGATGGCGCCTTCAGAGTTGGAAGTTTTGTACAAGATGATTGAAGAACTGAGGACCAAGGGATTCATCCGTGCGAGTGGATCGCCTTGGGGAGCCCCGATGCTTCTTGTGAAAAAGAAGGATGGTATGTCCAGGCTATGTGTTGATTATCGAACCTTGAATTCGGTGACAATCAAGAACAGATACCCTCTTCCGAGGATAGATGACTTGTTTGATCAGCTCAAAGGGGCATCAGTATTCTCAAAGATTGATTTGCGCTCAGGTTATCACCAGATCAGAGTTAGAGAGCAGGACATCCCGAAGACAGCATTCAGATCGAGGTATGGACATTGGGAGTTCCTTGTTATACCCTTTGGAGCGACCAATACGCCGGCAGTATTCATGGACCTCATGAATCGCATTTTTATGCCTTACTTGGATCAATTTGTTATCGTGTTCCTAGATGACATCTTGGTCTACAGCAAGAGTGAAGCAGAGCATGAGCAGCATCTCAGAGTCGTCCTTCAGATGCTTAGGGACCATCAGTTGTACGCCAAGTTCAGTAAATGCGAGTTCTGGCTCGATCGCATTTCATACTTGGGTCACATCATTACCCGAGGAGGAGTGGAAGTGGATCCCCAGAAGATTGTGGCTATCGAGTCATGGTCGGTACCCAGCTCAGTGGCAGAGGTTCGCAGCTTCCTTGGATTGGCCGGCTACTACCGGCGGTTCGTTTCAGATTTCGCAAGGATTTCAGCGCCGATGACCCAGTTGACCCACAAAGATGTGCCATTTGTTTGGACAGCAGAGTGTCAGGAATCATTTGAGAAGTTAAAGCGAGGTTTGATAACGGCTCCTATTCTCACCCTTCCAGATGGGACCGGAGGATTCACAGTTTATTGCGACGCTTCAGGCAGAGGATTGGGGTGTGTCTTGATGCAGCATGGGAAGGTAATATCTTATGCGTCACGTCAACTTCGTGATCATGAGAAGAATTACCCGACCCACGACTTGGAATTGGCGGTGGTAGTGTTTGCTTTGAAGTTGTGGAGACACTACTTGTACGGAGATAGAGTGGAGATCTTTACTGATCATAAGAGCCTGAAGTATGTTTTCACCCAGAAGGACCTTAATATGCGGCAGAGAAGATGGCTCGAGCTACTAGTGGATTATGATGTGGAATTGCAGTATCATCCCGGGAAGGCCAACGTTGTAGCAGATGCATTGAGCAGGAGAGCCGGAGTTTATTTCCTGACGGCGCAACCAGAATTATTGGCAGACCTTCAGAAGATGGGAATTGAAGTGGTTCTTCCAACCAGTGTAGCATTGATGGCCAGCCTACAGGTTCAGTCCAGCATAGTCGAGAGAATTCGGGTGGCACAGTCAACAGATCCCAAGATCCAGCGACTTAGAACAGAGTGTGAAGCAGGAAGAAGGCCAGAGTTATGTATCCATGAAGACGGTACCCTTCGGCACGGCACTCGTCTTTGTGTACCAAGTGGAGATATCAGACAGGAAGTCATGGCAGAAGCCCACAGTTCACAGTATTCTATTCATCCGGGTGGTACGAAGATGTACCGTGATATTCGTCAGCATTTCTGGTGGAATGGCATGAAGAAGGAGATAGCCCGATTGGTCTCTCGGTGTTTGGTTTGCCAATAGGTTAAAGCTGAACATCAGAGGCCCGCTGGACTTCTTCAACCCTTACCGATCCCAGAATGAAAATGGGAGCATATAACCATGGATTTTGTGACCGGATTGCCCAGATCTCCAGCCGACAGAGATGCTATTTGGATAATTGTGGACAGGCTTACCAAGGTGGCACACTTTCTCCCATTCAGAGTTGGGAAGTCGACGGTGCAGTTAGCAGAGATGTATCTCAGGCAGATCGTCAGGCTTCATGGTGTGCCAGTCAGCATCACCTCAGACAGGGATTCAAGATTCACATCACACTTTTGGCGCAGCTTGCAGAAGAGTTTGGGGACTCGTCTCCAATTCAGCTCAGCTTATCACCCGCAGACGGATGGTCAATCAGAGCGCACAATCCAGACTCTTGAGGATATGCTGAGATCCTGCACCCTTGACTTCGGTGGTTCATGGAAGAATCATCTGCACCTGGTGGAATTCTCATACAACAACAGTTATCAGGCCAGTATCCAGATGGCACCCTTCGAGGCTCTTTATGACAGGAAGTGCAGATCTCCGCTAGCATGGGACGATGTCGGAGAGAGGCAGATGCTCGGACCAGAATTGATTTTCCAGACGATTGAAGTGGTCAGGAAGGTCAGAGATCACCTCCGAGTTGCCCAGGACCGCCAACGCCATTGGGCCGATGCTCATCGACGTCCCTTAGAATTTGTTATCGGCGACCATGTATTCCTTAGGATCTCGCCTAACCGCGGCGTCATTCGCTTCGGCGTGCGGGGAAAGCATAGTCCTAGGTATATAGGGCCGTTCGATATTCTAGAGCGAGTAGGAGATGTATCCTATCGTCTCGCTCTTCCACCGTCGCTAAGTGAGGTGCATGATGTATTCCATGTGTCCCAATTACGACGGTATATTTCGGACCCGAGCCACATCCTAGACCATTCGGAATTGGTTGTTGGTACCAACCTTTCGTATGAGGAGAGGCCCGTGTCTATTTTGGACCGGAGGAAAAAAATACTCAAGAATAAGACTATTAAATTAGTCCGTGTTGCTTGGGGTCATCACTCTCTTGGTGAGTCAACGTGGGAGTGTGAGGACGACATCCGATCGCGATATCCCTACCTGTTTGACTCGTGAGGTATAATGTCTTTCTTGTACCTTACATTTTCCCTTCCTTGCTTGTATTGTATGATTGGACTGCTTAGTGTAACTTGCTTGTGCTTAGTGTAGCTTGTCGTGGCAATCTCTAGCTCCTTGATTAAATTCCGAGGACGGAATTCTTTTAAGGTGGGTAGAGTTGTCACCCTCATTTCCCGTATTTCCCGTATTTTTCTGTATTTCATATTTTTACTCGTATCTGGATTTTGGCATGTATTTTTATTTTTCTCAGCTTGTGGAATTTTGGTATTTCTCGTATTTGGGTTTTTGGCTTGGCTCGGTTTTATTGGGGATGGTTTAGTTTGGTTTGGTTCGGTTTTGTGTTGGAACACCCTAGCCCTATGCTACCCCTCATCCCCACCACAACTCCTCTCTTTATAACTCCACCTACCACTCTCTCTCTTCATAAACACCATTAATTTCCTTCTTCTTCTTCTTCTCCTTCCTCCACAACTCCCCAACCCCTAGGCAAGTGCATCTTACCACTACATGAGGACCCTCTTTTCTTTGTCCATTTGCTAGTTTAGGACATAGAGATCAACATTAGTTCTTGGGTTTTTATGATTTGGAGTCTCTGTTGATGTAGATCTAAGTTATTGCTATTTTTGGATTTTACATGTTTTGATCCACTTTGGTTGGTTTTCCTTGAGTTCTGATGTTTCCAAGTGGAAGAACTTTCAGTTTCACTCCAGTTGGAGCCTTGGAAATCCGAATTTGGAGTTCGGATGGCCAAGTTATGAACTTTTGAAGTTTTGGTTTCAGCCATGGTGTTCTTGCTGTTTGGAGAAGACAGTGAGCAGTGTGCAGAAGCTGTTTAGCTCCGCACACTGAGCTATATGCGCTCTTTAGCGCTGCGTACGCAGGCTTGAGTACGCTTCCTGTTGGAAGCGTGTCTCCTTGAGCGTGCGTGACTTTTCATGCACTGCTCCCTATAGCGTGCGTGACTTTCACGTATGCTGCTTCCTTGAGCGTGCGTGACTTTCACGTATGCTGCTTCCTTGAGCGTGCGTGACTTTCACGTATGCTGCTTCCTTGAGCGTGCGTGACTTTCACGTATGCTGCTTCCTTGAGCGTGAGTGACTTTCACACACTGCTCCCTGTAGCGTGCGTGACTTTCACGTACACTGCTCCCTTATGTGTGCGTGACTTTCACCTGCGCTGCTCTCTGTAGCGTGCGTGACTTTTCACATGCGCTGCCCTTGAGTGTGCGTGACTTCTCACGTACACTGCTCACTTGAGGGTGCCTTGGTACGCAGACTTGAGTGAGCCTTGCGTACGTGCTTTTGCACGTATGCTGCCCTTGACCCCTTGTTTAGTCCACTGACTCTTAGAGTTTTGGTTTTATTTCTTTAAGCTTAGCTCTTCTATAACCCCGTATTTTGATATTTTATTAGATATTTTATGCCCATGAACTTGATTTTACTTGTTATGTTTGGAATGACCATTGTACATGACTTGGTATGGCAAGGAACTAGCATAACACGACAGTGACCCGTAGTGGTGCACTCTTGACACGACCAACATGACTTGATAGTGGCCCGTGGCGGCGCACTCCTGACTTGACATGACTTGATAACTTAACTTGACTTGCTTGACACCGTGGGTGGTTCTTCTTGCTTGCTTGTTAATCCACTTGTCCAGTCTTGCATCATGTCTAGGATGGGACTCCTGAGTACCACGATCTGGAGTACCTACTAAAATGGATTAAGGTTAATAACTAGAATAACACAGTAGTCATAAAGAGATGACACAGCTACAGGCAATCCCGTTACCTGGGCGCTCTTGGGATCTGTAGCCTGTCGTCGAGTAGGGCACATTTCCAGCGCACCGTCGAGTGTTGCACCCTCTAAGTCACCTAAGGGTACATTTATCTCCTGGGCGATATACCCACCTAAATTCAATCCTAATCTTTCGTCCTGGGTAGCCTGGATGGTCTGCAGGGCTTGTGGCTGTGGAACAATCTCTCTGCATCTTGTTAGTAATTAGGCCTGTAATAACCCTAGTTAGTTAAAGTAGTAAGCCGTAGGATCTGCTTGGCCGTGATTGATTGAATGAGGTATAACCAGTCTTGCCATGTCTTGATTCAGTACAAGATTGCTCCCTGTCTTGATTTTCTTGCATTATTATCTTGCCGATAAATGGTGGGAAACCAAGCTCTGTTTAGATGAAGGGTTACAACCCCGGTCCTTGTTTGGTTTAAGGGTTGTAACCTGGCTATCGGAATAGTTCCATGGTTATCTCGTCGTATATCATCCTGACATGTTTTCATAATTCTAGTTTTAATATTATATCTTCTTGTGTTAATGCTGGCTTTTGTTCTTATTTCGTGGCCCCCTTGTGGCACTTGCTCTTTTTGGGGTTGACCCAGCTGGTTTTGTGTGGCCAGATTTCGGAGCAGCTCCCGAGGATCTACCAAGCTTCTAGCCCAATGGTGACAACTAGACGGAACCCGGGCCAAGAGTGGGTTTTCTATTTTGTTTCGCTCACTCTATTGTAAAGTTATTCTTTTGAGGCGTTTAGCCGACGAGCACCTGTTAGCTCGATGCACTTTTACTTACTGTCTGCCTACGGGCTGTAAACATGATTAACAAATCCTAGGGTTGATCATGTATGACTTAAACTTTTGCTAGTCCTAACATTTTGTACGACTAGCTTCATGATCAGCTGATATGTAATATTTGGGACGCCTTTTATTGTATATTTAATGATCATACATCTTGTAATTGTATTATTTGCTTGAGATTGAGACAATAGGCTTGACCTTAAGAGACTGTTGGCTTGTAGTACACCCTCATATCTAGACAGCCGTGACCGTATAGTTGAGATGTATTCTATTTCAATATACGTAGCTGGCTATGTCTGCCCCCGCTCTCCAGTATTCTGGTTCTGGGGCGTGACATAGATTGCCGTAGGGGTAGAGTTCTTTTCAGAGCACCCGGAGAGCCTGTCATGACCCATACCCACTGTGAGGGTATGAGTACGTAACAGCACCCAGCCTACGTTGCAGTGTCGGCGGTAAAACACTGTTCTAGGTCATGAACCATAACTAACACAATATAAAATACTCTCCAAAAGGAGACCAAATCACAGAAGGTACAACACAATCACAATCTAGAGGTAGAATATAGAATATTGAAATAGATGAGGGAATCCTCAAAACTGAGGTACAAATAGAAGTAAAATAATCAAAGTTTACAAACACAAGTCTCAACATCTCCATAATAATACAACTCTAAAATCAAAGACAATAACTAACATGAAAAGAAAGAACAGTCTAAACTATCTATACTATGCATGGGTATCATCCTCAGCCGCTGCCTGAACCTCCCAAGGGTTCAGATCGCGAGTGTCATCTAGGCCAGCTCCATAGTAAGGGGTACAGGGTTCCTCATCATCCTCTATAAAAAATTTAACAGGTCAAGTCAGGATGAGAGCGAGCACAAAACATCTCATGCAGATCATAACAGGTTAGAAAATATAAACATGCAAGAAAGTACGATACATAAAAACTGAAAGAATGTACATGATGTAAAAGAGATAACTGTAATAGAAATATCTACTATAAGTAGAGAACTATCAGTAACTAGTGATGTAGAGTACAAAGTCGACATGTAAATGGCTGGAATTGCACATGAATATACTAAAGAGGCTCACATTGTTATACTACTTTGGAATTGTTCACATGACTATTTATACTCCTCAATACCCCAATCAATACACAAGGATCCAGACAAGTTATGTTACGCACATGATTTTCATATGAGAGCCCATAGATGGGTGCACATCAAGTATACGTGAGGGCTCAGAACTGAGTGCACATGAATTCCACATGAAGGCCCATGAAGGGGTACACATGAAGTACATGAGAAATATGACCGTACATGAGAGCACATGAGAGTACACGAGCGTACATGAACATACATGAAGCACGTAAGAAACATGAATAACATGAGAGCGAGAAATACATGATGTACATGAAACACATGACATGAAGTATCCGATGCTCCCGAGGGGGATAACATCTCAATATAGGGATCCATATAGTATCAATCTGTGATAATATCATGACAGCATCAAATAAGGTAATCTAGAGCAGGAATATAATCCTAAGCAAGTTATGAAATGATCAGAGAATGTACTCGCCTGATATCCTAAGTATCTGAATAAAATACTGCCTAAGGAGTGGTGTCTGGCTCCTATTCAGAACAGCACAAGTCACATCATATCCAAATTGGTAAAAATAACTGCTATGATGCATTCTACATGATGTTTGGGTCAATCTAGGCTAAAGTCAACCTTTGGTCAACTCTAGTCAACTACTCTAGTCAAACTAGGTCAACTATGTCAAACCTATCCCAAACAAGTCTCACTAAGCCTAACCAGTCTATCCTAGCAATCACACATCATTCACAAGTCACAAAAGTCTAACAACACACAAAACTCATGTGTATAAATTCCTTATACACATAGGCTTGCGCATTAGGATACACATAGGCTATACTACATAGTCTATATGCCATATACACATATTATAGGCATGCACCAATATTTTCCACACATATATATATATATATACTAATTTCATATAGACAATATACATATATCTATATTACATTACATTTATCACACAAGGTTATATATTATATATGTATACATATACATATAGAGAGAGAGAGTGTCATGCATGTGTGCGTGTGTGTCATATGGTAGCAGGGATATAGGTTCCTGAGTGCGGCAAGAAGTGGGTGTGTGTGTATCATAGGGTCTTAGGTCTCAGCTTTCTAGAGTACATGACAGTTAGTAAATCAATGCAAAAATTAGAGTACACATGCATTCTAAGGAAAACAGTGTATGCAATTCAGTGTCAAGTGTTCTCAGATTTCCAGTTTTAGTGTATAGATGTGTAGGAGTGTCTAGAGTACATGTGTGTGTGTAGATAGCTATCAGTGGTGTATGTGTATAGGGATGTAATGTGTTAACAGTGTACACATGTGTGTGTATAGGTAGATCAACATAGGTTCCAGGAAACAGGATGTATGTGTGTGTAGCATGCCATCAATGTGTGCAAATTCTCAGGTTTCAGTGTTCTGTGTGTGTATGTTCAGGAATTAGTGTATCAATCTCAGTTTTAAAACAGTAAACACACAGTGTATATAGATACATAGAAAATCAATGTGTGTACACAAAATTAGTGAAACTCAAGACAGTTCAAATTATCAGGTTACAAAACAGTGTATGCATATACTCTCAAGAATCAGTCCCAAAGCAAATTCGAAACCCATTTCTCATGCCAACGTGAAAACCCAACCATATAGTTTAATCTCAGTTATGTATAGGTGAACATCATTCAATTAACAAATCAACAAAATCAGTAAACACATGACAGCTACCAGTTTTCAGGTTTACAGTGTATTCATAAACAATTACCAACTTAACAGTCAAAGCATAATCGAAAACTCAAAATCTCATGCTAACATAACCCTAACACATAGCAAAAAACTTAAATAAATCTAGGTGCACCAATATCACAATTTAATCAACCAAAACAGTCAAACATACTTTAAAAATCTCAGAAAATCGATTACAGCCTAGGTATCAGAACATAGGGGATTTCCTAAAATTTGAATTCAAAACAACATAATAATTGAATTAATTAGTTGGTAATACATGTGTGATGTGTGAGGGTGTCGTGAGTGTATCCCAGTGTCCATAAACTGGACACAAACGTGTCCAAACAATCCCACACACACGAGCACTGAACAATGTACTGACAGTGTCGTGTACGCGTATCGAGATAGCTAGGGACACGTGTGTCCCACCAAGAGTGTCGTGATCATGCACATAGGTAGAGGGGGTCTAGGGCTAGGGGTTGATCACCCTGAAGTGTGTCCACAACGTGTCTACGTGAGACACGAAGTCTATGTCAGTGGCCTAAGTCCAGCTGTGCACTGTTAGTGCAAAACCCGTGCGGCTTCGATAACTCATAAACCACACCATGAAACTCTATGAAATTTCATAGGCTACCTGTCAGTCATCTCCCCTACGTGCCTATCAAAATTTGTGCCATCTCGTACTGTGTCCATGGAGAAATCGGACACGGGTAGCAGGACACCCAACCGAGTCCCCGTGCAGTGAGTTTGTATCCATTTTAGACACGGACACAACTCGATATGAGCTCAGAGCTAGGGTTCTAGGATCCCCACGTGTAGGGCTACAAGTATATGTAATTAGTTTAGCAAAATACGAAAATCCATTCCTAAGTGGCATTCTATCAAACACTAGCACATACATATTGACACGTGTCCGATACGGACACCAAATGGACACGATTTCTAACCAAATTTGATGGACAGCTAGGGGACACCTAGATCTAGGCTAGGATACAAAGAAATCTGAATTAAAATACAATTTAAGGGGTTTACCTATAGTGTGTCCAATGGCAAGAAAAGCCCCAAAATAGAGTGTTCCTCCTTGCTAGCTCAAATCTCCAAATTGTTCAAAACCTGGGATTACTCTCCATAAACAGAAAATAGAGGAGTATTAGACTCTAATGCAAGAAACTAGGGTTAAAAAGAATTAAAATGGAAAAGTTAGGGATTGGAAAAGAATGGCAATACCTTTCCTTTTTCAAGTGTTGATTCAATACAAAAGAGGCAAGAACCAAAGGATGAGATATTAAATAGGGTTGGGAATCCCTAGGTGGTTGTTCATAAAAGGAGAAATTAGGGTTAGGGTTATAACTAATGGGCTTGGGCCAAGTTTCAATGGTAAAGAAAATCACTCCTTAAGTCAAAAGTCTATTAACCTAATCATTTACTGTCCTATATGAAACTTGATTCTAAATGACTTAACATAGGTTGACTTAAGTTAGACTAGGATCCCACCATGCTATCCAAGTTACCATAGCTAGAGTCAACATCTAGGTTAGTCTCTTAAGTCGCAACTAGTAAAAGTCAAAATTAACAACCATCAATCCAATAATTAATCAAATAATTCCAATAAGTCAAAATGACCAAATTACCCCTAGGCTAAAAATGATAAATAGATATCCCAATCACATGGTTAGGCTCTAGGTCAGACAGTCTCTAGGGGTTCACTAGCTGTACATCAAAATCACAAGTCATAATTTTTAAATAGTTTTAAAATGATTAAAAATTACTAAAAATTATATTACGATATAAATATCATAAATAAATAATTAAAATCATAAAATTTCAAAATTATCATCATTTAAAAAACTGGGTGTTACAGAGCCAGAGTTCGAGTTCATCTGACGGCAGGCGGAGCAGAGCAGCGGAGTTTTCTACGGAGTATCAGTTGAGGAGCAGGCAGTGCCACACCCTTTGATAGCGGAGTTCATGGACGTCTTTTTAGAGGATTTGCCAGGACTACCACCAGACAGAGATGTAGAGTTCTCTATAGACTTAGTGCCCGGCGTAGAGCCGATATCTCAGCACGTCTATAGGGTGAACAACATCGAGCTGGTAGAGTTGAAGAAGCAGGTGGATGAGGTGCAGGATAAGGGCTTCATCCGATCGAGTTCTTCACTATGGGGTGCACCGGTACTCTATGTACCTAAGAAGGATGGATCGGTCAAGATGTGTATCTACTATAGGGTACTCAACAAACTCACGATCAAGAACAAGTACCCGTTACCAAGGATCGATGATCTCTTCGATCAACTGAGTGTGGCAAGGGTATTTTCTAAGATTGATATGAGGTCTGGTTACCATCAGGTGAAGGTGAAAAAGAAGGATATCCCGAAGACCGCATTCAGGACGCGGTATGGTCAATTTGAGTTCATGGTGATGCCGTTTGGCTTGACTAATGCTCCGACAGTATTCATGAACCTGATGAAAAAGGTATTCCACTAGTACTTGGACAAGTTCGTGGTGGTGCTCATCGATGATATCCTAGTGTACTCGAAGACTGAGGAGGAGCATGAGGTACACTTAAGAGTGGTTCTGGAGACTCTCCGGGGGGAAGAGCTTTATGGAAAGCTCTCAAAGTGTGAGTTTTTTCTGGACAGAGTTGAATTCTTGGGTCATGTGGTGACTTAAGATGGGATCTCAGTTGACCCGAAGAAGATCACGGCAGTTGAGGCTTGGGCAGCACCGAGTTCAGTAGCGGAGATCATGAGCTTCTTGGGATTAGCAGGCTATTATAGGAGGTTCGTACAGGATTTCTCCAGGGTTGCAGAGCCATTGACTAGGCTGACCCGGAAGGATGCAGAGTTTGTCTGGTCAGAGGAGTGTCAGGTCGCTTTTGATGAGTTGAAAAAGCGGCTGACGACAGCTCCGATTCTAACATTGTCATCAGGATCAGGAGGGTTCACTATCTACAGTGACGCCTCAGAGAAGGGTTTGGGTTGTGTCTTGCAGCAGCATGGAAAGGTGATTGCCTATGCTTCCAGACAGTTACTTCCCCATGAGAAGAACTACCCTACCCATGACTTGGAGTTGGCAGCAGTTATATTTGCTTTAAAGTTATAGAAACACTACTTATATGGAGAGCAGGTGGAGATCTTTACAGATCATAAGAGCATGAAGTATATGTTTACACAGAAGGAGCTCAACATGAGGTAGCGCCGGTGGTTTTAGTTGACGAAAGACTTTGACATTTTACAACAGTATCACCCAGGGAAGGCCAACGTAGTTGCCGATACCTTGAGTAGGTATTCGATAGCCATGTGTTTGACTATGGATCGTCACTTGCTAGCAGATTTGAAGAGCCTGGGGATTGAGGTGGTTGTGCCAGGGGTTCAGATGCAGATGTGGGGCATTCAGATTCAGTTAAACTTGATGGAGAGGATCAAGTCGACACAGTTCGAGGATGTTGCTATGCGGTGTATCCGAGAGAAGGTTCGAGCAGGGTTGGTGGATGATGAGTTTACTCTTGCAGCGGATGGTACACTGAGGCACGGTTCCAGACTGTGTGTGCCCAGTAGAGAGCTCCGGGAATAGGTCATACAGGAGGCCCACCGATCTTGGTACTCTATACATTCAGGTGCCAACAAGATGTATAGGGATCTGAGGGAGCATGTCTGGTGGTATAGGATGAAGCGGGAGGTAGCTCGCTTCGTATCCAAATATTTGGCTGTCAGCAGGTTAAGGCAGAGAGAAAGAGGCTAGGAGGTTGGTTGCAGCCATTACCCATTCCAGAGTGGAAGTGGGAGCACATCACGATGGACTTTGTTTCTGGATTGCCGCATACACCAGAAGGAAAAGACGCGATTTGGGTCATCATAGACAGGTTGACCAAATTTGCCCACTTTTTGCCATTTAAAGTGGGTACGTCTACTGAGAGGCTAGAAGAGATATATATGCGGCAGATTATCAGGATTCATGGAGTTCCGGTGAGCTTTGTCTCGGATCGGGATAGTCATTTTACTTTCCATTTCTGACAGAGTCTGCAAACTAGTTTGGGCACTCAGCTCAAGTTTACTACTGCATACCACCCTCAGACGGATAGACTTTCAGAAAGAACTATTCAGACACTCGAGGACATGATGCGGACTTGTGTTTTAGATTTTGGAGGATCCTGGTAGGATCACCTGCACTTAGTGGAGTTTGCATAGAATAACAGTTTTCAGGCCAACATTGAGATGTCACCATTCGAGGTACTGTACGGGCGCAAATGTCGTACACCCTTGTCTTGGGATGATGTTGGAGAGCAAGCTTTATCGGGACCTGAGATGGTTGTAGGTGAAGCTGAGAAGGTGAAGCTCATCAGAGACCAGATTTGTGTGGCAAAGGACACACATCGGCACTGGGCCGATAGCCACCGCAGACCTTTGGAGTTTGAGGTACAGTTTAGAGATAGGATTAGAATTAGGAGTTGTTTTATTTGTGATTTTGTTTGATCATGCTTGAATATATTAGTAATTGAGACCTTATTTGTGATTAGGTTTGGGATCTGGTTTTCTTGAGGATATCTCCGATACGTGGTACAATACATTTTGGTGGAGGTGGGAAGCTTAGCACGTGCGTCATCAGACCTTTCGTGATCAGCGGAAGAGTCGGTAACGTGGCTTATAGGCTAGACTTGCCACCTACACTAGTGGGTGTCCATAATGTATTCTACGTGTCGCAGCTGAGACGGTATATGGCAGATCCTAGCCATGTGCTCGACCACTTAGAGATTGAGGTGGGACCTACTCTTAGCTATCAAAAGCAGCCTATGGAGATTTTGGATCGATGAGAGAAGGTTCTGAGAAACCAGGTGATACCCTTGGTTCGCGTCGCATGGAGGCATCATTCTCCAGGAGAGTCTACCTGGGAGCGGAAGGATGAGATGCGCGAGCGATACCCATATCTTTTTAGACCTTGAGGTATGATTATCTACCCTTCTCATCAGTTCAGTTTCGCCTTTCCATTTCGAGGACAAAATTCTTCTAAGGAGGGTTGATTTGTCACTACCACATTTTAGTCTTGAGGATATTTTGGTCTTTTTGGTTTTTGTGAATTATTTTATTATTTATTTCGTTGGTGTTGTGATTTGTGACTTTTTCTAGTTGTGACTTTAGAGACTAGCCTAGAGTTTGACTTTAGTGACTTAGTTAGCATGTTGTGGGATCCTAATGTAACTTAAGTTGGTCTTAGTTGACTTGAGTGTGGCTAGGGTTCATGACAGGATTGAGAGAGTTTTGTATTTGGACTTATAGCTAAGGGGTTGAGCTAGCTAGCTTATGAACTTGGCTCAAAGCCTATTTACATGAAACCCTAACCCTAATCCCCTACATGGCCGGCCACCACAGCCCAATTATAACCTAATTTCAGCCTGTATAATGTCTCTTCATAACCACTTGCCTCTTTTAGAAATTTTTCTTTAGGAAACCCTAATTTCTTCCCCCTTTCATTATTCTTCCACCAAATTGATCCCAATCTTTTGCACTTGATTCCAAATGTAGAGTAGAAGAAGAAGGTGCTAGCTTGCAAGGAGGGGAGTTCATTGGTACATTGCTTGAGGAAGAAAACTTCACTATTTGGGGCTTTTTCTTGGAGGTTGGCTCTCTATAGGTAATCCCTACAAATCATTTAAAAATCCTAATTTAATTCCATAGATGCATCCATCTAGGTGTCCGCTAGCTGTAGGAAAAGTTTGGTAAAAATTCGTATTAATTTGGTGTCCGTATCGAACACGTATTAGTGTAGGCTTATAGGTGTTTGATGAAATGCCCAAAAGGGATTTTTTTTGCTGTTTTCAAATCCTTTTTGAACTGATTTGTAAAGCTTCATTTGCTCTTTGATTTCATACACGACTGAGTTAATTTTTGTGTCCTTATTGTGTCCAAAATTGGACTGGACATGCAGCATGAGCCCCCGTACGGATGCCCTGCTACCCAACACTAATTTTGGACACGACACGCCACGTGGTAGCCTGACAATTGGTTAATAGGTCGGGGCAGTGACTGACAGGTCACCCCCCAAGCCACACATAGCCACGTGTTGTATCGGACACTTTCTCACGTATGTACGCATTTTGTACTGACACGGTTCAGTCGATTTCCTTCGACAGATACGTATGTCGTGTCACACACAGACACGTTTTAGACCCAAATTAGGGTGTCAATCATCTAGCACTATCTCGGGCGTGCACGAGGTGTCACGTGTCGTGTGCTCGAACTTGTGTCCCCGCCGTAGGATGCTGTGTTGTGCAGTTTGTATATGTACATGCCTAAATTGTTCTGGACACTTCGTGTCCACTTGTGTAGAAACGAAATGCCCTCTGACATACGAACACATGTTCCTAGCACCTGTGCACACACTGGTTTAATGTTTATTTGAATTTTGATTGAATCTGGGTTTTTGGTTGGACTGAACCTGAGAATCAGGTAAATTACTGATAACATGAGTTTGTGATTCGAAAATTTATGATTCAATGTTAAGTTCAGTTAGGTTATCATAACTAGGATCAAATGATTCATGTTTAGGTTGGCATTTTGGGTTTTCATTTTGAAATTGGGTTGATTTCGAAAAGGATATGAGTTTACTGATACTGTGCACATAGTTGGATTCGTTCCAGCCTCTTTAATGATTAAATTGATGTTTTAATTGCAAATTTTGACAAATATACAATGCCTGGAATGTAATTCTCATAACTGTGTTCATTGCATTGATGGTTTAAGCTTCAATTTGCATTAAGGGTGGCTGTTGGTTCACTGATACTTGAAGTATCAGGTTAGATGTCCTGGAATTCAGATGTTGGTGTATGTTTCAACCCACATATCACTCTATAACCTATGCACACACACATTATGTAACCAAACACACACACTCCTTAGCTCATTATCTTTATTAACTGTACACACATACCCACTATGTGACCTGTACACACACACCCCCTCATCTCACTCACAGCTGAACACACACACACACATGTCACTCACTAATACACTCATAAATTGTACACATACCCTATAAAACAGTGGTATACACACACACACTATGAAACAGTTGACACACACACACCATGCATCTGAATACACACACAACCCCTAAGCACTGTCACACAAATACTCTTGCACACACACACTCACACATGTGAGACACTCACATAAACTCATATTCACATACACCCCTTGACACCATGTATCCTTAACCCTTGTATGTAACCCAATACACACACACTCACCCCCTACTTACATATATGTGTACCATGTTTGTGCCTTGCTTGTGTACTAGGCACTAGCCTATATGAATGCCCATATATATATATTGTATAGGTATAAATTTACATAGTTTGTATTTGTGTGTGATAACTTGTTTAGGCTTTGATTGTGTTTTAGTGCTAGCCTAGGCTTGGTTAGGCTTAGTGAGACTTGATTGGACTAGGATTGACCTAGTTTGACTAGTAAAGTTGACTAGAGTTGACCAAGAGTTGAATTTAGTCTAGAATGACCTAGAATTCATATAGAATGCATTATAAAGTTTAATATTACCATTCTAGACATGTTGTGACCTGCGTTGCTCTAAATAGGACTCATCTACTCTGTCAGGACATATATACTCATCGAATACTCAGAATATCAGGCGAGTATATTCTCTGACCGTTTTATACTTGATAGGATTTATATTTATGCTCTAGATTACATTACTTGATGCTGTCACGTTGTTAACACGGATTGGTACTATATGGATCCCTTTATGAGATGTTATCCCCCTCGGGAGCATTGGGTTACGTCATGTCATGTGCATTTCACTTTCATCATGTACTCCGGTGCTTTCACCATTCATGTACACTTTTGTGATTCATGTACTCTCATGTTCACAAAGCCCCTCATGTATACTTCACATGCACCCATTTATGGGCCACCATATGAAATCATGTATAATAACATAACTTGTCCGGATCCTTGTGTATTGATTGGGGTACGGGGGAGTATAAATGGTCATGTAAATAATTTCAAAGTAGTGTAATCATGTGCAAACTCTTAGAATAATCATGTGCAAATTCAAGTCGTACACATGTCTATCTTGTACTCTACATCACTAGCCACTGTTAGTTCTTTACTTATAGTAGATATTTCTTTACAGTCATCTCTTTTACTTCATATATATTCTTCAGCGTTTCATGTATCTTACTCTATAGCATGCTTACATTTTCTGTCATATTATGAACCGCGTAAGATGTATTGTGCTCATTCTTGTCCTGATTGGACCTGTTGAAATATTACAAATGACATTGTGGAGTTCTGTCCTACATACTACGGAGCAGGCCTAGATGACACCTACGAGCTGGACTCCTAGGAGGATCCAGTCCTTGCAGAGGATATTACCCCAGTAGTCTAGGATAGTTAGCTAGACTAGTTATCTTACTTTATTGTCTTGTCTTATTTTGGATACATTATGTACTTATTTGGGATTTTGTTATTCTGGATGTTATGGAGATGTTATCTTAGATACTTCGACTTCTTCTTCTATTGTATTTCTTTTGGCGACTTTCATATCTATCTATCTATCTTATCGTATTTTCTACCTTAGCTGTGATTGAGTTGTACATTTCTATATTGTCCTCCATTCGGAGCGTAT
Source organism: Iris pallida (assembly GCA_029216955.1). Taxonomy (NCBI): domain Eukaryota; kingdom Viridiplantae; phylum Streptophyta; class Magnoliopsida; order Asparagales; family Iridaceae; genus Iris; species Iris pallida. The sequence goes on along the minus strand of JANAVB010011619.1, from coordinate 133,572 downwards.
ATATTGTACAAGTACCTTATAATTGTTAGATGTTTGTGACCTAGGACATCGTTCAACCATCGACACTACGGCGTAGGCTGGAGGTACCCACTTCTCGTGCCCCTATACTAGGTACGGGTCGTGACAGAAGCCCATTAGCAAAAAGGCCAAAAAGCTTCATGTAAAAATAGCCAGAAAATGATTTAATTTGTTTCCTAATAAGGGCTAATGCTCTAAATTAAAATCTAGTTAGCTAAATAGGATTCTAATCACATGGTTTGTCTTCTAATCAAAGTTGACTAAGGTTAAACCATCTTCTACTACCAAAAATACTAATCGAGGACGAAACACCAATCAATTTAATAATAAAAATTTAATTTAGCACACAATGACTAAAATACCCCTAATTTGAAAAAGCGGGAGTGACAAATCTACACTCCTTAAAATAATTTCGTCCTCGAAATTAAAGGTTGATAGTACTCCTTCTAGGTTAATCTCCCAACAATCAAGGTCTTAAGAAAATTTATCTAAATCATGCAATTTGAAAGAATAACATACAAGGTCATTGCATACAGTAGCAGTTGAAAGTCTCATCTAGGTATACTAGGCATACTAGATCAAAATAGTGATAAGGTATTAAAATACACAAGTAATCTGGGGTGTATCAATCATCAAAGACATGCTAAGATTTAGGTCCAAAACTCACCTCCAACTAGGTCTGGTGGCTGGAACTCTCTCCTGGAGATAGGCCTCTTCTAGGGGCAGGTGTAGTAGGATAATGTAGCATCCTGTGTCCACCTGATCCACAGAATAGGCACAATCCTAGTCTCTTCCTACAGTCCTTCCACACGTGTCCAGGCTTCTTACATAAGGCACAGGTAGGCACTCGCTCAACTGGCCTCTGCTGGACAGGAATCTGAACTAGATAGGCTGGTCTAGGCTGGAAGCATGGGCATTCTTGAGGCTCTGGGTATATATTGCTCCTCCCTCTAGGGGCTAGGCTCTCCCCTTGAATACATGTAATCCCACAACAGTTTGATACTGAGACTCTGCTCTCTCATAAGCTCAGCCTGAAGTCACTGTACTTCCCACACATCCTAAAAAAGTCTGCAAATCTGAGCCCCATCAAGAATGGCATGGGGTACCACTCCAGGAGGCAAAGGGAGGCCCTCAGTCTCCGGCTGTACTGCATCCCTCTCCTGAAGGATATGACATGGAGGAAAACTCTCCGGTGAGGCTGCTAACACCTCATAAACAATATAAGAGGAAAGCAAATCTCGGTCTTATCCGGAACTGCAGCAATACCTTGGGAGTAGACTCTTGTCATGGGTGCCATACTGGAAAAGATAAGGAAAGTAATAAATCATCGAGGCTGTAAGGCAGTCTATCATCCTATATGAAAACTGGTAGTTATCAAAAAAACTACAACTGAGAATTGGGTTACTATTCTAAAGATGATCAAAATCGAAAATTAAAGCACAATTGGTAATAGCATTGAAATCCAATCACATATACCTAAAAGAAAATTTAGTCTCGACATGATCTAAGTTGATCAATTTCTGGGTAAATCAAGATTTGGGCAAGATGGGGAACAAGGTCACCAAAATCTGAGCCTGAGCATCCAAGGATGGAAATCCATGTCACAATTAAATTTAATTCAATTGAGTATGACCCAAGATATTAATATGATAAGAAAAGATGACCAAAGTCGATTGGTCGTGATAATGGAAGTTAGGATTCAATGATATTGAAAACTTTTAAAGGATGATTCAAAGATATGGAATAAGTCAAATTTCTCCATTTTGATAGGGAAAATAAGAGACAAGATTTCATAGGAAAGTCAAGTTAATCATCTCTCTCTGATACTATCAAGTTATCTAGTCATCATTTGCCAATCATATTTTTTTTTATCTCACAATTCCTAATATGAAAGTCAACCTTTATTTGACTACCACCAAATTTATACCCTTCCGTCACGAAGATTTTACCTTATCATGATCACCATAGGCTTGATTCCTGAATTCCAAAACACTACTCATGAAGCATACCCCATTTTTTTATTGGGACTCAACATTAACCTTTTAATCATCATAAACCAAAATTCTTCCACATTGTTCTAAATTGAAACCTCTAAATCATGTTTTGTGAAACCCTTGAACTTGTTCAAATTATCTCATCGTGTTTATTCAAATCTAAAACCACTAGTCCTTACGAAAACCTATTCTCCATTAATGTCAGCCTTCATATTTCCTTCAACGTATACCTTTAAATATTATTCTCCTTAAATTTAAAATTTTCTCAAAATCTCTATATTTTTTATAATTCAAAACAAAATCCTTGTGTTCTTTCTGTTCTTAGCCATTTTCTTACTATATCTTGTTCAATTTCGTATTGTCGTCGAATACAGTTAAAATCTCTTCGCCATTACTAAATCCCTAAATTTAACATCATAGCCTCAAAGTGAAACGTTTCAAAAATCAATAACCGAAATTTATCCAAGTCCTCAAAACTAAGTTGACCTCGAATATCCTCATCAGCTTTTGAAATACATTTATGAATTATTTATATCCAAAATATTTCTCCATGTGTGATCGTTTCTAATTGATAATATTGATCTCTTGATTTCATTCTCAATCTTTACCACATCTCTATCTCAAAATTCTATATCAAGGTCCATCATATTATATTCCTACCAAGATTACCATATGATAACAAGTTACATCCTTTCCAAGCTAGATGATTTACGTTATTTCCTTGACCTTTTCAAGGTAAAAAGATATGGAGATTCAAAGATTTCAAAGTATAGTTAACAAAATTAGATACGAGGTAGGTGATTGATGTAATTAGGACAGAGTTAATTTTAAGACGAATAATGATGGTAATACAAGGAAATAATGGTAAGGAAAGAAATAATGATAAAATATGTTCTTGCCCATCTGTTTAAAAGAAATGAACCAACTTAAAATATAATATGATACCATATACGTCTTCCTGAAATCATGTTGTCAGAAATTTGCCAAGCTAGTAAGCATAGCTACAATAAATGATAGGGACCGTAACTAAGGTACACACCATGTATTCATGTTATCCAGAATTCTTACCATACCAACCGGTATGGCTACAAAAGATTCTATATTCCATAACTAAGATAAGTATATATAAATCAGGCTCTACGTCCTTGTCATAATAGCCAGTATGACTGCGATAAATTCTAACTCCACAAATAAAGTTGACATTTACCTTTCTCACTGTCCTTATCAAGTATGTTATCAGGTTATACCTTAATTCCAAAAAGAGCACTTAATATACAAAATCAAAATCATAAACTAACATCAAGATTCAACATTTAACAATGAATCCATCAAAATCAAATTCAATAACAAGGAGTATGGGTAAATTGAAACAAGAGAAAAAATGATTTCAAATCGAAGTTTAAAATAAGATTCTCAAGGGTCGTCCCAGGAATCTCTCAAGAAATTCTAACAGTGATTGAGTATCCTCTCATTCTAACACCTTACTTATATACTCTATAGCAGGCTCATAGTAGTACAACTAAGTCGTTGCACTACTATGATATTGCACAAATGCAAATC
>JANAVB010011619.1:0-125000 GCA_029216955.1 Iris pallida | reverse complement strand
TCTTAAGAGAATCAAAACTTTAGTCTGCATGCATAAAGTCCAACTCCTCGCCGTTATTGAACCCAAAGTCACTCCTGACCAACTGCATTATTATCAGGTTAAACTTGGTTTTCATATGGCGATATCTAATTCCAAAGGTAATATTTAGATTTTCTGCAACAAGGAGGGGCAGATTAACTTGGTCGAGTCTACGGATCAGTCATTATCGGTCCTCTTCTCTCACACTCTTCTCCCAGCTGCCTCATTGATATCTATCGTCCATGGGAACAACACTAAGGAAGGACGACGTTTACTCTGGGATTCTCTGCTTAGACTCCCGAACCTTTTTCCTTGCCCCTGGCTGATCGGTGGCGACTTTAATGCCATTTCTCGTTCAGAGGAGAAGTTTGGTGGCTTACCACCTAATGAGTCATCTATGAGAGAGTTCAGGGAATTTCAACTTGTTGCTGGTGTCATGGAGGCCCCATTCACAGGGAGCTGCTTCACGTGGATCAAAACGGATACTGCACCTGAGAGGCAGGGATCCAGACTCGATCTTGTGCTTATGGACAGACAGTGGTGGGACTGGGATCCTATTACTTTATGTGACCATCTGAACCGAACAAAATCAGATCATTCTCCCATCCTACTTCAACTGCGCGCTCGATCTGCTATCCCTAAGAAACTGTTTCTGTTTTTGTCCTTCTGGCCTGCCCATTCTTCCTTTATTCCAATTGTTGCTCAGGCTTGGGGTTCTGTACATCATCACAACCCTATTACTAACCTGGGTTTGCGGCTCACGGCTACTTGATGGGCGCTTTCGAAATGGAGTCACACCACATTCGGAGATATATTCTAGGCTGTTAAACTCGCCGAGGATAGGGTTGTTGCTGCCGAGGTCGCTTTTGACAATGATCCCTCAACTCGCCCAGCTCTTCAGGAAGTGTAGGCCCATCTCAAACAAAAAATCCAGATTGAGGAAGCATACTGGAAACACAAGGCTCGGCTCAAATGGGGTTTGCAAGGGGATCGTAGAACTGGGTATTTCCATTCTTGTGTCTCTAACAAGCGCCGTCGCTTGCATATCCACCAACTCCAAGCTGATGATGGTACTACTGCCTGTGATCTTGAGGGCATACAACAAATTGCCAATTCTCATTATGAAAAGTTGTTCCTTCCCGAGCCAGTCATAGCAGATGAGGAGTTCATGTCCGTTTTACCTAAGCTTCTCAGTGATGAAGAGAGTGCTGCTCTGACTATTAAACTGAATATGGAGGAGGTCCATAATACTGTTAAATCAATTGATCGGCATAGTGCCCCTGGGCCAGATGGGTTCTCCGGCCTCTTCTTCATCAAGTGCTGGCACATTATCAAAGAGGACGTCTTGGCTGCGATTCATATATTCTTCGATAGGTTTTCCTTGCCAAAGGTGATAACCAACACTCTTCTTGTTTTGATCCCCAAGAGTAAGCACTCTACTACCATATCCGACTATCGGCCGATTAACTTATGTAATTTTATCAACAAATTTTTTTCAAAGCTCCTTTCTAACCGGCTCTCCCCTATAACGACTCGCCTCATTTCTCCAGAGCAAAGCAGCTTTATCAAGGGACGGGAAATAGTCGATAATATTATTTTGGCGCAGGAGATGTTCATTATGTTGGGTCATAATAATTGGGGCCGTAATGCGGCCATCAAGCTCGATATGAGCAAAGCATACGATAGGGCAAATTGGCGATTCCTCCTATCTACTCTTCGCAGGCTTGGTTTTACTGAAACTTGGATCAATATGGTTCTTCACTTAATGAATAACGTGTGGTTCTCTACTTTGATCAATGACAGCATGTATGGATATTTCTAAGCTTTTAGAGGCCTCCGCCAGGGCGATCCCCTATCTCCAATGTTGTTTGTGCTCGCAGCTGAATCACTAAGTAGAAACCTGCAAAAATTGGATTCAATTCCCGGATATACACCGTATTATTCTCCCAGTGGCTGCCCGAGAGTCTCCCATCTCGCTTACGCGGATGATATTCTGATTTTTTCAGGGGCTGATCGGCGCTCAATTCAGCTCCTCAAGTCTGTCCTCCAACGTTATGAACGTGTTTCTGGGCAGCTCGTTAATGCAACCAAATCTGCTATATGTGTCACTTCGGACTTTCCAGAGGACAGGGCTAATTCCCTTAGTATACTTATAGGGTATCAGATTAAATCTCCTCCTATAACTTATCTTGGCTGCCCGCTCATGACTGGTAGACGTAACTCTGCCATGTTCGAAGATCTCAAGGACAAGGTTCACAGTAGAATAGAGGGATGGCATAACAAAATACTCTCACCTGGGGGTAAGCTCATCCTCATCAAATCCGTATTATCATCTATTCCTATTTTCTGTCTTGTTGCTAGTAACCCTCATATGAGTGTCATTACTCAAATTGAAGCAATGTTTAGCGAATTCTTATGGCGCTCGAAGGATGGCAGTCGCAAACATGCTTGGATCGGCTGGCATCATATAGCTAGACCTCATGAAGAGGGAGGCCTTGGGGTCAGGAGGCTCAAAGATGTTTTCGACGCTCTGACAGTAAAGTTATGGTGGAAATTGAGAACCCAGGATCTCCTATGGACGCAGTTCATGAGGATGAAATACTTTTCCCGTTGTCATCCTTCTCAAGCTTTGGCTCACTCTAATTCATCACATATATGGCGTCGACTCTTAGCAGGTCAGGATCTCGATGATAGATTTCATTTGATCGAGGAGGATGAGTCTGGCCTGCACTGGCTACCTGATGCTCGTTTTACAGTATCCTCTGCATGGAAGGCTATCCGTCCTACCTTCCCTATCGATAGTCGTTTCAAGAACATATGGAGCTCATGCATTCCCTCTAAATGGTCAGTGCTACTTTGGCGCATTCTCCTTGATCGGCTTCCTACTGATGATCATGTTCAATGGCTTGGGTTTCATCTGGCCTCAAGTTGTCACTGCTGTTCCAGTCCTATGCCCGAGACTTTGCCATATTTTCTTTGATGGAGAGTTGGCTACTCATGCTTGGTTTTCCTGCCAATCGCTATTGTAAATTCGGGGTCGGGCTTCTAGCTTGGACGCTTGTCTTTCTCTTTGGTGGAGGCGGAACAACCTTCACTACAAACAAATTACAGTCGGGGCTATCTATTGGGTTTTATGGAAAAATCGAAACAAGTGGAGATATGAGCAGTATAAATATAACGGGGGGCAGATCTTTCATGAAATCCAGAGACAAATTGCCAAAGCCACTGTCGCCTGCTCGCATGGGAAGAAGAAAGTCTGAAGTTTTTGTAAAGGGACGATGACTCTTTTGTATTGTTGCCCTTATCTATCAATAAAGTTTTGCGTTTAAATATATATATATATATATATATATATATATATATATATATGTATATATATATATATATATATATATATATATATATATATATATATATATATATATATAAGCCTATATATATATATATATACTAACACTATATATATATATATAAATAGATATATACATACAAGGAAATATAGATAACATATAGATTTATATACAATGAATGTAAACCATAAATCCAACAACAAAATTGAACTCGTAAACAAATCTAAATCCAACTCCAAACTCAGAAAACTGAGTTTAAACTCAATAATTTGATTCTCAACCTAAAAATCAATACAAAACAATTCAACCGAAAACACAAATCCAACCCGACACCCAAAATCAAATATACACAACTAGAAATCGCAAAACTTGACAAACACGAAGGTTTATACATGTGTGACATGCTCGGGTACTCATAGGGTCTAACCCGTGTCTGTATCTTATCCAATCAGTGCGTATCGCACAAGCATGTAAGCGCGTGCACGGTATCAGCCGAATCAGTACAGACGCGATAACTTTGCGAATACTCAATAAAATCTCAGAAAATTTCACGAGCACGTGGGCAGAGGTTTCCCCCACATGTTCATAAAATTTTACGCCAAACCATGTCGTATCCATCGAGTTATGATACTCAGACTGCAGGGGCTGTACGTATGCACGTGCGGGGCCTCGTGGGCGCGTGTTGACATCCGTAGCTCGCGACACGAGCCACGTCGTGCCATGTGGTCATGTCCCTGGGTAGATTAGGTCTAGGGCTTCATGTCCGTGCCCCTAGAATTAGTCTTTGTCGCTTCATGTCCGCGAACGAAGGTCGTATCAGCGGCAACTTCTTGCGTGCGTGCACAATGGGCTGAACCCGTGCACGTTAGATTTCTTTGTACATGCCCCATGAAACCCTGTTAAATTTTAGGAGCACGTAGGCAGAGGTTTCCCCCACGTGTCCATGAAATTTTATGCAAAACTATGTCCTGTACGTAGAGTTATGACACTCATACAGCAGGACATTCATGGGCCTCATACACGCGTGTTCGTGTCCGATTCGGATACCAAAAACCAACCAAACGAGATCCGTCTTCACGAAAGTTGTTTCAAATATACACAGCAATAAATTTCTGAAAAAAATCAAAAAATACGAACTTTCAATTCTAAGGGTCATTCCGTCGAACACGTGTTCCAATAAACCGACACGTGCTCGATACATCTATTAAACGAATACGAATACCTGACAAACTTCATACACAGGTCCGAGGTACCTATATGGATGCATCTACGAAGAAAAATCAGAAATTACAGGTGTTTAGAGGGGTTTACCTATGGAGAGTCAATATCTCAATAAAATGAGCCTCCAAACGCGTCGATGCCAATTTCCTCCAGTCCAACGTATTCGATTCCTTACTAGAAGTCTCCAGCAGGTTCCTCTCCTCCCAACGATCGCAACGCACTTCGTTTGGATTGATTTGGATGAGAAATTAGAAAGTTGGCCTTTTGGAGGAGAAAGAAGAATTTTAGGGTTTGAGAAACTTGACAGCTACAAGTTTTATGACTCCAAGAGGTGGGACTGCTATTTGGCCGGTCATAGGGGTTTGTTAGGGTTACGCTAGGGTTTTCTATGGGCCACTATGCAATTAAAACCCATATGAAGCCCATTAGCAAAAAGGCCAAAAAGTTTCATGTAAAAATAGCTAGAAAATGATTTAATTTGTTTCCTAATAAGGGCTAATACTCCAAATTAAAATATAATTAGCTAAATAGGATTCTAATCACATGGTTAATCTTCTAATCAAGGTTAACTAAGGTTAAACCATCTTCTACTACCAAAAACACTAATTAAGGACTAAACACCAATCGATTTAATAAAAAAATAATAAAAATTTAATTTAGCACACAATGACTAAAATATCCCTAATTAGAAAAAGCAGGAGTGACAAGTATGGCTTGATACTTTAAGTAACTAGGGTTATCACAAGCCTAGTTACTAGCAAGATGCAATGAGATGTTTTTACAGTCACAAGCCCTGCAGCCATCCAGGTTATCCAGGCGAGGTGATTTATTAGAGTTACATGAATTATTAGGTAACTAGGAGTGCAACGCATGACAGTATGCTTTAGTACTTAATTTCGAGAAGTGCCCCACATGACAGTGGGCTAGAAATGTGCCCTACTCGTCGGCAGGCTATAAGTCTCTCAGGTGTGGTCGGGATAACGGGATCGCCTGTAACTGGGAAAATTTTTCTATATAAACTACTTGATCAATCTAGTCATTTAACCTAGTCAGATTCATTATGAATCCCTGACCGTGGTAACTAGGAATCCATGTCCTAGACATGATGCAAGATGAGACAGGTAGCTTGTACAGGCAAAATTAAGAAAATCAACCACGGTGTCAAGACAAGAGTTACTTAGCAAGTCAGGGTAGCTGTCGTAACAGCATTTCAAGATTATCTGGTCAAGTCAGGTTACTTGTTACTTGTCAAGATTACTTGTCAGGAGTGCACCTCGACGGGCCACTATCAAGCTTATACATCTCATATCAAGTTTACTTGTCACTTGTCAAGAGTACGCCACGACGGGCCACTATCAAGATTATCAAGAAGGGCTCATGTGCAAGTCAATTTTGTGTTACAGCCAAGTCAGGACATGCTCAGGTCGGGCAAAGCTCAGGGTACATGTATATAACAAAACATATAAACAACTACAAAAACAAGGAAGATGTATGAAGGCAGGTGCATCACAAGGGGTGCCTAAACATGGATGGGCACCTAGTCAACCATGGACGCCTATGCAAGTATGGGCGCTTGGGCCCTAGTGGTGCCTAGGCAGCAATGGGCGCCAGGGCAAAGATGGCGCCTGGGCCAAAGTAGGCGCATGGCTAGATTGGGTGCTGGATCATCATGGGCGCCTAAGCACCAATAAGCGCGATGGTTAAGGCACATCACAATGGTACCTAAGCATCATAAGCGCAAGGGGCTGGGGGCGCCACGGCACGTAAGGTGCATCACATTGGCGCCTAAGCACCGTGAGCTCAAGGGTCAAAGGGGCGCCTGGACCAGGGGAGGCGCCAAGGCCAAACTTGGGCACCTGGACCAACATGGCGCAGGGCACTGTGTTTCTTCTCCAAACAGCAAGAATGATTCATTGGAACCCGAAACTTCAAAGGAGCATAACTTGCTCAAAATAAGTCCTAATCGGGACTTCCAAGGGTCTAAACTGTACAAAACGAGATTTTCTGAAGCCTGGGAGAAGAAGAACAAGAAAACTCATAACTTAGATCTACACAAATCCATCCACTAAAATAAAAAATGTTAAGCTCTAAAGAGGATTAGAATCTAGTAAAGAAGAGAATAGAACAATAAACGGGGAGATCCTTCATAATGCAAGATTGTACTTGCCTAAGGGTTCTTGCTTGGTGGAGAGAAGTAATAGAGAAGAAGAAGAAGAAGAAGAAGAAGAAGAAGAAGAAGAAGAAACAAATAAATAAATAAAAAAGTGTTATAAAGAGAGAGAAAAGGGTTGACTTATATAGCAACCCTTCTCTTCTCAAACCATAATAAACCAAGCCAAGCCAAGAGTTCCATGATGAACCAAACCAAAATAAATCAAGATAAACCAAGTCAAGCTAAGACTAAACCTGTGTTAGGCTAAACATGACAAGTCAAAACATGGGTCACCTGACAAACGTCCAAAATACGTACACGTATACTGAAAACATGTATAATAAGAAACGAGAGTGACAATGGAATACTATAAGCCCACTATAGTGATATATGTAATTGAATATACAAGAAAATACATAGCATGTCAGATACATGCGGATTTTATCCATCAACCGTCAGAATTCCTACATTTAACTGCAACATCTTGGCCCTTCGAAGCTTGGGGCATTGATGTAATTGGTCCTATCAATCCACCATCATCCTGAGGACATCGGTTCATTCTGGCCATTACCGATTATTTATCAAAATGGGTAGAAGCTACTCCCCTTGCTTAAGTCAAGACGAGCAGTGTCATCAATTTTATCAAACACCATGTGATCTATCGATTCGGCATTCCACGAAGAATCATTTATGACAACGGACCTCAGTTCATAAGTCAGACATTTACTTAATTTTGTAATGATACTCGAATCAATAATATTGCTTCTACAACTTATAATCCTGCAGCCAACGATTTAGCAGAAGCATTTAATAAGACAATCATCAAGCTTCTCAAGAAGTTCATTTCTGCCAATGAGTAGAAAGCTTGGAGAATACCTATGGGCGTATCGTACTACTGTACGTACCCCGACGAGCTGTACACCCTTCTCTCTATTGTACGAATATAAAACTGTTTTACCGTTGGAGATTCAAATTCCATCATTGAGGATAGCTATCGCCAACGAACTAACAGTGGAAAATAATGACCGCCTTCGACTTCAAGAACTTGAAGTGCTCGATGAGAAACAATTGCTAGCTCAACAGCACATTGAGCTATATCGGGCCCAAATCTCGAAAGCTTTAAATAGTAAGTCAAAGTATGGACTTATCAAAAAGGCGAACTAGTTCTTACCGTCAGACGTCCTATGACTACGCGTACATGAGTAAAGGCACGTTCGAGCCAAAATGGGAGGGTCCCTACGTCATAAGTAAAGTCTTCTCTAACGGAGCCTACTAGTTGACCAGGATGGCTGGTCGAATACCAATGATGCCTATCAACGACAAATTCCATAAGAAATACCATCTTTGAAAGCATGTATTATCGTTTCTAACATACACAATCCTTATTATCTTTTATTCACCTTTCCGTGAATAAACTCATAGATAATAAGTCCACAAAAATCCCCAGTAGTGTCCAACCCAGATATGATGGTACATCCTCAAAAGATTAACCCATAATATCTACCACGATATATCATGACAACCATATCTTTTGAAACCTAGTCGTTTTAAAAGATATCTTATTCTTGATCCCTATTTGGTTTAAGAATAGTCAACAGATATATGAATTCATGTCCACATTAGCTCTGAATTCTATTGTCTGTGTCAACAACTTGTCACGTCTACATTACCTCTGATAATGTCGTCTCAAAAATAACATCACGTCAAGTTATATGTTATCATGTCCAGGACCTCTGTATAGATACAATAAGTGATACTATTTTCAAGAAATATGTCACATCCAACACTACTGAATGTATTTTTATACTATTATTTATTACCTGTGCCTCAAATAGATACATAAAGTAATGGAATCATAAAACAACAGCTTTTCAATTTTATTTTAATCTCGAGAATATAAAATATTACTTTATTCAAAGATATGATAAACATTGTTCAAAAAGATTACTGCATTCATTTCATTCTTGGGAAGACTCATTGGGGAGATGGAGGGTTGAGGTTGGAAATCATCCTCTTCAAAGCTTCAACTCGTTCCACCTTGGTAGCAAACTCGCTCACTGGCCAAGTTCCTCATGAACTCTTCATTTAATGGCTGTATCGAAAGGATTTGAAGATCTATCTTCGCATTTTGAGCTCGGATAAGGTCATCTCTTTGTCTATTCAGGTCGTCCACATGGCTCAAGGAAAATTAATGCAGTTCGATCACCTCCTCTTGGCATTTGCTAGCCGCTGAGACCGATACATGGGTTCGAGCTAGTTCAGCCTCTAGCTCTTGGATGCGAGCCTGGCCTTCAGTCACTTCTCTGTCTTTTTCTGCTTTCTCGGCCTTGTAGAGTTCAATAGAAGAAGTGGCTTCAGTGATACCAGACTCTATGTATCAAAACTGTACTGTGAATACTGCCATAGCATTGTCAAAAATGGCTTGTCATTCTTTATGTCTCACATTCAGCATCTATTAGTCTGTTTATATTCCCTCTAGTCAGATCCTGGTAAGACTAGATTGGCTCCTTTAGGTCTAATAGGATTTTTTCTAAGGTCGCTGTCCTCTTTATGTCACCAAGGTTGCGTATGGACTCAATCGAATAAAGAGAAGACCTCCTTACAAACTCATAAGGATAATTCTTCTCCATGGCCAACTGAACCAAGGAGAGCAGAGAGGTGAAGAAGGTATCCATATAAGTACGGACGAGACTACTCATCACCGCCTGCACACCAGGTGTTGTCGCTGCATTTGAAACTTCTCCTTCTAGTAAAGATGGAGGAATATTGGCAATCGGCACAACATCAGCACTTGAAGTTCTTGGTAAAGGTGTCTCTAATGAGCTTCCTTCCATGGCATGTATCCCGACATCCAAGGGAGCCATTGTTGAACTGAGGCTAAATGTGGTAGGGACTATTGGGACTTCGGAGATCGTCCATATATGATATGTTGCAATTCAAATCAAAATTGTTATATCATACAACATTGAATAAAAAGCAATGGCAGATAAGGTCAAAAATTTACCTGGGCCTATGGAATATATCGAGTGTCGACAGGTGCAGTATCTCTTTCTGTAATAAGCTTTTCTATTACAAAAGTAGATATTGCTGCACCCGCTTGGCTGCTCCCTGCCTTTGAGCCTCCAGACGTAAGGCAGCTACTTCCAGCCTCTGAGCCATCATGGCTGCCTCTAGCCCTTAATTAGATATAGTTTCCTTGGGCCTCTGATCCTGCCATCTTTAACTCAAAAACGTGTTTAATGGGATCTTGAGTCCTCTCGATAGCAGCATTAAGGTTTTTGTCACCCTCGAGGCCTTTGTGACCTTCAGTAAGGCCCTCATCACCCTCATCTTTATCATCATGGCTTCTGTTGCCCTCAACATCAATATCAGAGTTCTCATCGCCAATTGACTCATCGAAACTCTGAAAATCTTTGCTAGGGCTTTGGTCGCCCTCATCTTTAACGGGGTTCTTATCACCATAAGTTCTAATCTGGCCATCTTTGGCCACCAAATCCTGACCCTCCTAGGTTGCTACTTGATCTTGGCCGAATCCAACCTTTTTAAGATTCGTGACGGCGTCAGTAATGTCCTTCTCAATCTGCTTGTACCCGTAGTTAAAATCTTACAACGCTCCTATAATCTCTTCATCTATTGGAGGTAGCTCGTTCGGTGCAACAATTGTAGTAGTCTAGGTTATAGAAGAAGCTAAAACCTCTACAGCCGCCTACTTTCCCTCTCGGCTTCCAATGCTCCCAATCGAAACTGATACATCCTTGGGAATGGCAGTTCATGGAGCATCATCGAAGATGGGGGAGACATCAGACCAGATGAGGCAAGCGCTGTGACCATCCTCGCAAAAAAGGGAGTATTAGCCTCAACGGTCACTGGCTCTAAAATAGTAACCGAAGGGATGTCTACTGTAGTAGCTGGTATCGGTTCGCTAGTTTGTGAAGGGGTTAGTATTTAATAGCTCTTGTTGAACTAAGAGACTAAGGATATCACCTTTTAGAGAAGATGTGCCCCGAGGTGACGGCGACGATGGCTCTCGATGACCGGGAGACTATGAAACAGTAGAAGCCGTATACTTCACCTTTAAAGCTCTTGACACCACCAATTTTCTCCAGGATGTATGCTTGATTAATGTTTGAGGAGAACCAACAGCGGCAGGTTGACCTTGAGGAGCAATCCATTCCCTACTTGGCTCTTCTACCCCATTCCCCTTCTGGGCAGGGATGAGGTTATTCCTCTGAAAGAAGAGGTTCCTCCAGAAGAAGTTCTAATTGTCGTGTCTGAAGCCTTGTCCTAGCCATGGGCTTCTCGGCAACAGTCGGTTCTTTCTTTTTTCTTCTTTTTCCTTTAGTAGGAGAAGGAAGTTCATCATGAAATGACTGGAAGGATGAAGTCCCAGTCTTCTGCTTCTTATTATCTCCCTTCATATGAGATTTTTCTCTTCTCTTCTTGAGAGGGACACAAAGTGCACCCTGTACCTCATTGTGGAAACTGACATGCACAGCCTGTAGAGGATCGTCAGTGGGAACGTTCTTCTCGACTTCGGCCAAAGCTATGGCAGTTGAGTTCCTTTCTCATGACCTTCTCACGCTAATGAAGCTATCTGATATGGAATACCTTCAAAGAAGGTGATGGCTGAGATATAAAAATTGGCGTACGTGTTCAATATACGCGGACCCTCTTCAAAGGTAGCAGAGGGCATGGTAAATACAGCTTTAGTGCCTCTGGCACTATAGTATCTCCATCTACGAGCCCCATCGATCAAATTCCTGAAGGCTTGAAGGCAGGTGGTTGTGTTCCCGACGCGCATCTGGTCGTAGCCGAACTGACGAGCAAATTAGCTAGGAAAATATGGTTCCAGATAGTATTCATTCTCAAACCGATACACCAGATATGAAGGTCTGATCATCTTTAACCAAGAGAAGGCTGCTGGAGTCGGACGGGTACCAACGGGATCTAAATCTATAAGAGGAGCCGGGTAGGTCTCGTACACAGGTGGAGGTGCAACGCAAAATAATTTCTAATTGGAGCCCATATTCAGCGCCTTTCTATAGTCAAATAATAAGTCTACCTTCCATCGAGACTCAGCATATCTTTTGATGAAGTCTCCTACCAAGGCTCCACCAGTACCAAGAGCATAATCCATCCAAAAAGGATGATGTAGTATCAACCATCCGAATAAATATGTGAACGACATCTCCGTACGGGAAAAGTTATCCCGAGTATCTGGTTTCTCCATCATGGTGGTCGTGAACTCACGAAGACCTGCATTCAATCGACTATTCATAGCGGAAAGGATATCCATATGGTACCTAAACACCAAACATACAGTGGCAAACATCATACCTCAGTGGATGCGATCAACGACACTAGCTCCAGGGACCACAAACCGCCTTAGCCACAAAGAAAGAAAGCCCGCCAAGGTAGCTTCCGGGGACATGGTCATACCACCCTATTTTATATAAGTCCCAATAGGAATGCCAGCTGTATAACCATACCAGTCTTCTTCTAGCTTATTGTCGATATAGCCGGATTCCTTTATCAATCTGACAATGGTTTGACCATCGAGTGGCTCAAAGAAATGAAGCTTACACTCCAAATGTTTCTTTACCTTGTTCTCTGTGGCATGACCAAATAAAAGGTACACCAACTGTAACACCCACTTTTCTAAAATGAGAGTAATTTTGAACTTTTGTAAAAGTTTATTATTAAATAATAGGATTTATGATTTACGAGAATTTTTAATTAATTTAATACTATTTAAAATTGGTGAATTATAATTTTGATGTGTTAGCTAGTGAACCCTAGAACTGTTGAGCCTAGAGACTAATCATGACCATGGAGACCAAAACATATGATTAGAATGACTATTTACAACTTTTTAGGCTAAGGGTATTTTGGTCATTTTGTGACTTTTGAATTATTTAGCATTTTGATTAATTAGTGAATTTTAGATTATTTTAATAATATTTAAATTGATGTATTATGATTTTGGTCATTTTTTATATTTTAATATTTTGGGAAAATTTTATATTTTTAATATTGTTTTTATTGGATTTGTTTAGTCGGATTTGAGTTTCGTCTCGTTCCGACTTGTATTGTGACCCGGGTAGCTTAAACTCTAGATGGGACCGAATATTAAGTTAAGCATGGCCCAAAAAATCTAACATTTAAGTTAGTTAGTTAGACTAATTTTTATCCAGTTAGAATGGTTAAGTTAGAGACTCAAAACTAGATCCTTTTGACCCCAAACTTGAACCTAGTCTAAACTTAACCATATGAGACTAGAGAGGGGCAATTAGGACATATCCCATTAGCCCTAAAGGACTCTTTATGGCAGCCACCTTTAGGGGAGAATGATTCATTTCATTCATTACAATCTTGCCTCTTTTATTTTCTTTTTGTTCTTCCCTAATTTTAGAGAGCCTTCCCTTTGATTTGATCTCCAAATCAAATCATTCCTTCACCAAATCTTCCTTCAATCATTCCCATTCTCCAAGGGCAGGGTGTGTAACACCCAGTTTTCTAAAATTACAGTATTTTTGAAATTTTATTATTTTTATTATTTATTAGTGGTATTTTAGTCACAATATAATTTTTGGGTGATTTTAGTTAAGTTAAACCATTTTCTAAGTTATGACTTATGACTTTGTGATTTACTAGTATAACCCGAGTGTAAACCCTAGAGATTTCATAACCTAGAGACTAACCATGATCATGTGAGCCTAGCCATAGGCTTAGAACACCAAATTAGGGCTTTTTAGCCTAAAGGGTATTTTGGTAATTTTCTAGGAATTATTTGGAATTATTTATATTTACGTGATTTATTATTATTTAATTAGTTGATTAGTGTCATGTTAGCTTCTAACCTAGTTTAGCCATAATCTAGAGGTTAGCTACTAACCTAGAAGTTAGAGGATAGATATTTGGTCATGGTTAAAGTGGTATAAATATCTTAGATTTGCCTTTATGGATATTTTGCTTGAAACATTCAAAATATCCCAACCCTTACACCAAAGTCCTTGCCTTCTCCATGAAGGAAAGCCAAGGACACCCCCCCTGCCATGGCCGGCCAAGACCCCCCTCCAAGCCCTACACCTTCCTATATAATCCCCTCACATTAATTCATGATCATTTTACATGAATTTTAACCTAGAAAAATCACATTACTTCAAACCTCCACAACTTGGCCATTTTTGATCCAAATCACCTCTAGTTTCTTGCATTGGACTCCCCTACACTAGAGGGTACTAGTTAGGGCCTGCTATCGAGGATTTGAGGAGCTTTGGGCATCACCAAGAGAAGAGGACACCCCCCTACTTGGTGTTTTCTTGAGTTTTCACACAAAGAGGTAAATACCCTCAAACCATGTTAATATTGTGTTTTCTCTTCATATTTGCATGCATCTAGGTACCAGGGAACTGTAGATCAAGTTTGGTGAAAAATAGGATTGGTTTGGTGTCCGTATCGGACACGTATCCTAGGCTAGGAAACCTTGTTTGATGAAATGCCACAAAGGATTTGTTTTTGTTAAAATGTAAAACAAAATATATTTTTGGGTAGCCCTAGACATGTAGGACACAACCCAAGTAGACTGAGCACGTTTTCGTGCTGTGTCTGGGTCCAAAATAGACACGAACCCGCTGCACGAGGCTCGCGTGCGTGTCCTGCTACCATGCTCCTCGTGCTCACTGCACAGAGCACTAGGACACGAGATAATTGACCCAGACACGGAGGCAATGTCTGTGAGCATGCCCCCAAAGTTTGGAGTCGCGTCGTGTCGTGTCGAGTAAGAAATCTCACTCGTACTGGACACGCGCTGTCAGTGCACACGCGCGCGGAGGCTAACTTCGCGCGTATCGTGTCGCACGGACACGACACTTGGACACCTCGTGTTTGCACGAGTGTGTAGCCCTACACGTAGGCTACACGTGGGTATGACCACGAGGCCCCACGTGGCTCGTGTCGTATCCACGAGGCGTGTGCATCTTTGTACGATGCAGTGTAACCGCGCATATCAGTCGCATATTTCACGACTGATACGGGCTTCCCATTTGGACACGACGACACGTGGGTGCATGTCAGGGTCCTAGGTGTGTAGCCTGACCCTAGGCGAACCTAGGGACACGAGCACGACCCCTCACGTGTCCTGTATCGTGAGCACGAGACACGTGAACACGTGCACGACGCTGTATAGTGTGTGTGTGTATTCCAGTTTACCCGATTGGGTTCTTTTGAGTTTTGGACACGTCAAACCGTGTCGTGGTGTCGTGTCAGGCCCTCTAGACACTAGAGGACACTATGGGACACAGTTACCAACCACTAGTATCGAGCCTTAGCTCGGTTTTGTATGAGAAATTAGGTTTACCTACTTGTCGAGTGCACAGTGCACATTTTCCAGTTTTTGGGATATTTCCCAGTTTTTAAAAATGAATTTCAAACCTAATTTTGATATGATTTATATATGTATATGTGTATTTTTCAGTATATAAATACGTAGTATATATGTATGTGTGAGTGTAGGTGAGATTTGAGGATTTGTAGTTGTGTGTATAGGTAGTTGTGTATGTATATACATATGTATGTATATATGTGTAACTGTGTGTGTGTTATTATGTGTTTAGGGACCAATTCCTGTTCTCAGGAATCTGAGAACAGCCCCCCTTCTTCTTCCTGTGTTAGTCACTCTCTCTCACTGTCCTCTTTCTCATTCACTCTCTCTCTCACTCTAATTCTCCCTCTCACTTTCTTCCCTCTCTATATATATATATGTTTGAATATATATATATATATATATATGTTTGAATATATATATATATATATATATATATATATATATATATATATAATATATATATATATATATATATATTTTATATATATATATATATATATATATATATATATATATATATATATATATATATATATGTATATATATATATAATATATATATAATTGTATTAGAATTATATATATTGTGTCTATATATAGATACCTAGGGTATATGGGTATTACATAGGTTATAGGCCTATGTGGTTGTTGTATGTGTATATATATATATATATAAGGTTTTATATATATGTGGGTGATTGGTATTGTATATAGTTATGCATATATAGATATATATATATATATATATATATATATATACATAGGTAGTAATTAGACATGGGTATATCTATATGTATAGATATATATATATATAAATATATATATATATATATATATATATATATATATATATATATATATATATATATGACTTCCTAAGTATAGGTTTATATAGAAACCTATAAGTTATCTAGCCCATGGCCTAAGTGATTAGCCTATAGCATTGGGGCTAACCCAATTGACCTAATGACCTAAACACTAACTAATGATCCTTGTTTGACTAGAGTTGACCAAAGTCAACCTAGGGTCAAACTTGACCTAAATTGAACTTGAAATAACCTAAGATGACTAGTTTGACATTGGTTGACCTAACTTGACTAGTAGACCTAGTTTGACTAGATAATTGACCATTGTTGACCAAAGTCAAGTATAGGTCAACCATGACCAAATTGACCTAGAAATGGCTTGGATGAATATAGAAGGGCTTGTTGACTAAGATTTGACTAAACCCTAGGCTATTAACTAGTTGGTTTAGGTTTGACCTATATATAAGTATACTATTGTGACTTGGGTTTTGTGGAAAGACCTATGTAGATTAAGATATGTATGGGGTTAAGTTAGATACTTAGAGTTGAGTCATGACTTGAGATTGGAATATAGGATTAGCTTGAATATAAGATTAAGGTTGGTATTATATATATATATGTATTTATATGTGGTATACTTGTATAGGTATTGATTATACCTTAACCTTGTGGTGTAGTACCTTAGATAGTCTAGATTGACCTAGCTTGACCATATTGACTAGTATTTGACTAGTCTGACCATTGATTGACTAAACCCTAGATAACTTGACTAGTTTGACTAGAATATTGACCAAGAGTTGACTTTAACCTAGATTAGACTAGTTTGACCCTATTTGACCTTGTTTGACTTTATTTGACTTAGTTTGATTTTCTGTGACCTAGTATGACTTCCTGTGACCTAGTTTGACTGTTGAGTTGACCAAGAGTTTACTTTCGACCAGATTGACCTAGAATCATGTAGTATGCATTGTATACTCTATTTTTACCATCGTGGATACATTGTTACTTGTATTGCTCTGATTAGGAGCCATACACCTCTCCTCAGACAGTATATCCTCTTCATACATTCAGTTATCAGGCGAGTACATTTTCTTACCGTTTCATACTTGTTCAGGCTTTACTTCTCGCTCTAGATTACTTTACTTGATGCTGTCACGTTGGTAACACGGATTGGTACTTTATGGATCTTTACATGAGATGTTATCCCCCTCGGGAGTATCGGGTACTTTATGTTACGTGTGTTTCACTTTCATCATGTACTCATGTGCTTCCATCATGCATGTGTACTCATGTGATCATGTACTCTCATGTTCACAGAGCCCTCATATATACTATCATGTGCACCCTTTCATGGGCCCCATGTGATATCATGTATAATAACGTAACTTGTTTCGATCCCTGTGTATTGATTGGGGTAACGGGGGAGTAGAAGTGGACATGTGAATAATTCCAAAGTAGTGTAATCATGTGCAAACTCAGTAGTGTAATCATGTATAAATTCTAGCCATTCACATGCCTATCTTGTACTCTACATCACTAGTCACTTATAGTTCTCTATATACGGCAGATATTTCATTACAGCTATCTCTTTTACAGCGTATATTTCCTTTCAGCATTTCCTGTATCTTACTCTATTACATGTATCGTATTTCCTAACCTGTTATGAACTGTGTGAGATGTATTGTGCTTGTTCCTGTCCTGACTGGACCTGTTGAAAATATTACAGAGGATGAGGATGAGGCCCTGGTGACTACCTATTATGGAGCAGGACTAGATGATACTTATGTTGTGGACCCTCAGCAGGATCCACCTGCAGCTGAGGATGTTGCCCCAGTAGTCTAGGCTAGTTTAGCTAGACAGTCTTTCGGTATTATCATTTTGTCCTACATTCTGAGTTGTATTTTGAGATGTTGAGATATATAGACTCTTAGACTTATTGTATTATGAGTTGACATTCTGGTGTTATGTTATCCTAGACACTTGGACATTTTCATATATTCTACTGTTCTCTTTGAGTTACTGTCTATCTATCTATCTTTTATTCTTCTACCCTAGATGTGATTGAGATGTATATTGTTATGTCACCTCCATTCGGAGAGTATAAACTGTACAGGTATTTTTATATTGTTAGATGATTGACCTAGGACAGCGTTCTACCGCCGACACTGCGGCGTAGGCTGGACGTACCCACTTCTCGTGCCCTTACTCTAGGGTATGGGACGTGACACATTTTTAGTGGTGGCCCATGCAGGTATCGAGTTTATGTAGTGGTATTCGAACTAGAGTATCACTACAGCCTGTGATAGGATTTTAGGAATAGGCTTAGTGAGAGAGAATACTCAATCATTGTTAGGATATCTTGAGAGATTCCTGGGATGACCCTTGAGAATCTCATTTGAAATTACGATTTAAACTCCTTTTCCTTTGATTGAATTTGATTTTGGAGGATTCACTGTAGAACTTTGAATCCTGGTGTTAGTTGATGATTTTGAAATTTTTGTAGTTGTTGATTTTAATTTCTTTGAGTTAGATTAATATCTTTATTTTAAGGTACTCAATCACATTTATGAGAAAACTCTCATCTGTTTCTTGCCATCTAATTCTCTTGTTAATTGCTTTCCATTGAAATGAACTGTCCCCTCTATTTATTGCATCTTGCTCAACTCTTTCTACCAATCTATGTGATTGTATTCCAAACCTGACTTACTCGACATTTCCTCAAATCAAGACTTATTGAGACCTTCTAACCTTGACCCTTGATTGATCGAACCCTAACTATATTCATCTAGTAGCCTATCTATCTCTAGGGCTGTGTTCCTAAATTATTTACTGGATTCCTAATTAATTTTATTCTATGGGTTAATTTGATCTTCATAATTTTTGCATCAATTATCACGTCTTGAACTCCCACTTCCTACTCTAGATCATTGGACGTCCTTTACCGTGACTTAGATTTTCAGAGTATAAACTAGCTGTTACCTCCCAACAAACTTCACATGTAAGACCTAGACTAGCCTACCTTCATGTAGGTATTCCATGTCCCACTAAAACCCGTCTCCTTGTACTCTATTTTCTTGATATGATTTTCTGGTCAAATGGCTAAACTATAACCTCTACCATGATACTAAATTAATTCTTATTTCAATTAGAGATCCACCTTGGCTCAATTCTTTCGACCTGGCATGTGATGGTGTTCTGCTTGAATCCTTGAATACTTAACCTTGTACCTTATCTTGAATGCTTGACCCGATTGGTTAAGAATCTTGGACTATGTATCTTCTTTCATCATTTCCACCCTTACTTATATCTTATGCTATAAATTTATCCTTAAGTTTTACAAGCTTATCCTTTTCGAGCTTGATCATGATATATTTTATTGGGTGTACACCCACTAACATAATATCTAATCAGAACTGACGCATGATGGTATGATCAACCTATTGCGTTTTGGTTCGCTTTTTCATATATTAATCTACGTGGATGGAGACAGTTAAACTTGTCCTAGAATCTTGTCCGCAACAGCCTTGACAATTCTTCTTGGAATTATTTTAATCGCCTATGAACCTCGTATTCGTATCCAGTTGAATTAAAATTTATCATGACCTGGATCTTCATCATTGGATGCTCGTGCTTATACTTAATTTCATTGATTTCCCACCTTGCTTCATTATATCTATCTTAAAATCCAATCCCATCTGCTCCTACCTGTTCTTTATTAGTGATCAGTTTTGACCTGGTAGTTCTTTTGTTTTTGTCGATTGTTTGTTTGTTTCTTCATCACTTACTTAGGAGTAGGAGTAGGAGTAGGAGTAGCTTTAGCTATTAATATAATTCCTTGAATAACTTCTTTTCTCAAGGATTTTCTCTTAAATAAATTAATGTATATGCTATACCTTTTTGATAGAGTAGCTCTGACCATAGAATGGTAACCCTCTTTGCCCTGTGATTTATTGTTTCCTTATCTTCCTAGTCTATACCTATGACCAGGACTGTCCTATTTAACCTGCCCTTTATACTACTGTTTCATCACGATTTTTGGTTCTATTTAGGCCATAGACCTTTCCCACTCTAAATTATGATCACCGTAGACACTTTACCGTGACTTTTAAATTAAGAGCACAAGACTAGTTGTTTTCTCAAAACTAATTTCACATACGTAACCTAGACATGACATACTACACCCATGACCTTAGTGTCCCACTCAGGCATACCATCGTGTGCTTCATTTGCTTAGTACGATTTTCTTGACCCGAGGCTCCATCCTGATTTACACCATGGAGTTACTTTTGATTTCGATTTGGATTAAGGACACCTTATGACCTAAAACTGCCAGCTAATTTTTGGACATGACCCAGTATAGGTCTACTACCCATATTTTGCTTGTTGACCTTGTATGTTGCTAGGTAGTAGCTTCGTCCCTAATTGTTGGAGGTTTGACCTAGGAGGAGTACGACCACCTAAATTTCGAGGACGAAATTATTTTAAGGTGGGTAGACTTGTAACACCCAGTTTTCTGAAATTGAGGTATTTTTGAAAATTTATTATTTTTATTGTTTATTAGTGGTATTTTAGTCATAATATGATTTTTGGGTGATTTTAGTTAAGTTAAACCATTTTCTAAGTCATGACTTATGACTTTGTGATTTACTAGTATAACCCGAGTGTAAACCCTAGAGATTTCGTAACCTAGAGACTAACCATTATCATGTGAGCCTAGCCATAGGCTTAGAACACCAAATTAGGGCTTTTTAGCCTAAAGGGTATTTTGGTAATTTTCTAGGAATTATTTGGAATTATTTATATTTATGTGATTTATTATTATTTAATTAGTTGATTAGTGTCATGTTAGCTTCTAACCTAGTTTAGCCATAATCTAGAGGTTAGCTACTAACCTAGAAGTTAGAGGATAGATATTTGGTCATGGTTAAAGTGGTATAAATATCTTAGATTTGCCTTTATGGATATTTTGCTTGAAACATTCAAAATATGCCAACCCTTACACCAAAGTCCTTGCCTTCTCCATAAAGGAAAGCCAAGGACACCCCCCCTTGCCATGGCCGGCCAAGACCCCCCTCCTAGCCCTACACCTTCCTATATAGTCCCCTCACATTAATTCATGATCATTTTACATGAATTTTAACCTAAAAAAATCACATTCCTTCAAACCTCCACAACTTGGCCATTTTTGATCCAAATCACCTCTAGTTTCTTGCATTGGACTCCCCTACACTAGAGGGTACTAGTTAGGGCCTGCTATCGAGGATTTGAGGAGCTTTGGGCATCACCAAGAGAAGAGGACACCCCCCCTACTTGGTGTTTTCTTGAGTTTTCACACAAATAGGTAAATACCCTCAAACCATGTTAATATTGTGTTTTCTCTTCATATTTGCATGCATCTAGGTACCAGGGAACTGTAGGTCAAGTTTGGTGAAAAATAGGATTGGTTTGGTGTCCGTATCGGACACGTATCCTAGGCTAGAAAACCTTGTTTGATGAAATGCCACAAAGGATTTGTTTTTGTTAAAATGTAAAACAAAATATATTTTTGGGTAGCCCTAGACATGTAGGACACAACCCAAGTGGACTGAGCACATTTTCGTGCTGTGTCCGTGTCCAAAATGGACACGAACCCGCTGCACGAGGCTCGCGTACGTGCCCTGCTACCACGCTCCTCGTGCTCACTGCACAGAGCAATAGGATACGAGATAATTGACCCAGACACGGGGGCAATGTCTGCAAGCATGCCCCCAAATCGCGTCGTGTCATGTCGAGTGAGATATCTCACTCGCACTGGACACGCGCTGTCAGCGCACACGCGCGCGGGGGCTAACTTCGCGCGTATCGTGTCGCACGGACACGACACTTGGACACCTCGTGTTTGCACGAGTGTGTAGCCCTACACGTGGGCTACACGTGGGCATGACCATGAGGCCCCACGTGGCTCGTGTCGTGTCCACGAGGCGTGTGCATCTCTGCACGATGCAGTATAACCGCGCGTATCAGTCGCGTATTTCACGACTGATACGGGCTTCCCATTTGGACACGGCGACACGTGGGTGCGTGTAAGGGTCCTAGGTGTGTAGCCTGACCCTAGGCGAACCTAGGGACACGAGCACGACACCTCACGTGTCCTGTGTCGTGAGCACGAGACACGTGAACACGTACACGACGCTGTATAGTGTGTATGTGTATCCCAGTTTACCCGATTGGGTTCTTTTGAGTTTTGGACACGTCAAACCGTGTCGTGGTGTCGTGTCAGGCCCCCTAGACACTAGAGGACACTGTGGGACACCGTTACCAACCACTAGTTTCGAGCCTTAGCTCGGTTTTGTATGAGAAATTAGGTTTACCTACTTGTCGAGTGCACAGTGCACATTTTCCAGTTTTTAGGATATTTCCCAGTTTTTAAAAACGAATTTCAAACCTAATTTTGATATGATTTATATATGTATATGTGTATTTTTTAGTATATAAATACGTAGTATATATGTATGTGTGAGTGTAGGTGAGATTTGAGGATTTGTAGTTGTGTGTATATGTAGTTGTGTATGTATATACATATGTATGTATATATGTGTAACTGTGTGTGTGTGTATTATGTGTTTAGGGACCAATTTCTGTTCTCAGGAATCTGAGAACAGCCCCCCTTCTTCTTCCTGTGTTAGTCACTCTCTCTCACTGTCCTCTTTCTCATTCACTCTCCCTCTCACTCTAATTCTCCCTCTCACTTTCTTCCCTCTCTATATATATATATGTTTGAATATATATATATATATATATATATATGATATATATAATTGTATTAGAATTATATATATTGTGTCTATATATAGATACCTAGGGTATATGGGTATTACATAGGTTATTGGCCTATGTGGTTGTTGTATGTGTAAATATATATATAAGGTTTTATATATATGTGGGTGATTGGTATTGTATTTAGTTATGCATATATAGATATATATATAGGTAGTAATTAGACATGGGTATATCTATATGTATAGATATATATATATATATATATGACTTCCTAAGTATAGGTTTATATAGAAACCTATAAGTTATCTAGCCCATGGCCTAAGTGATTAGCCTATGGCATTGGGGCTAACCCAATTGACCTAATGACCTAAACACTAACTAATGATCCTTGTTTGACTAGAGTTGACCAAAGTCAACCTAGGGTCAAACTTGACCTAAATTGAACTTGAAATAACCTAAGATGACTAGTTTGACATTGGTTGACCTAACTTGACTAGTAGACCTAGTTTGACTAGATAATTGACCATTGCTGACCAAAGTCAACTATAGGTCAACCATGACCAAATTGACCTAGAAATGGCTTGGATGAACATAGAAGGACTTGTTGACTAAGATTTGACTAAACCCTAGGCTATTAACTAGTTGGTTTAGGTTTGACCTATATATAAGTATACTATTGTGACTTGGGTTTTATGGAAAGACCTATGTAGATTAAGATATGTATGGGGTTAAGTTAGATACTTAGAGTTGAGTCATGACTTGAGATTAGAATATGGGATTAGCTTGAATATAAGATTAAGGTTGGTATTTTATATATATATGTATTTATATGTGGTATACTTGTATAGGTATTGATTATACCTTAACCTTGTGGTGTAGTACCTTAGATAGTCTAGATTGACCTAGCTTGACCATATTGACTAGTATTTGACTAGTCTGACCATTGATTGACTAAACCCTAGATAATTTGACTAGTTTGACTAGAATATTGACCAAGAGTTGAATTTAACCTAGATTAGACTAGTTTGACCCTATTTGACCTTGTTTGACTTTATTTGACTTAGTTTAATTTTCTATGACCTAGTATGACTTCATGTGACCTAGTTTGCCTGTTGAGTTGACCAAGAGTTTACTTTTGACCAGATTGACCTAGAATCATGTAGTATGCATTGTATACTCTATTTTTACCATCATGGATACATTGTGACTTGTATTGCTCTGATTAGGAGCCATACACCTCTCCTCAGACAGTATATCCTCTTCAGACATTCAGTTATCAGGCAAGTACATTCTCTGACCGTTTCATACTTGTTCAGGCTTTACTTCTCGCTCTAGATTACTTTACTTGATGCTGTCACGTTGGTAACACGGATTGGTACTATATGGATCTTTACATGAGATGTTATCCTCCTCGGGAGCATCGGGTACTTCAAGTTACGTGTGTTTCACTTTTATCATGTACTCCTGTGCTTCCATCATGCATGTGCACTCATGTAATCATGTACTCTCATGTTCACAGAGCCCTCATGTATACTATCATGTGCACCCTTTCATGGGCCCCATGTGATATCATGTATAATAATGTAACTTGTCTCGATCCTTGTGTATTGATTGGGGTAACGGGGGAGTAGAAGTGGACATGCGAATAATTCTAAAGTAGTGTAATCATGTGCAAACTCAGTAGTGTAATCATGTATAAATTCTAGCCATTCACATGCCTATCTTGTACTCTACATCACTAGTCACTTATAGTTCTCTATATATAGTAGATATTTCATTACAGCTATCTCTTTTACAGCGTATATTTCCTTTCAGCATTTTTTGTATCTTACTCTATTGCCTGTATCGTATTTCCAAACCTGTTATGAACTGTGTGAGATGTATTGTGCTCGTTCCTGTCCTGACTGGACCTGTTGAAAATATTACAGAGGATAAGGATGAGGCCCTGGTGACTACCTATTATGGAGTAGGACTAGATGATACTTATGTTATGGACCCTCAGCAGGATCCACCTGCAGCTGAGGATGTTGCTCCAGTAGTCTAGGCTAGTTTAGCTAGACAGTCTTTCTGTATTATCATTTTGTCCCACATTCTGAGTTGTATTTTGAGATGTTGAGATATATAGACTCTTAGACTTATTGTATTATGAGTTGACATTCTGGTGTTATGTTATCCTAGACACTTGGACATTTTCATCTATTCTACTGTTCTCTTTGAGTTACTGTCTATCTATCTTTCATTCTTCTACCCTAGATGTGATTGAGATGTATATTGTTATGTCACCTCCATTCGGAGAGTATAAACTGTACAGGTATTTTTATATTGTTAGATGATTGACCTAGGACAGCGTTCTACCGCCGACACTGCGGCGTAGGCTGGACGTACCCACTTCTCGTGCCCTTACTCTAGGGTGCGGGTCGTGACACGTTTTTAGTGGTGGCCCATGCAGGTATCGAGTTTATGTAGTGGTATTCGAACTAGAGTATCACTACAGCCTGCGATAGGATTTGAGGAATAGGCTTAGTGAAAGAGTGGATTGATCTTTGTTATTATGGTTAGAATGAGTTTCATTTGGATACCTATTTTGGTATCCAAGTATCTTGGCCTACATGTGTTTCTTTTGTTCAGAACAACTCAAATTCGTCATAATATTCATCCACGTTTTTATTAACCAAAGCAACTTAGAAATGTCATAACTTTTAGCTTAGAACGTCGTTTAATCTCCCCATTTTTTAAAAGAACCGTATCGAAGTTAGCTTTCCAAATATATATTTTAATAAGCCAAAATCGTTCTAAAACTTTTTGTAAAATTATTTGAGTCTCAGTTGTACGAAAGACGAACGCATTTCGGTATTTTCGCGATTTCGGGAGCTTTCGGACAAGAAAATGCGATCCGTTTGAAGTTTCGAAAAGCTAACACGAAGGGCTACAACATACTTTAATCCTAGAATTTAGTGATGGTCCAATTGGTACAATATTAGTTTTAAGTATAAGAGTGACTATACGATATAGACATTTTGTGTAACCTATGAGCCTATGTAGTATGGATATTAAATGAATGTAGAGTATGTAATGCATGATATGTTAGATGAATGAAATGATATATATGTGATATATATCCTCTTTATATTAATGTATATATATGGTTGAATGCAAGCTTGTAGGAATACAATCAATGTAATGTATGTAAGCAATGCATAAATGCATGAATGAAAGAATGATATACAATGTATGCATGAAAGTATATAATGAATGATAGATATGAATGCAAGGTATACATGTAATGATAGATATAAATACATAATATATACATAATGTAATACAATATATAATGATAGCATGTAAGGTAATGTAGAATATATGATGCAAGCATGTATATATCTACTGTTTTCCCTTTTTTTTTACATTTTTCCTTCCCTTCCCTTCCCTTTCTATTTCATTTTTTCCCTTTTCTACTTTTACATGTTGTATACAAAGTATATAATGTATAGATGCATATAAGTATGTAATATGCATGAATGACATGTATGTAATAAAAACAAGTATATGTATGCAACTTAATGATATGTGAATGGATATAATACTTGAACTGAAGTATGCATGCATATGGGACATGAATGAATGAATGTATAAATGCATGAATGAATGTCATATATGAATGAATGAATGAATCAAAGGTATAAGTAAATTATAATGTATTGTAATGAATGTTAACATATATAATGTATAAAAGTATGTATGTAAATGTGCATGAATGTATATCTATGTAACTAGGTAAATATGCATGATGTAACATATCCCTATATATATAAATATGTATGTAATGTGGATATGCATGTATGTATGAAGGTATGTATTTATATATAGTATCTATTTTATATTACGCATTATTGTGGTTCACATTGCTTGTGATTGTGTGAGTGCTAGCCTAGGCTTGGTTAGGCCTAGTGAGACTTGTTAGACTTGTTTGGGCTAGGACTTGACCTAGTTGACCTAGTTTGACTAGTGTAGTTGACTAGAGTTGACCAAGGGTTGACTTTAGTCTAGTTTGACCTAGACAGTATGTAGATGCATTGTAGTAGTCTATTTTACTATTTTGGACATGTAGTGACTTGTACTGTTCTATAGGAGCCAGACACCACTCCTCGGACAGTATATTCTCTTCAGATATTCTGGATACCGGGAGAGTACATTCTCTGATCATTTCATATCATGTTTAGGATTATATTTTCTGCTTTAGAATACTTTACTTGATGCTGACACGTTAGTAACACGGATTAGTACTATACGGATCTTGTCGTGAGATGTTATCCCCTTAGCAGATATATCGAGTATTTCATGTTCGTGTACTTTATCATGAGCATCGTATACTCCTTGTGTTCGTGTTATTCGTATACAAATCGTGTGAAATCGTGTATACTCATGTGCTCACATGATCATCGTGTACAACTATACTTTGTGTGCAATAACATAACTTGACTGGATCCTTGTGTATTGATTGGGGGCGGGGGAGTAGAAGTGGTTCTGTACTCAATCTTGTAGATTACTCGTGTACAACCTTTGTAGATTACTCGTGTACAATACCGTGCCGTTTATATAACCATCTTATACTCTGAAACACAAGCACTGATTAGTTCTCTTATATACTGTAGCTATTTACTTACAGTCTCTCTTTACATCATGTTGTTCTTTCAGTTTCATGTATCTTACTCTCTAGCATGTTTATATT
This sequence comes from Iris pallida, assembly GCA_029216955.1. Classification (NCBI taxonomy): domain Eukaryota; kingdom Viridiplantae; phylum Streptophyta; class Magnoliopsida; order Asparagales; family Iridaceae; genus Iris; species Iris pallida. The sequence continues at coordinate 97,580 of JANAVB010011619.1, read as the reverse complement.
TCCTAACCTGTTATGATTTGTTGAGATGTACTGTGCTCGCTCCTGTCCTGACTGGACCTGTTAAAAATATTACAGAGGATGAGGACGAGGCAGTCTGTACCACATATTACGGGACTACCCTAGAGGACTACTGTGACCTGGACAAGCAGCAGGACCCCTTAGTAGTGGATGACACACCTTTAGTCTAGGATGTCTTTTTATTGTATTTACTCTATGGATTACTATATTTGAGATTTGAGATGTTATCTAGATTTGTGATATCTTAGACACTTAGAATTCTATCTGGTTGTATCTCTGTGGATTCATTTCATTTTTTATCTATCTTATCATTTCTACCTTAGATGTGATTGAGACTGTATTCTACTATGTCACCTCCATTCGGAGTGTATATACTATACATGCACCTTATATATTGTTAGATGATTGACCTAGGACAGCGTTCTACCGCCGATACTACGGCGTAGGCTGGACGTACCCACTTCTCGTGCCCTTACTCTAGGGTGCGGGTCGTGACACGTTTTTAGTGGTAGCCTATGCAGGTCGAGTTTATGTAGTGGTATTCGAACTAGAGTATCACTACGGCCTGTAGTAGGATTAGGTTATTTTTGAAGGTACTCAATCACAGTTAGGATTCCTTGAGAGATTCCTGGGATGACCCTTGAAAATCTTATTAAACTTCAATTTGAAATCATTTTCCTTGTTTTGTGCGCTCTCACTCCTTGATTATTGAATTTGATTTTTTATGGATTGTTGTTGACTTTGATTTTCCTATCGAGATGAATTTTATGGCCTGAGTTACGATATTTTCTAATAACATATGTTGACGGGAATAACATGGATGGTAAAACGTCTAGTTGATTATGGAACCTGTAGTTTATCGTAGTCGTATTAGCTGGCGTGACGAAAACATAGAGACATGACTTTGGATGTACGTATCTTGGTTATGACAGTTTGAATTTCTTGCAGCTATACTAGTCGACATAGCGAGATTTTTAGACGACGCGATTATAGAGGTGCATACCCCATTTATGGAATCTATCGTTTATCGCAGCCTTGCTTACTGACGTGGCGAGGACTCTGAGTAACATGATTTTGGACAGACGTATATGATTATCAGATTGTATCTTGAGATGGTTTTAAACATATCTTTTCTATGGTACCCTTCTGTTGTTATAAAATAGTATTCCATCATCAAATAACTTAAGAGTAAGGATATTTCAGTTTTTGTAGAGCTTATTCGTATGTAGTTCTTTCATAGTGTAATGATATGATAATTTTTAGAGTATCTGTACCCTAAGGATGAGAGTTAGCTTTGGTATTAGAATAATAACCCATTATAGATGATTCTCCTGTTATTTATAACACCTACCAGTTTTCATATAAGATGTTAGTATGCCTTACAGCCTTGATGATTTATTATTTTTTCTTACCCTTTCCAGTAAGGCACCCATGACCAGAGCTTGTCCTTGAGTATAGTTGTAGTTTCACCTAAGACTGAGAGGTCTATATATATAGAGAGGTTATAGGTGATATTGGCATATGGGATATGGGTTTGGTTGGTATCTATAGGTCATTGTTGTATAGGGTATTGACACGTTGTTTAGCCTATATTTCGTCCAGTTTTCTATTTTAGTTAAGTTCTCTTTATGTTAAGTTCAGTCGTGTTTAATCAACCTTTATAGGCAGTGTGCAGACCCTTCACCAGATACCCTGTCCCCTTGGTTCAGACTTGTACAAGTTGTTTACCGCACTCAACATTTTATTACCTAACATGTTGCATCATAGATTTTACTGGACCATTGTTCAGACCCCAATTATTGACTCACCAATATAACCATCAACCCCTTATCATATTATGCATATCTGGAGAGTCAGTATCATGGATATTAGAGGTCTGCACTCATCCTCACTTTCTGTACATGGTGTCATGTTGCATCTCTTAGTATTTACCTTACTTGATACCCTTGCAATAACCTTCAGTATAACCTGTAGTACTTTCCCTACAAAACCTTTTTGGGCATGGTTGTTCAGTCCATTTAGGACAATTGTATACATTAGGAATATAACGTGAGTTGTTAATAAGAATTCTCACTTGATCATTTGTTCTATCCCTTTTTCATTCTTAGATACAGATAATACCTGTTTAGCCCATCTGTCCAGATACATGTCCAAACCCTTTTCTTTTATTATTGGTTCAGTTATCTAAAGCATCTACCTGAGCATTAGTCTAATTTTCTATATGTATGTGTCCTATATATCATTGTCCTCCATATTGCCCAAATGTTGATTACCCAGAATTGATCAACTAAGATCGTATCGAGACTAAATTTTTTTAATATATATTGTGATTGGATTTCAATGCTATTAACTTTCGTTCTTTAAACTTTTGATTTTAAATTTTTTCTTTGAATAGTAACCCTTTATAGATAATTACTAGTTATCTTTATTTTATTTTTGATAATTACTAGTTTTTTTATAGGATGGTAGACTGCCTTACAGCCTTGATGATTTGTTGTTTCTGTAACTTTTCTATTTAAGCACCCCAGATTGCTTGTATGTTTTGATACCCTATGACTGTTTTGATTTAGTATGACAAGTACACTTAGATGAGACTTTCAACTGCCACCGTATGCGATGACCCTGTATGCCATTCCTTTAAATTGTATGATTTAGATAAGTTCTGAGACTTTGATTGTTGGGTACGAGACTCTAGAAGAAGTACGACCATCTTAATTTCGATGACGAAATTTTCTAAGGAGGGTAGACTTGTAACACCCACTTTTCTAAAATGAGGGTAATTTTGAACTTTTGTAAAAGTTTATTATTTAATAATAGGATTTATGATTTATGAGAATTTTTAATTAATTTAATACTATTTAAAATTGGTGAATTATAATTTTGATGTGTTAGCTAGTGAACCCTAGAACTGTTGAGCCTAGAGACTAACCATGACCATGGGGACCTAACCATGAGATTAGAATAACTATTTACAACTTTTTAGGCTAAGGGTGTTTTGGTCATTTTGTGACTTTTGAATTATTTAGCATTTTGATTAATTGGTGAATTTTAGATTATTTTAATAATCTTTAAATTGATGTATTATGATTTTGGTCATTTTTTATATGTTAATATTTTGGGAAAATTTTATATTTTTAATATTGTTTTTATTGGATTTGTTTAGTCGGGTTTGAGCTTCGTCTCGTTCCGACTTGTATTGTGACCCGGTAGCATAAACTCTAGATGGGACCCAATATTAAGTTAAGCATGGCCCACAAAACCCAACATTTAAGTTACTTAGTTAGACTAATTTTTATCATGTTAGAATGGTTAAGTTAGAGACTCAAAACTAGATCTTTTTGACCCCAAACTTGAACCTAGTCTAGACTTAACCATATGAGACTAGAGAGGGGCAATTAGGACATATTCCATTAGCCCTAATGGACTCTTTATGGCAGCTACCTTTAGGGGAGAATGATTCATTTTATTCATTACAATCTTGCTTCTTTTATTTTCCTTTTGTTCTTCCCTAATTTTAGAGAGCCTTCCCTTTGATTTGATCTCCAAATCAAATCATTCCTTCACCAAATCTTCCCTCAATCATTTCCATTCTCCAAGGGAAGGGTGCAACCAAGGATTAGAAGAGAAGTGCAAGAAGGAGTGTCCACTTTGAGGGATCTTTGTATCGGAGCCGGGTCTTAAAGGATTTCATTGGGATTCCACTCCCAATAGCTAAAATTAATCCTCTAAATCGATTTCCTTTGAATGTAAATTAGTTTTGAATCCGTAGGATCCATCCTCATGCATGTGTCCCCTTTAGATTCAAATTTGAGGCCATTTGGAGCTCTATTGAGATTTTAGATATGTGTCTTGTGTCATATTTGATAGATCCCCAAATTAGGACACCCCATGTGTATGTATGTATGATAATAGTTTAAATAGATATTTAAATTCAATTTTAGAATGGTAAGAGAGTGGATTGATCTTAGTTAGGATGGTCAGAATGAGTTTCATTTGGATACCTATGTTGGTATCCAAGTATCTTGGCCTACATGTGTTTCTTTCGATCAAAAATAACTCAAATTCGTCATAATATTCATCCACGATTTTATTAACCAAAGCAACTTAGAAATGTCATAACTTTTAGCTTAGAACTCCGTTTAATCTTCCATTTTTTTAAAAGAACCATATCGAAGTTAGCTTTCCAAATATATATTTTAATAAGCCAAAATTGTTCTGGAACTTTTTGTAAAATTATTTGAGTGTCAGCTGTACGAAAGATGAACGCGTTTGGGTATTTTCACGATTTCGAAAGCTTCCGGACATGAAAATGCGATCCGTTTGAAGTTTCAGAAAGCTAACACGAAGGGCTGCAACATACTTTAATCCTATAATTTAGTGATGGCCCAATTAGTACAGTATTGGTTTTAAGTATAAGAGTGAGTATACGATATAGACATTTTGTGTAACCTATGAGCCTATGTAGTATGGATATTAAATGAATGTAGTGTATGTAATGCATGATATGTTAGATGAATAAAATGATATATATATGATATGTATCCTCTTTACATTAATGTATATATATGGTTGAATGTAAGCATGTAGGAATGCCATCAATGTAATGTATGTAGGTAATGCATGAATAAAAGAATGATATACAATGTATGCAGGAAAGTATATAATGAAGGCTAGAAATGAATGCAAGGTATACATGTAATATGAATGCATAATGTATACATAATGTAATGCAATATATAAAGATAGCATGTATGGTAATGTAGAATATATGATGCAAGCATGTATATGTCCACTGTTTTCTCTTTTTCTTACATTTTTCCTTCCCTTCCCTTTCTATTTCATTTTTTCCCTCTTCTATTTTTACATGTTGTATACAATGTATATAATGTATAGATGCATGTAAGTATGTAATATGCATGAATGACATGTATGTAATAAAAATAAGTTTATGTATGCAACTTAATGTTATGTGAATGGATATAATGCCTGAACTGAAGTATGCATGCATATGGGACATGAATGAATGAATGTATAAATGCATGAATGAATGTCATATATGAATGAATAAATGAATCAAAGGTATAAGTAAAATATAATGCATTGTAATGAATGTTAACATATATAATGTATAAAAGTATGTATGTAAATGTGCATAAATGTATATATTTATGTAACTATGTAAATATGCATGATGTAACAAATCCCTATATATATAAATATGTATTTAATATGGATATGCATGTATGTATGTAGGTATGTATTTATATATAGTATCTATTTTATATTATGCATTTTTGTGGTTCACATTACCTTGTGATTGTGTGAGTGCTAGCCTAGGCTTGGTTAGGCCTAGTGAGACTTGTTAGACTTGATTGGGCTAGGACTTGACCAAGTTGACCTAGTTTGACTAGTGTAGTTGACTAGAGTTGACCAAGGGTTGACTTTAGTCTAGTTTGACCTAGACAGTATATAGATGCATTGTTGCAGTCTATTTTACTATTTTGGACATGTAGTGACTTGAACTGTTCTATATGAGCTAGACACCACTCCTCGGACAGTATATTCTCTTCATATATTTAGGATACCAGGCGAGTACATTCACTGATCATTTTATATCATGTTTAGGATTATATTTCCTGCTTTAGATTACATTACTTGATGCTGACACGTTGGTAACACGGATTAGTACTATATGGATCTTGTCGTGCGATATTATCCCCTTAGCGGATACATCGGGTATTTCATGTTCGTGTACTTTATCATGAGCATCGTGTACTCCTTGTGTTCGTATTATTCGTGTACAAATCTTGTGAAATCGTGTATACTCATGTGCTCACATGATCATCGTGTTCAACTATACTTCGTGTGCAATAACATAACTTGATTGGATCCGTGTGTATTGATTGGGGGCGGGGGAGTAGAAGTGGTTATATACTCAATCTTGTAGATTACTCGTGTACAACCTCTGTAGATTACTCGTGTACAACATCGTGTCATTTACATAACCATCTTGTACTCTGAAATACTAGTACTGATTAGTTCTCTTATATACTGTAGCTATTTACTTACAGTCTCTCTTTTACATCATGTTGTTCGTTCAGTTTCATGTATCTTACTCTCTAGCATGTTTATATTTTCTAACCTGTTATCATTTGGTGAGATGTACTGTGCTCGCTCCTATCATGACTGGACCTGTTGAAAATATTACAGAGGATGAGGACGAGGCATTCTGTACCACATATTACGAGACTACCCTAGAGGACTACTGTGACCTGGACCAGCAGTAGGACCCCTTAGTAGTGGATGACACACCTTTAGTCTAGGATGTCTTTTCATTGTATTTATTCTATGGATTACTGTATTTGAGATTTGAGATGTTATCTGGATTTGTGATATCTTAGACACTTAGAATTCTATCTGGTTGTATCTCTGTGGATTCATTTCATTTTTTATCTATCCAATCATTTCTACCTTAGATGTGATTGAGACTGTATTCTGCTATGTCCTCTCCATTCGGAGTGTATATACTGTACAGGTACCTTATATATTGTTAGATGATTGACCTAGGATAGCGTTCTACCATCGAAACTGTGGCGTAGACTAGACGTACCCACTTATCGTGCCCTTCCTCTAGGGTACGGGTCATGACACCAACCACTTAGACGTATAGCACGTCTCGGCTGTCCTACTCTTGTAGAGATGAGTACAGATCATGAAGTGACATAACAACTCATCGAAGACTGCTACCATTCGGGGGTTCTCCTTGGTTAAGGCCTCTAGTTCTTCTTCTGTCGGCACGTACTCTTTATATGGGTTCTCACCTATTGGTAGATGCGACAAAAACTGCATCTCATACAGCGCGAAGCCTATCTCCCCGTGAGGAGTAGCGAATGTGCCAGTCCTGTTATTGTACCTATCCACCAAGGCTAAGAACATGTTCGTGTTGGTGTAGATGCCACAGGAGGTGGTCAAGGTAGCATCATAAAGCCCCAACTCGTGCAGTTTGTCTTTGAAGTTGTACAGGGCTTAATGTCTGGATGCATCAAACCCGTCATCCTCGGGGTCTGGGCAGGATATTCTCTTCCTACTGCAGCATAAGTATTGGCAATGAAAGGCATCCTGACAGGTATCATCAAAGACGAATCCTCGGCCATCACGCAACATGGCTTTAAATCCCTCAAGTGCGTATTGTGTTTTTCGGAAGAACTATAGAATATGTCCCTCCTCTGGTTCCCAAACCTGTGATATATATGTCCAACCTTAGCCTGTTGGAATGGAGTTATATCCAATGACATCTTTCGAGGGCAGCTGGCATGGGCGTACCAGGATTGAGACAGGTTTCTCGCCATATATGTGAGATAGACCAACATGCCTTCTCTCTTAAAGACCCAAGATTCTCATGTTAACTTGGGCTGACAGGTATCATCAATGGCCTCTCCAGATAAGAAAGCTGGTTTCTTATGAGGAACCTGATCCGCGGTCAGGAAAGGTTAACCGTTTATTAGGCATAACAAAGTTATGTCTTCCTGGGACTCTAGGAGAACTCTTCTGGTAACTAGTCCGTCAGAGTCAAATTATAGGAATGTGACATATGAGAGGTCTTCCTGATACTCCAATACGCAAAAAGCGGAAGCCAGTATCTCAACATGAGGGTCGTCCCTGAGATCAACTGCAAGAGAAAAACATATTTAGAATCAAGAAAAGACCACTCTTATGAGTGAATAAAAAACATAAGTGATTTTTAGTTCTTTTAATAGTTCTACACGAATAATGGATAGCACGACTCAATATGAAAATTCTTATTTTACGTGACACAATATGATAGTTCTTATTTTGCGTGACACAATATGACAGTCGTTGTTTACGCAACTCAATATGACAGTTTCTGTTCTGCGTGTATAAAATTATAAAATTTGCTTTGTGCAGTGCTATCTATTCTCTAGTGACAGAGCGTGCACAGTGTGCAGTGCCGTACAATTTGAGTAAACAAAGAACATGTGTGTTTTGTCGACCAACACTCTAAAAGAGGTGGCATATATTAAATTACCGCGACGCTAATCAACACTCTGAAAGAGGTGATTTACGTCAGCTGTTAATCGTGTTGATTTTCAAATCGCGCCAACTATCAAAGTGCGCTAGCTGTACTGTTCGTCTTCCCTAATCGAACTCTACCTCCGAGAGCGGGTTTAGCCTCTTCGGCCCTTGATGATGGTACGCGCGATGAAGCACCAATCACCCCCTTGCCTTTCCCCATGGCGGATCTCTTCGGCGCCATTGATTTCGATTAAAAACGCTTTGAGAAATTTGAGGATGAAGAATAAGAAGAAAGCTCGAAAAAAGAAAATTTCTGAGAGAAGAACTCTTTTTCTCCTCTGAATGGGGTATTTATACCTTAAGTCAATGTTTAACGGTCGCACAAATCACGTACGAAACGACGAGTCTGTTGGGATTATGCGCGCAAAATCTTCTGAAAATGCTTCTTATTCAAAGTATTTAAAATTTCAAATTCTTTAAAATTTAAAAACTTTGAAGGGAGTCTTGTAGAAGCCTAAAAATATCAAAAGAGTGTACTGCGCCATTCATAGATAGTGCACAACACTATAAAAATAGCACCTAGCATCAAATGGCGCTCAACATTAAAAAGTTCCACTCATCGGATAGCTCCAGATCACCACGTAGCAAGCTTCCTCAAGAAGATAAATCATCAGTCATGATGACTGACAACACAGTAGTCAAAAAAATCTCTTTGAATCCCGAGCACACGCAGCTTAAGAAGGATCCTGTCAGATCCACCATAATGACAACTATGAGTTACACTGCGCCATTTGTCAATGTCACGAAGTGATCAACTCTTCTTTCTTAATTCTAGCGCCTTTCACAGTTGGCTGCAAACAACAGGATGCACTATTTATTAACTGGCGCCAATCAATCAACCATAATCGAAAAGCAGTCAAAGATGATGTGGCGCACATGTCACTAATCTCGAAAAACGTACACACGACACTGCCCATGACCAAGCGTCTTTCCCTCATAGAAAGCCACGTGTCCTATGCAGTTAAGTTAAACGTTTGCGCAAATGGATGAAAAAAAAGATTGCACGCCAAATAGTGTACAATTAGCATACTTTTGCAATGTGCGCCAATCAATGTAACTTCCCGGCAGTTATCCAAAACTCTATAAATAGAGTTCAAAAATCACTTCTTCAGGCGTCATTAATGATCTTAGTCTTCTGACAAGAGTTCTCAGCACTTCTCCATCACTTTTGCAGCACGTTCCAGAGCTTTTCTCCTCCGACATTGCATCGTCCAAGGTATAAAGTGATTGTCTTCTTATCAGATTCTTAAAGTTGTACTTCCCAGAATCAAATTGTATTCTCTGTACTTTTCTTTCTTAGTTTGTAGTTAAGTTTTCTCGAATTTGTTTTTGCAAACAAAGTGTACTAAACCTATGCTAACTCAACTAAGTCTCAATCTATATAATGGTAAATAAAGGAAAAATGAACATTATGTAATATAACGGGCGTCCTATAAAACACATGTTCGAGCAAACTTGAGAATGATTTTTTTGGCAAAACAAGGATGTAATAGCAGGTAGTAGAAAGATACTAGAGGAAAATGATAGATAACATCTGTCAAAATACCTAAATATCCGAGAATACCCGTCATCATCTGTAGAAACAATCATATATCCATCTATCTATTTTATAAGCAATCAGCAACAACCTGGAGAGATCACCAGGTCCCAGGGGATGTAACAAAATACAAAAGAAACATGCCATAACATAAGTTGAATAAATATAAATGAATAACCTGGATCACAACACGGTCTAGTATTCCATTATTGAAATAGTTAACCACACCTAGAACCAGACAGGGACAAGAGTTGGTACACTATTCTGTGACAAAATAATGTCCCAGGCTTAAGCAGGTATAAATACAAGATCTAACCATTCTATGTGAATGCATGTTGAAGACGACTTTGGACGTATGGGTAGGTGAATAAGGATATAGTACCAAATCACAGGCCGCGTCGGATCACGTATCGATGCCAAAACGTGGATCAATAAACCAAACAGGTAACCATAAACCAATAACCGGGTATAATAACCATAACCCATTCTCGGGTAACACTCAGGGTAGTGACTCCACAATCTCCTCCGAAGACTACGGAGTGTAATTCGCTGTCCCATACGACTGCTAATAGTCTTCCTCGCCTATGAAATATATAAATTGTATCCACGACTCGGGAAATCATATCTCAATGCGAGTCACTAACCTAGACTTTATATAATCACTATATGTACAGACAAACGAACCGCTTGTACCGATATCTAGCCGAATATGTAAGCTCGTGCCAACATAATGAACCCTCACTTATAGTGTCGTGTGATGCTACGAGTCAAGGCATAGAAGTCATACAAATAACTTTACAATTTCGAAATGTCTACTAACTCTAAGTCATACACACACGCACCAGCTCCCATATCGATGCCATCATAGATAGCACCCAAGTCTTACTTGGACACACACTACTAATGCTACCAATAACAACACAAGAACATACATAAAAAATTTTAAAAAAGCAAGTAATGGCAAGGTATCTTGCCTGGATTCTTGGGAGAGTATACAACAATGGTCTGGCTTCAGCAACGACAGTCGAATCATCACAAACTCCTAAACATAATAATACATATCAATCAATGACGTTAGTAATGTACATTACACACCATCCATAACAATACCATATACGGTCTAAAGTAGGTTACAATATAACTAATATAGTCTATAACCAAGTATGGCTATATATACCATATAAGTATCATGCTACTCAATTAAAATAATATATTTAAAGTCATAAAATATGATATATATATTTTTTAATAAATATTAAAAATAAATTTTAAATATTATCTTTTTATATCATCCATAATAAAGTAGAGTATCGAGTTAAGGCATTCAACTAGTAGCACAACATTGACAAGTTGTCGAGTTGATTAAAACAAATAATAATAAAAAATAATAGTTTTTAATCCTAAATAAATAGAAAAAATAATCATAATCATAGGTCTATATCAAGAATGATATAGTTTCTATTATAGAAAAATACTATAGAAAGTTTGGGTTAAAAAACAAACTAGGTTCAACTTCAACTCGATTTCGAAGTTCGACAAGTTATCCTACGAAGAAGGATGTATAAAAATATACCAAAGTCAACAAGATCATTAGAGAGCATACTAGGATGATAGAGGAGGGTGTTAGGAATGTTACCGAGTATTTGTTTGATGTCAGAAAGCATCACAAGTCACCGAAACCACCCGTGAACAGAAATTGGTTCAGTCTGGACCAACCGTTTTGCAATGCTCCACGTGCATTGGAGATGGTAAAAGACATGTAGGGGTACATATTATAATTTTTTTGTGGAGAATTGATCAATAAAAAGTATGAAAACATGCGTGCAAAGGCAACAAACATGTTGTAATGTTCTGCTGGACTTGGCAGAAGTTGTGCTCGGTTTGTGGCCATGTGCCGAAAAAGGTAGTTTGGGCAGCTAGGGCTAAAGGTGCTGGCATCTTAGGGGCTAGAGGAAGCTGTCAGATTTTGCAAGGGAGAGGGAAAGGGCGGCCAAGTTTTGGGGAGTTATATACAAAGTCTTGGGGTTAAAGGATTAAGGTTTGTATGGGTAGAGTTTTGGTAGGATTTGATATGGTTTTGATAGCGCAATCAATGGATATATGAGATGCATCACAAAGATATTTGATTTGGTTTCCATAATAGGAAAGTAAATGTTTGGATTTTAAATATAGGTTTAAACCTAACATGTGAAAACACAAGTGTAGGCAACTCTAGAGGGGGGTGAATAGAGTTTGTGTCGATAATCACCAAATAAAAAGTTAACTCTATATCACCTCCACAAACAACTATCAAGATAGTAAATAAATCAGAGAGAAATGCGGAAGTAAATAAAGATCAAGAAGAGCATACGCAAACACAGCAGTTTTAACCTGGTTTCCCTCGTGGAGGACTAGTCCAGGCCTGAGAACTCTAGCTCAGGATTCAAATCCACTATTTGTGAAATAGTAGTTTACAACCCGTGCCTTTTCTTCAGAAGAGCACGTCAACTTCTTACAGAGGATCGCAGTGGCGATTTGCTTGGATTTTTCCAAGCGACTTGGAATTGTCCAAGTGACTTTTCTTTTCAACTCTTGCACAAAAACTTCTAGCTGAATCGCACTTGAGCACCTTGGGGCTTAGGAAGTTTTGTGGCTAGTAGATTGGAAGAGTAAGGCTCTTGACTATATAGGCTATGTAAGAGAAGAAGAATAGAAGAGTGGATGGTTTCAAATGAGAGAAACCAAGGCCTATTTATAGGGTTCGGGACAAGCAGAATTCGGCCAGAATTCGGTATGGATAATTCAAATTTTTGGCCGTTGGACAGCTTGTAGCAAGCAGGCCCTAAAAATCTGGGTGCTGGAAAGCAGGGGACAGAGTTCGGCCCGAACTCTGTGTGGAGGCAGAGTTCGGCCCGAACTCTGTCTCCAGCAGACAGAATTGGTCCATTGGGCTTTTGGACTTTGTGGAGCTTGGGCTTGGTTCAGGAATTGGTCTGTTTGAATGGTAGAGCTTGGAGAGATATGTCTAGGGGTTGAGATGACTCAGTGCGACTCAACGTACACATTCTCCTAGACTCAATAAATTGAAGATTACAGACTTGGAACAAATAGAAAAACCAAGAGCCCTTTTATGACACATTTCTTCTGCCCCCTCGACCCCTGTCCGCTGACCGGGCAGCGGAACCCCCGATGCGAGGCCCCGGATAGGTCGCTAGGCGGTTCAGAGAAATCACTTTATATGACGCCATCTTTGGTCCAACATTAATTCTTCATTGCCTATGTCCTGTTTGATCATGTTAGATCATGCTTATTGCATGTCTACAAATACATGTTAGGCCAGCAAAATATGTTACAGTACGATACAAGCATAGCAATATAATACAGGACAATTAGAACATTGCTAAGTTTAAGTAACAACATGATAGCATGTTAGGCCAACAAAATATGTTGCAGTACGATACAAGCATAGCAATATAATATAGGACAATGCTAAGTTTAAGTAGCAACATGATAGTGAGTATATGAATATTAGTGACATTATTATGTTAAACTTAACTGATTAGCCATATTCAAAAACACAATATAATCATTGGGCCAACAATCTCCCCCTTTTTGATTATGGCAAATCGGTTAAGTTTAAGACAGATACGATAGATGCATATATCACTAATAAACACATACTACGAAAAGATAGTGTGCTAACTTAAACTTATTTCTCCCCCTTTGACATGATCAAAAATAAGCTCCCTCGTAATAAGAGATAAAATGAACTCAAGCATAAGGAGGAAGGCATAGACAATCATGATCAAGATATACTAAATGAGGAACAATGGGAGAAGTGTGTAAGGACAAGTATAGAAACTACATACCCAATGTAGAGTGCCAAATAGAAAATAGCTTGTCAAAACACAAATAGTTGGTAAAACTAAAACAATTTAAAAAAAATAGTCATAAAATCCAAGAAAGACATCCAAAAACATAGTATGATATGAAATATTTCTCTAGTTTTGGAAGAGAATTATGAAATAAAAGATTTTAGTCAAAAACCATAAGGATTAGATAATTGCAAATAATAGATATCAAAGAAGAAAGAAACCAATTGAGATATTGAAATAGACAAACTTGATATCAATTAAAATATAAAAACTTGAAACATTGATCAATGAAACTATGATAGTCACAATTGTCCACAGATAAATTATGGAACAAAATAAACGAATGATCAATGTAAAATAAGGCAATTGATATAAAATAATCTCATTATATACAAATCTATTTGCTTATCCAAAATTCATGTATTTGAACTCAATTACCTTGTCAAGCTATATGAATACAATTTAGATAAACATGAAGGTAAAGGAAAAAAAAATGTTTGAGAAAGAGAAATTCAATCGACTTGAATGCTCCCCCTCAAACTATTACCAGTAAAGATAAAATCATGAATTTTGGGTAAGTCCTCAACAAGGAAAGCCAAATCAATTAAACATACAAAGAAAGCCAAGTCAAAGAAAGCACTATAGTCATCAAGATAAAATACGAAAGTAAATATTATCGAGATGACCCATATAAAAGAGAGATAATATGATGAAAACAATTGCATATACTCTCATAAACCTTTCACAAAATATCAGTATCCTAATAATGATAAAAATAGGTCAATGATGAACTACGTATACGACATATGAAAGGGTATAAATGAATTGAACCAATTTATTTGCTCCCCCTTAAAATATGCGTATCTAGTTCTAAAGCACTTATAGCAAAAAAAAATGATAACTTCAAGATATAGGGGTAAATCAACTATAGATTTCTCCCCCTTGCTCAATGCATATAAGGCTATAAAAATATCATAGAATAAATAATATCATCTTTAGAAGAGATATCCAAATAAATAGTCACTAAAGATGAACGATCAAAATAATATCTTAATTAAGCACATATAATCAAAAGATGACATACATTAGCCTATATAGAAGAATCTCATATTTAAATATGATAGATCAATGCATGTTACCTTTTGAGAAAAGGATCATCATGAAAAGAAATAAGGTCCATTAAAAACAATCATGATGAGAATCACAATATAGCTCAAAAGATAAAAATAAAACTAAAGAAAAATATCATCATCAATAAAGTCAATTAAATCAATCATGAATATAGCTCCAAAAAATAAAAAATAAAACTCAAATATCATGTCCATGATTATCTAATTAAGAAATGATCAACCAATTTATTGCTTTGCATGGACTATGTATGTTTTAGCTCATATGTACCCATCAACGGGTAATAATCCAACCTTGCTAATACCAAATAAGAAACCAATGAAGTTCAAATAGCAAAGAGCATATGTGATAATCCATGAGTAGTCAAAGTAGATTAATAAATTAACTTGATAACCACATAATTAGATAATATAGGACTACTCTATCAATAGGATCATTCATAAAGTAAACCAATAAATAATTATGATCCGTCATAAATTCCATCTAAAAACCATATAAACAAACCAATGGAAAATATAGAAAAGAGTCAATCTTATTTAAATCATTGCAAATTTATTCCAAAGAAATGATAATATAATAGAATCATGACTCAAAAGATGAGAGAAGTTTAAAAGATTCTTATCAATGACTAGTATGGAAGAAAGTTAAAGCGATGAATGACAAATCTCAATGGAAACAAGATAAAATAAAAAATTTGTCAAACTAATTTTAGAGACCAAATATATGAGTCTAAAATAGAATACAAATCTCATCAAGAAAATTCATAAATCTTGTTTTTGTAAGCTAGCATATCACATATAGATTGAAATTCAAGAAGATAGCTAGATGAGTGAAAGTGAACAAAAATTATGTAGCTTAACAATATATCGCAAATAAGCAAGCTAGCTACATAACTAATTAAGATTAATGAGATAGGCCATTAACATGATAAATGTGCTCATTAAATCTTAAGTCACTAACACTAAAAAAATACATGCTTAAGCATAGAGTTCACAATAAGGGTAATATATTTTGAATGATCAAAATGATTTATATACTCTTTGCTAAGCAGGGATAAGAGTATAAGATAGCAAGTAAATGAATTAGACTCTCATCAAGTAAAGGACAAAAGAGATGTTCATGAAAACACAATAAAGCAAATCTCTTTGCCAAAAATATTGAGATTAACCCAAGATAATGAAGTAATAGATTGATCTAGAGAATGCAAAATTATAACCATTATGAAAGTGTATTCTCTAGAAATTGAAAATCTCAACGTAAAAGTTCAACCCATAGTAGCTAAAGACATGAGAAGTATGATATATCAATTATATGTATTCTCATGTGCTACAAAAATATCATTGGGCAATAATAATAAAATAATTATAGCTCAAAATATAAGGCTAGAAATGATGAAGTATTCTGGAACCTAGGAGAGGATCCAGAACTAGATAATGGTTGCAAGTAGACCTTAATAAAACTTAAGTCTATAAAGTGTTGATCACTTTGGGTTAGCTGTAGGGGCCGGTTCCCAGCTAGCGGTAGTCCGAAGTCTAGTGCACCGTGTCGCTTCAGGCTATTTACACCTGTATGACAGAAGGACCTTTTTCGGCTTGTTCCCAAAATGTTCTTTACTTTTAAGAAATTAGATTTAAAGGAATATATGCATTATCATCAAACAACATCAAAATATAAAACTCCTATAAATAAGAGAGGTAAATACCCAAATAATAATGAAAGAAAGATCATCAAAATTTGCTAAGAATATTTTTAAAACAAACATTTTCATAATGCACTTATGGAGCAAAATATATAGAAGATACATGCTCAAGATGTGCACTAATAAGTACAATAATTTTAACAAGTAAGGTAAAGCACAAAACCAAGCAATTCTTGAAAGAGCTTCCATAAAAGTCATGAACAAGACACTAATAAACATTTTCTCTCAACATTCCAACTTAAAGGCATTTAAATAAATAAATATCAACATTTGGAATCAATAATGGCCATTGGATCTATAATTTGATCAACGGCTGAGGCTGTTTCCGGTTCTGGAACAGCCAGGCCGAATTTGGCCCGAACTCTGGTAAGGGCAGAGTTCGGCCCGAACTATGGTAAGGGCAGAGTTCGGCCCGAATTCCGGATTCTGGAGAGAACTGGAATCAGGCTGAAAATTGGTTAAGCAAAAAGATCAAAATAAGAGTGAAAGACATGTATCCATAAAGTCAACAAATAAAAGCCAATAAGATATCATCAAATAGAAGACTTTAAGGAATAAGCTAATTGATTCAAGTAGAAATAACACAAATTTAGTCAAAAGAATCAATAGCTAAATTATAAGGTAAGCACAAGTATGAATAAATACTCTTCAAAATAATATGAAACTTGAGCTTATCTCATATGCCCACATAAAGATATTTATACAAAAATAGATGTCAATATAATAAATACATGATCTACATGTAAATGAAGATTTAATGAATATAGTCATGTATTCATCATGAATGTTTGAAAAACTATCACAAATTCAAAAGCACGTATAAATAGACTTTATTAGGCAAAGACATAATTGATTCTCAATAGGATAATCAAAATAAAACATGAGAATCAATAATGAATATATTATGTAAACACAAGGTTAACAAGAAGTATAAGTATATACTTATCAAATTATAAGTAGCTTGTGCTAAACACATATATTCACAAATACCAATGATATATTAAATACAAATCGGCAAGAAGTAACTATCTCAAAACTTTTAAAGATGAAGAGTTAAAATTATATTAACTCAAATCAAAACCAAGGTTATATGGACTAGAGTGATATGCATGCTTTGTAAAAAAGGATTAAGAATAACGAGCATGCATATATAAATGTATCACACTACTAGAAAATGAGTGATAAACTACATAGTGTGAACTAGTCATATAAAGCTATGTAACTAGTCATGCTAGATAAAAGAAAAGAAAGAAAATCAACTAAGCATGCTAGTATTATATCTCACATTAATTTATATAATAAGCAACTAAAGGATATCAATGTGAGCTAGTAGCAAGACATCAAGAGAAACATGCTAAATTCTACAAATATAAGCCATTTAAAGAGAATCGTTTAGCATGTTACCAAAGTGGCTCTAGTGGCTACACTTGTGTTGGTGCAATTGCTTAGAAGATGACCTTTGAGCTTTGCAACCACCAACACGCTTCCTCGGTGCTATGTCCTGATACAAGTAGCTCCACCTACAATATTAGGCGAAGACTTTGGTATCCAAATAAACTTGGATCCACATTTGTTAGCTTTAGGGACCCATATACTATTTACTCTAGTATTGGTAAAAAAACTCCTACGAATAGGACAAGTTACACTCATGTGTCCAATACGAGAGCAATAAAAGCACCTAATACTAGTGTGTGCACATGTATCAGAATGAGCATGATTATGAACATGTGACATACTAGAATGATGAATATTTCTAGAGTGAGCATGCATGGATTTGGTCTTAAGAATATCATGTTCTAATAGCAAATCATTATGCACACAAGTAAGAGAATCACTATGCATAGATTTGGTCTTAAGAATATCATGTTCTAATAGCAAATCATTATGCAAACAAGTAAGAGAATCAAATTTAGCATTTAAAGCATAATTCTCTTTTTTAAATAAAGCAATTCTAGAAATAAAATTATCATTTTGTTTCTTTAAAGAGTCAATAGAAGAATCATGCAAATGATTTAGCTCATGTGCTTGCTTCTTAAGATCATCTATTGATGAGGAAAGAGATTTGATTTTCAAAATTAAAGAATCATTCAAACTCTTTAAAGAAACACAAGATGAGTTTTGAGAATCAAGTCTAAATAATAAATCAATGTTTTTATTTCTCAAAGACTCATTAGATTCTTCTAAATGAATAACCTTTTCTACAAGTTCTTCATTTGTAGAATGAAAAGCCTTAGCAAACTTCAAGGATTGGTTAGCCATGGCTTTCCACTTAGAGCACTTATTGCATTTAGAAGAAACATGATTGTCTATGCTACTAGAAGTAAAACCCTCTTCATCGGAGGAGGAAGAATACGATGCCATATACAAATAAACAAGGATCTACTCTAAGGATGTTAAGCCTAACAATAGAAACCTTGCTCTGATACCAATTGAAAACACAAGTGTAGGCAACTCTAGAGTGGGGTGAATAGAGTTTGTGTCGATAATCACCAAATAAAAAGTTAACTCTATATCACCTCCACAAACAACTATCAAGCTAGTAAATAAATCAGAGAGAAATGCGGAAGTAAATAAAGATCAAGAAGAGCATACGCAAACACAGCAGTTTTAACCTGGTTTCCCTCGTGGAGGACTAGTCCAGGCCTGAGAACTCTAGCTCAGGATTCAAATCCACTATTTGTGAAATAGTAGTTTACAACCCGTGCCTTTTCTTCAGAAGAGCACGTCAACTTCTTACAGAGGATCACAGTGGCGATTTGCTTGGATTTTTCCAAGCGACTTGGAATTGTCCAAGTGACTTTTCTTTTCAACTCTTGCTCAAAAACTTCTAGCTGAATCGCACTAGAGCACCTTGGGGCTTAGGAAGTTTTGTGGCTAGTATATTGGAGGAGTAAGGCTCTTGACTATATAGGCTATGTAAGAGAAGAAGAATAGAAGAGTGGATGGTTTCAAATGAGAGAAACCAAGGCCTATTTATAGGGTTCGGGACAAGTAGAATTCGGCCAAAATTCGGTATGGATAATTCAAATTTTTGGCCGTTGGACAGCTTGTAGCAAGCAGGCCCTAAAAATCAGGGTGCTAGAAATCAGGGGACAGAGTTCGGCCCGAACTCTGTGTGGAGGCAGAGTTCGGCCCGAACTCTGTCTCCAGCAGACAGAATTGGTCCATTGGGCTTTTGGACTTTGTGGAGCTTGGGCTTGGTTCAGGAATTGGTCTGTTTGAATGGTAGAGCTTGGAGAGATATGTCTAGGGGTTGAGATGACTCAGTGCGACTCAACGTACACATTCTCCTAGACTCAATAAATTGAAGATTACAGACTTGGAACAAATAGAAAAACCAAGAGCCCTTTTATGACACATTTCTTCTGATGTTTGAGCAGCCCTGAAGACATCTTTTTCCCTGACAGCAGTCGTCCAAAGATATACAGAGAAATCCCGGATAGGTCGCTAGGCGGATAGACATTTCTTCTGATGTTCGAGGCCCCGGATAGGTCGCTAGGCGGTTCGAAGAAATCCCTTTATATGACGCCGTCTTTGGTCCAACATTAATTCTTCATTGCCTATGTCCTGTTTGATCATGTTAGATCATGCTTACTGCATGTCTACAAATACATGTTAGGCCAGCAAAATATGTTACGGTACAATACAAGCATAGCAATATAATACAGGACAATTAGGACATTGCTAAGTTTAAGTAACAACATGATAGCATGTTAGGCAAACAAAATATGTTGCAGTACGATACAAGCATAGCAATATAATATAGGACAATTAGGACAATGCTAAGTTTAAGTAGCAACATGATAGTGAGTATATGAATATTAATGACATTATTATGTTAAACTTAACTGATTAGCCATATTCAAAAACACAATATAATCATTGGGCCAACAACATGGATGTACATTAATTAATAAAAACTAATTTAAAATACTCCTATTAGGTTATGGCAACCTAGAATAGGCTCTTCCATAACTTGTTGGACTAGTTTTGGGTCGGTATATTTAATCAAGTCAAAGTAGATTCCGAAAGTCTATTAAATGGGTCTTGTGAGTCATTTGTATATAAGTAGGAAAAGGGAAATCAATTGAGTGGGACATTAGTTGCATATGTGTATTAGGCTCAAAATTGGTCAAAACTATATATTGGATCGATAGATTTGGGTCGAGGTTGGGTCTCCAATTTAAATTAGAACGGACAACAGTTACACGGTAGATATTAGAATTGACCTTTTTGACCCGAAAGTTACACAATAATAGAGCACAAAAAAATGAGTTTGAGTGGGACATGATATGCCTAAATGAAGGTGGGCTCGTCAAGATCATTAATATAATTTTTTTTCTTGAGAATTTGACATTTGTTGTGCTACTAAAATCAATGCTACAATAAAAGATATTTAATGATCAAAAGTAATAGTAGAAAAATATCTATTAATAAATTACATAAAATTCAAAATAAATATAGAATTTTCAGAGGGCTTACAACCTACCCACCTTAAAGAATTTTGTCCTTGAAATTATACTAAATCGTAGTACAAAGGAACTAGACATATAGGATTTCTAGAGGATGCTAATACCAACGGAATCTAAGTTGTCATATCTAGGTTAACATAATCATAGGCATATATCCTATCATCGAGGCAATGTGTCATGTCCCAGTTCCAAAATATATAGGACGTTAAACCAAGACATGATACGCTACAAAATATCTAAGTACAATAGTCACATATAAACTATATCTCCATAAATACTATAATCTCATCCACAAAACAACAACATCTACATGGAGCAGAATATAGCAATAAACTAAAATAAAATAATAACAATAATTCTGAATATCTAATACAACTGAATATGTCTGATAGAAGTCAAATAGTTTACTGGAAATATATCCACGAAAGGAAAATACATTGTTGGAAATAATAAGGTACTGAAATAAGATAACTAGCCAAAACATAAGCTAACTAGATAAAATGTCCATGGCTCTAATCAATTGCATACTCCTGGATCAGAAAAATGCTTCAGACAGAACCTCTAAGTTCTCAGCAAGATAACATGTCTCAATCCCCTGTACGTAGGCAGTAGGATATAAATTCTCGTCTGGATCTGGAAAAGAACCATATCCTCGAAAGGACATAACAAGATATAAAAAAAACAATACTATAACATGAACTAAATGAATAATAAAAGGGCAACTAACCATCTATGAGAATGTGTAAGCCCTATGAATTATATATTTATTTTTAAGTATATATATATATATATATATATATATATATATATATTTCCTATTATATATTTTTTTCACTATTATTTATGATCATAATATATACTTTTTCATAGCTTTGATTTTAGTGCAAAGAAATGTCAATCTCTAGAAACTTCCTTCATGAGTTTTAATCTATACAAGTTTATTTTCAATATGATATATCATGTCCCACTCAAACATATTCTCTTGTATTCTATTTTTGTCCTACAACTTTTGGATCAACTTAGGCCAATTTGTTGTCTATCATAAAACTTGTCGTACTTTCCAACTTAATTTTGGGACTCGATATCGATCCAACATAAATGATCCAATATATGATTTTAACCTGTTTTGAGCCTATACAAACATGCCAATGGTGTTCCACTCAATTGAGTTCCCAAGTACTACTTATTTTTAAATGGCACATGAGACCCATTTATAGCCTAATTGGTGTTAATTCAATTCGAATAATTATTTGAACTCAACCCTAGTTCAAACCACTTAGTGGGGCCTACCCTGGGTTGCTAAAACAATTTATACATGTAATTGATTGATTTTTATCAACTAAATAGCAGCCATATATTCATAGATTTATTGAATATTAATTAAAAACCCACACTTTCCAAATATGGAAATCCACTAACCCACCTTGCCATATTAATTGATTGGTAGACCAAATCTCCAGCAATTAATTCAAACCTCCTCCATATAAACCTAACCCCAGAAAAACCAAACCTTATATATATGAGCATCCTTGGCCGCCCACCTCTTTTCTAAAAACCTCAAACCTGAACCCTATTGCTTGATTGGCTGACGGCTACACAAGCTACGCCGATCTCTTTTACCCTACGTCTTTCTCGAATTTTGTGCACTCCACCACCACTCCTGTGACTCCCTCAACTTCCTCTTCCATCCTAGCATCTCTTGGGATCATCTCGTGGACTTCAGAGAGGTGTATAACCCATCCAAAGTGCCGAAACCCTATTGTTTTCAGTCTGAATTCAGCAGCAGGTTGGTAACTTTAAAATAGGTTTTTAATACTTTTTCTCATCTATTTCACTTGAAACCAAAACTAATAGATACCCCTATGTGTCTACTTTGATTTTTAATTTCTAACTCACACTGTTCTACTAGATTTTGCTGTGGCATCCGTTGCACGACAATTGGTCCAGATTTTACCAATTTCAGTACGAGGATCTTTCCGATGACTTTCAAACCCATTTGATCTCGAACAAATCATAGGTAATGTCTATAACATCACTCTTAACCATCCAGTAATATTCCTTGATCATATTTGCAGGTATTTTACGTGTTTATGGCATCATCTTCATCTTACAAGTTTTTCGAACACCGAAACACCCACCGTAACCCACCTATTTAATTCCAATCTTTGTAGGAGTTTAATATAATGTAAATTTGATTTAATTAGATGGAAAATCATATTTTCTATGAAATACTAATTATTTTTATAATATATATTTTTTATATTTTTATGTCGATTCGCTTTCCAATTGGAACCCTGTGTAGCATAGTTGTGTTGATTAATGTACTATTTTGTTTTGAACAAATTTTCCCTCAAATATTTGTATATAAATTATATTCAAAATTTAATTATAGCATTTTTCCAGAATTTAAAGTATATATTTATGATATATAATGTTATATAACATAATACCATATATAATAGTATTGATAGTATATATGGTAAGGTGTTATCTATGATAATTAACTAGTTGTGTATACCAATTTGGTATGTGTCTACTTATAGTAAGTAGATTAATGTGTTAGTATTAAATTTAGTTATTTATTTTTTCTAGGAGATTGTGATCATTTGGTTGCAATAGTTGGAGACAGACCGTTATACTATTCTCTTGTCGATATCCCATGCAAGATACCTTGCCATCTTGTTACTATTTTAATTCCATGATATTGTTTTTGTATTGCTAGTGTGTTACTCTAGTAGAGTGCGTCCAAGTATTATGGGTGCCATAGATGGTGGCATCAATGTTGTGGTGAGTGTGTGTGTGTGTTTAACTTACGTGTATAGGAGACGTACCCAAAAAGTTGTGAAGTTATTCATAATAACTTCTATGCCTTGTCATGTATCATTACACATCACTGTGAGTGAGATACATTACTAGCTATCGGTGCGAGTGGTTCATGTGTTGGTACATATATTGATTAGAATGAGTCTAGCTAGTGACTTATATAAAGATGGATTGTCCGAGTCATGGATGTGATTTATGCAAGACATTGATGGAAAAGACTATTTGTAGGTATATGAGAAACCATATATTAGCCTCAGTGGTTGTCCGGTTATGGGTTATTTGTTTCCCGGTTATGGGTGTATTGCTAGAGAATATATCCGGCAACGGTCGCTTACCGGGCCTCAGAACACGGTCGAGAGGTATGCTAGTATGTACATAAGCCTCTAGCGGATGCTATACTTTATTCCTTCACCTACTCATACGAACTAAAGTCATCTTCAATATGCATACACATAGATGGTTAGTGAGCCCGTTATCATGCTTATTTACAGTTTATTATGGTGTTGTTTATTTTGTATCTTTCTACGTCCTTTTGAGGACCAGGGATTGAGACAGTTTTATTGCTGAAGACTTAAGAGGTTTTACTAGAGGAGTTTTCCTGATCCAGGGGTTTGCAGATTTATTAGAGTCATGGACATTTTATCTAGCTAGCTATGTCCTGACTATTTTTCTTATTCCAGCTATTCCTATTTTCTGGCATTGTACTTTTATTTTCATGGATCTATTTCCACTAGACTTTGATTACTATCAGGCAGATCTTTGTATTTGGATATTTAGATTTATTTCTATTTCATTTAGACACTTTATTATATATTTTTGACTATGTAATGATGTTATTCTATAGATGAGATTATTGCAGTGCCCCGCTTCTAGCGGTTCATTATATAAGGCTTGTTGCTTGATTGACTCGGTCAGAACCGAGTATTTAGGAAACTTACAGTCGGCATCGAATCGATCACGGACGAATACATAAGAACCTTTCGAATTAATGGATCAGTTTCTCGTGAAATAAGTCCAATAGTTTTCTCTGGATGTTTTTTTTATTTTACTACTTGGTTTTGATGGATGCTTTTCTGAACGATTTTCGACGATTCGATCTTGATGCCCATTGTCGATGATTT
Organism: Iris pallida; assembly: GCA_029216955.1. Lineage (NCBI taxonomy): Eukaryota > Viridiplantae > Streptophyta > Magnoliopsida > Asparagales > Iridaceae > Iris > Iris pallida. The sequence continues at coordinate 72,834 of JANAVB010011619.1, read as the reverse complement.
GTCTAGCATTCATTCTTGAGAAGTTTGATAGAAAGGAACATAAATGAGACGAAGTTTTAACCAAACTTTTGGTGTCATTGCAGGCGGACGCATGACTGAAGGCTAATCACACAAGTGTTCCCCTACCCCTAAGATGCTAGTATAATTGACACAGGATAAATGAATTGATAATGCTACAACACAAATATTGAAATGCTACTTGACCCATGGAAAAAATAAAATGTTGTGACAATGTGAAATGTGTTAAAATCCTACAATGATGAAATAATAAGAATGTGAGGGGATTGATTAGTCGCTAATTGATGCTTGATAGATTGAATATGAAATAATGAGTTCTGAATATTGGCTTACTTAGTACCATGCAAATTGTGTTACTATTAAGTTGGTTATGTATTCGCGTGGTCATGGACGTCTTGTGCACATGGTTTGAGTAGTTTCCTCGAAACGGTACCTGGGGCACTGGGGACCGAATCGACAAAGGGGGAACATTGGTCGTGCTATGGTGGCACGAAATATTATGGAACATTCGACTAGGCTTGCAACCTACTCTGGAATGGTACACCATAATACCCAGTTGGAAAGTTCTTTGTGGTACAGTTTCACCAACGACCAAGTCTAAATGCATGCTAATGATTGTCTTATGCAGGGGAGGTAAGTATTATATCATGTATCTCATACAGGTATGTTGGATCGACAGTGGGTAAATTTATTACATATCTTATAGCATTCACTGCTGTTTGAGTTGAATGAACATGATTATTAAATGATGCTAGTCCCTAATAATTGATCTCATGATTTAAAATGCTTGTCATTAGTTCCACAAATGTCGGTTTAGTTGAGTGGGCCAATAGGGCTCACCAGTATAATTTTTAAATGTGCTGACCCCTCATCCACAGGTACTGGGGAAGGCACGGGCGTACGTGGGAATTAAATCTTTTCATTGCTGATTTCAAGTTGCTGTTGAATAAAGACTTTCGAAGTATTTTGGAGTCCGAGTTGATATTTGCTTTTATTGTAATAAAAGGCATAGTGTGTGAAATGGGAAATTATATTATGACAGCCTATTAGTAGTTTTCTTTTCATGAATCAATGTAAGCCGGATCGACATTTCAAAGAGTACTGAGAAAAGTTATAGTTTGCTGCTATTATCAATAAAATCAACTACTTCTTTCTATACTTTGTATTCAATGTTTCTGCTAAGTTGCTAAGTTTGAATGTTTCAAAATGGCAAAAATATGCACTTTTTTATCTTGTACAAGTGCAATACCAGACTTGTACGACATCACGTCCAGCGAGGACGATCGATTCAGTATAGTCAAAGTAAGGACGAACGATTTACGGAATCGGGGCCTGACAAGTTGGTATTAGAGCATCATTCAATACCTCGGATTTCGAAAATATTTTCAAATGGAAATTTTGATGCAATTTTCTTAATTGATGTGTCGATAGTACTGGCATGAAATAATATTCCATACAATAAGCCGATAAATATTTTATAAGCACTAGTGGAACTATTTTAGTAGTAAAATGATAAAGGGTGATAGATCAAAGATGACCTTATCGTCTGAACCGATGGAAAAATTATTGAAATAAAAGGAAGCTCAAAGGAAGCAGAGCGAGTCTCAACATCGCCAGCTTTATGAGCAACTTCAATACAAGTTCCAGGAGCAACTAGATGGTCAGCAAAAGCAAGTGGACAATTTGACTCAGATTATTAACACGCTATCGGCCGATCACAATGTTTCTGTATTGGCAGTAGCAACCAATACTGTAGCACTAGCGACAAAAAATCCTAAAACATCAATATGAAAGAGGTCAAGCTTCAAATTCTCGAAGTTTAGGAGTTGTGACCCGTCTGAGTTCAACGGAAGGGCAGAACCAGATGAGGTGATGGGTTTTCTGAATACATTGGAGGGCTATTACCGTATGTTGAATAATCAAGGAAATAATGTAACGCCCCAGTCCCAAAATACGTAGGACTAGGAACGTAGACATGCCAGTTGTTGACACAAAGTCACAGTCAACCAAATATTGATAACATTGACTAAATAATACTTGTAATAATTTAATACGACACACGACGACCACATCCAGCTCAAGCCAGACGACAGCTCAGTTTTGCAAATGCACGTCGTTTTTGAGTATGTATTTTTATATTTATTGAGTCTAGACTGTTATAAGCTGAGTTGTGCTGAGCTCTTGAGACTTGTCCTATAATCTACCCAAAATCCATAAAGCTCCACACATCCAAAATAAGCCCATTGGACCCTAAGACCCATTCTGTGCTCTGGAGACAGAGTTCGGGCCGAACTCTGCCTCCACACAGAGTTCGGGCCGAACTTTGTCCCCTAAAAATCAGCACCCTAATTTTTAGGGTTGGCTGGTTGCTAGTTGTCCAACGGCCAAATTTTTGAAAATTCCTACCAGAATTCTGGCCGAATTCTGTCTGCCAATACCCTATAAATAGGCCAAGAATTCTCTCATTTTTATTCATCCTATCTTCTCTTCTCTTTTCTCTAAAGCTCAATATAAGCCATACCCTTCTTCATCTACTAGCCACAAGCTTCCTAAGTCTCGAGTGCTCAGCATCTCTCAGTTAGGAGTCTTGTGCAAGAGTTCAAGAAGTCACTTAGAAAATTCCAAGCATCGCCACTGCGATCTTTTGTAAGAAGTTGACGTGCTCTTCTGAAGAAAAGGCACGGGGTGTAACTACTATTTCACAAATAGTGGATTTAATCCTGAGCTAGAGTTCTCAGGCCTGTACTAGTCCTCCACGAGGGAAACCATGTTAAAATCGGCTGTGTTTACGTATGCTTTCTTGCTCTTTATTTATTTCCGCATTTACTCTGATTAGTTTTTCTTGTGAAAGAGTTTAAATTTTTAATTGGCTATTATAGCTATAAACTCTATCCACCCCCTCTAGAGTTGCCATCTGTTCTTCAATTGGTATTAGAGCTCTGTTCTCTCAACAAGGACTAACATCCTAGACCTGATCCATGGCAACCATACAATCCTTGATTTCCAATCATGGTGAAGGGCAGTCCACTCATAGGCCTCCCCTATTTCATGGAACTAAATACATATATTGGAAAACAAGGATGAGCTTTTATCTCAAGTCGCTAGACTTTGACCTGTGGACTATCGTCACTGACTGTTACAAAAAGCCTGCCAAAATAGTTGTCAATGGTGATCTCATTGAGAAATCACATGACAAATATTCTGACAAAGAGAAGAAACAAAAAAGTCTAGATGCAAGAGCTATTAATGCTTTATTCTGTGCTATAGACAGAAATGAGTTCAACATGGTCTCTACATGCACCACATCTCACGAAGTATGGAGACTTCTAGAAGTGACGCATGAAGGAACCACCCAAGTCAAGGAATCAAAGATAAGCCATCTCACTCAAGAATATGAGGCTTTTAAGATGAAGCCAAATGAGACGATTACGCAAATGTTCACAAGATTCCTCGACATCATCAACCCCCTGTCTTCGCTCGGTAAACAATACTCAAATCACGAGAAGATTCGCAAGCTACTTAGGGTGCTCCAAAGATTTGGAACCCTAAGGTGACAGCCATCATAGAAGAAAATGATCTCACAATAATGTCCATGGAGACCTTGATGGGAAAGCTAATGACTCATGAGTTTGACCTCAAGGACTTCGAAGAGCCTGCTCCTTAGGCTAAGGAGATCGCACTCAAAGCTCATCGACAGTGGGCTGACCCCGAAGAGACGGATGACGACAACTCGGAAGGTGACGATCAAGCTCTCCTAGTCCGCAACTTTAAGAAATTCCTTTGCTTCAACCGAAGAAAGAAGGAACCACAAGAAGGCGACGAAGCAGAGCCAACCTGCTATGGTTGCAAGAAGACAGGACATGTTCAAAAAGATTGTCCATACTTAAAGAAGAGCAACCGTTATGAGAAGCCATACAAGAAGACTTTCTCAAAGAAATATGCCAACACAAGTATTTGGCATGAAAGCGAAGCTAGTGACTCTAAGGAAGAAAAGGAATCTCCTCAAGATACGGCTAATGTGTGCCTAATGGAAACTTCCGACAAGGTATCAAACGAAACGCTTGATGACTTCACTTTTGATGAACTTGGCGATGCTTTCACCGATTTACTTAATGATCACAAAAAGGTCATTGGTAAATACAAACATGCCAAGGACAAAATCAAAAGTCATAAAGTCGAAATTCAAAGACTTTCTTTACTGCTTGATAACATTAGAGACACTTCACCCACGGATGTAACAGATGAGGTATCTAAGCTTAAAATAAGCTTACATGATGCCGAAGCATGCATTGAACAACAAACACAAGAAATCACAGCACTCAATACGGATCTTGAAGAAGAAAAGAGTAGACACAAGATTTATATTACTAAGATGCATGGTTTGAATGCTAAGATTACTGAACTGCAAGCTGTCTCTAAGAAACTAGAGACTAAATTGGGAAAACAGGTTGCTCAACCTCAAACCCAATTTCATGAGACACACACAAAGCATGATACCTCTCATACTAGTCACCCACGTCATCCACCTACAACACGTAACCATGCTTACATATACACACACTTTCACAAAGGACACAGACCACATGCACGTAGAAATAATCATCATAGGTCACAAAATCATCATGCTACACATAGATACAATCATCATCATGTTGTACAAAAACCAAATCACCATCACTCTATATATAGACATCATCACCATGCTACTCCATATAGACAATATCACCATGCCACTCCACATCACTATACACATAGTCATCATCACCATGCTAATTCTACATATCATCATACTTCTCCTCATCACTCTACTTATAGACATCACCAGCATGCTCCTAATATAAATAGGAATGCTACATGTGCTTATTGTGGTTTATATGGACACATTTTACCACAATGTAGAATTAGAAGATTAGTAGATAGAAAAATATATGCATGGTTTCCAAAAACTATCTTTTCAGGACCCTCAAGAACTTGGGTACCAAAGGTCACATCTACTCTGGATGTAGGTGGACCTTCCCTCCTCAACTAAAAGTAAGTGGATTCTCGATAGTGGATGCTCACGGCAAATGACGGGATACGCAAATCTTTTCGCATCACTATCGATGAAGAGAGAAGGATATGTATCCTTCGGCAACAACCTAAAAGGTTATATTATAGGTAATGGTAATATTGGTTATCCTCCCTCTCCCGTAATAAAGGATGTCTGCCTAGTGACCGAGTTAAAGCATAACCTGCTCAGCATTAGTCATCTTGCTGACCATGGATATGACATTAACTTTGGACAAAACAAATGCCTTATTTATGATAGGTCAACAGGAGACATTGCTTTTGGAGGGGTAAGAGAGAATAATATTTATATTTTCTATTTGTCTATAGATGCTAACAATGCAGGTAGATGCCTATATGCTCATAAAGATGAACGATTACTATGGCACCAGCATCTTGGTCATGCCAACATGGATACTATATCCAGGCTATCGACCAAGAAGCTAGTTAGAGGCTTGCCCGATATCACATTCAAAAAGGACACGGTATGTACTAAATGTGAATTGAATAAGGCAACCAAGTCCTCATTTCATTCCATTAACTCTGTAAGTACTACTAGACCCCTACAACTTCTCCATATGGATTTACTTGGCCCTAGTAGAGTAGCCAGTCTTGGTGGAAAACTCTATGCCTTTGTTATTGTTGATGACATTTCAAGATTTACTTGGGTTTTCTTTCTTACAAATAAAAGTGACGCTATTTCAGTTTTCAAGATTTTTGTTAAGAAAGTTCAAAACGAAAAAGGCTACATGATTACTAGAATCCGAAGTGATCATAGAGGCGAATTCAAAAATTCTGATTTTGAAAAGTTTTGTGATTCTAATGGTTCTGATCATGAGTTTTCTTGTCCAAGAACAACTCAACAAAACGGTGTTGTGGAGCGGAAGAATAGGACTCTTGGCGATTGGCTAGAGTCATGTTGAACAAGTTTTCACTTCCGAAATACTTTTGGGCTGAAGCTGTCAGTACAGCATGCCACATTTTAAATAGGGTGCTTATTCGTCCTATTACGAAAAAAACACCCTATGAGCTTTGGTTTGGGAGAACCCCAAATATTTCTTATTTTAGAGTTTTTTGTTGTAGATGCTTTATCCTTAACACCAAAGATAACTTAGGCAAATTTGATGCCAAAGTTGACGATGGTATTTTCCTTGGTTATGCTGCCAAGAGTAAGGGATTTAGAGTTTTTAACAAACGCTCACTAATTGTGGAAGAGTCTACAAATATGACTTTTGATGAAGATAACAGTGCAGCAGCTACTCTTGATGATGATATTGAGCCATCAACTTCTACTCCAATGAATACCACAACCGAAACCAATTCTCTGGAGGGCTTGCCAAAGAAATTCTCTTTCAAGCCATCACATCCAGAAAATTTGGTGATCGGTGAGGTTTCACGTGGAGTAACTACTAGATCATCATTAAGAGACTCTATTGCTAGCACTGCCTTTATTTCACAAATTGAGCCGAAAAACATTTTAGAAGATTTCAATGATGAATTTTGGATTTCTGCTATGCAAGAGGAACTCAACCAATTCGAGAGGAGCCAAGTATGGAAACTCGTTTCTAGACCGGCTAATCACTCGATTATTGGTACTAAATGGGTTTTTAGAAACAAAGTGAATGAAGATGGTTCAGTCACACGCAACAAAGCTCGTCTAGTAGCCCAAGGATACAACCAAGAGGAAGGTATCGACTACGATGAGACGTATGCTCCTGTTGCTAGATTGGAATCCATTCGGATGCTTTGTGCATTTACAAATTTTCAAAAATTTCAAATTATTTCAAATGGATGTTAAAAGTACTTTCTTGAATGGATTTATTAAGGAGGAAGTTTATGTGAAACAACCTCATGGCTTCGAAAATCACAAATTTCCCGACCACGTGTTCAAGCTAAAGAAAGCGTTGTATGGCCTCAAACAAGCCCCTAGAGCTTGGTATGAACGGCTAAGCAATTTCTTTCTTGAGAAAGATTTTTCAAAAGGGAAAATTGACACCACACTTTTCATAAAATCTTTCAAAGACACTATTCTTTTAGTACAAATATACATAGATGATATTATATTCGGTTCTACTGATGAAACCCTTTGTCAAAATTTTGCCAAGTGTATGCAGACCGAGTTTAAGATGAGCATGATGGGGGAACTCAACTACTTTCTTGGGCTGCAAGTCAAACAAATGTCAAATGGAACCTTCATCTGTCAATTGAAGTATACAAAGGACAAGCTGAAGAAATTCGACCTTGACAACGTCAAACCAATCAGCACTCCAATGGCTACTTCAACCAAACTTGAACCAGATGATAGCGACAAACCCGTGGACCAACGTATGTATCGAGGTATGATAGGCAGTCTACTCTATCTTACTGCTAGTCGCCCTGATATTATATTTAGCGTTTGCCTGTGTGCTAGATATCAAGCAAATCCTAAGGAATCTCACATGACCGACCGCGGTTAAGCATATCTTTCGATACCTTAAGGGTATGGTTACAGTGGGCCTATGGTATCCCAAGTCAACATTATTTGACCTCATTAGTTACTCTGATGCTGACTTCGCCGAATGCAAGGTCGACCGTAAAAGTACGAGCGACACGTGTCATTTATTAGGAAAAGCTTTAGTCTCTTGGTTTAGCAAAAAGCAGAATTCTATCGTACTATCCACAACAGAAGCTGAATACATCGCAGCTGGGCGTTGTTGTGCACAAATTCTGGGGATGAAGCAAACCCTTGAAGACTATAACATATCTTTCATGCATATTCCAATCTTTTGTGACAACACTAGTGCTATAAATCTTACTAAGAACCCCATTTGTCACTCACGCACGAAGCACATTGAAATTCGTCATCACTTTTTGTGTGATCATCAGCAAAATGGCACGATTAACTTAGAATTTATTGACATTGATCATCAGTTAGCAGATTTCTTCACAAAACCATTATCCGAAGAGCGCTTCAATTTTCTTTGTCGTGAACTTAGAATTTTAGATGAAGCTATTGTAAATTAAAATAAACTTGCATAAATATCGAGTATATCTTGATTCTCTTATGATAAACTTGATATGGGTACAAGCCGAAAGGGTCCTTCTGACAACAAGGCGTAAAAGCCTAAGCGACACGGTGCACTAGTCCTCAGGACTAGCGCCAGCTGGGATCCGGCCCCTGCAGCTAACCCATGGCAGCTTCAAAATATTGAATCATGATATAATTCCTTGTTTATTATACGGTTTATTTTTATTTATTACATGCTGAAATACTATTTTTTTCAACTTCATATTGCTGCTTCGAACTCACTATCCGTTATTTATTTGTTTTCTTATTGGATCTTTTCTTGTATTTATACTCATGCTTATATTGGTCTTTCTTACTTAACCTTTTTTTTCTTCACATCTGCCTGATTCCTATTCTGTGACCAGGATCCGGAATTCGGGCCGAACCCTACACTTACCAGAGTTCGGGCCGAATTCGGCCTGACTGTTCCATAAACGGGAACAGTCTCAGCTGTTGATCAAAAGTTAGATCCAATGGCCATTATTTACTCCGACCAAGAGAAACCCTTCCCATATTTTCGGTTTCTCTTCCCTCTCCTTCCTCATTACCACCTTTTCTACTTCTCCAACACAATTCTCTCAAAACCTTAACCCTAATCTCCCATTTCTAGAGCTCAATTCTTCCCCAAACTCAAGGAGAAGGCTTCTTTTTCAATTCTCCTTCATTTTTCATCACTAGTTTGAGGTATAATTCCATACTTTTCTATATCTCAATTTCTTTTATTATCTATTGTGTTATGGCTCCATGTTTGTTCAACTGCGGAAAGAGACTTTGGACCGAGAGAGCATCCTCGTCGAATGCTCCTCCTCGCGTTGAACCGCCCGTTGCACCACCTGTTGCACCGGCCATTGAACAACAAATCCATCCGTTGTTCAATCCTCCACGTCCGCATGATCCAAACACTTTTGACGACCAAATTTTTGTATCACTAGATGCCTCAAATGATTGGTTTAGTGATTTTCGGACACGTCCGGTGTTTGCGAGACACCCCCATCAACTTTACTATATTCTCACAATATGATGCACTCTTTCATGACCTTTGCCTTGATGAACTTGTTACCACAAATTCGGTCATTTTTTGTAGTGCTATTCAAATGTTCTACTGCAACTTAACCCATGATGATACTCATATTTATTTATGAGTTGCGGGAATTGATATCTCCTTTGACGATTTCGAATTGGCCGAATATCTTGAGCTTCAAGAGCCTAATTCTTGGAAAAAACTTGTTGAAGCTAGATCATTTCAATTTCCCGAAGGGATTTCACTTGAAAGCTTCAAGGACGACTTATGTAGCCCTAACACACGTCCTCGTAAGCTTTTGGCTAAATTCATCAATCCCTATTTCTATGAGCTTCATCGGATCATTTTTAATACCATTCTACCCAAAGCGGGTTCTACCGATGAAGTCACTTATTTTGAAATCTCGGCCTTATACCATCTCCACTTCCATGTTCCCTTTAATCGTCCGGCACAATGATGGATTGGATGATTAACTGTAGGAAGAAACCAAGATCTTTGGTTTATGCATTATACCTTCCTATGATCTTTCGTGCATTTCATGTACCCCTTGATGAGTGTCCATTCTTACCTGCCCCTGCCTTCCTCTCTAAGGCAAGGAGGCTTCAGGCGTCCATTGGCTCACCAGTAGTGTCTGAGCATTCTGATGATGAGCCAGATGCCCCTTCTCTTGGACAGGATCCTCCTCCTCCTCCTGCCACTCTCGAGTCTCTTCAGACCATGCTCCGAGATCGCTTCACTTTGGAGAATGATCGTTGGACTCAGCTGGATTATCGGACCACCTTGTAGATGAGTGATATCAGCAACTCGCTGTATGATATTCGGTATTTCATATCTCGCCATCCTTCCATGCCCATTCCTATGGAGCGAGATCCCGGTCGTGAGGGCTATCGTATCGATGACCCTTGGGTCATTCTCTACTTCGATCCAGATGCAGCCTTCGTGGACCCTCGTCGCTCCTTTACTGATCCATCGAACGACGTTGGGCCTTCACGCACTCGATGATGGATATGGACTACTCCCTGCTACTGCTACTGAGGATCATAGATTATAGTTTATGCATTTTGTTTTTAGTTGCTTTTATGTACTTGGTTTGTATTAGACTTATTATGGGTTGTGACTTTTGAGACTTTGGTAGTTCTATCAGTTTATGTTATTATGACTCTTGAGACATTTGGTCATTATATCAGTTCATATGCAGTTTCTTCTCATATCTTTTGGTGTGTTTGCCAGTTATTACTTGTTTATCTTAAATTGCTAAATGCCAAAAGGGGGAGATATGTATATTCTATTTTGTTTGTGCTTTTGGACAAATGTTTATTAACAGACCAACAAGATTCACAGCATTCTTTACGGGGAAGCTATTCTTAAGCTCGGCAATAATTATGGGGGAGCTATGTCTTTACATGTGTCCAGGTTTGAATATTGAATATACAATTATTATTTTGTCAATTATCAATATGGGGGAGATTGTTGACACAAAGTCATAGTCAACCAAATATTGATAACATTGACTAAATAATAATTGTAATAATTCAATATGACACACGACGACCACATCCAGCTTAAGCCAGATGACAGCTCAGTTTTGCAAATGCAAGTCGTTTTTGAGTCTGTATTTTTATATTTATTGAGTCTAGACTGTTGTAAGCTGAGTTGTGCTGAGCTCTTGAGACTTGCCCTATAACCTACCCAAAATCCATAAAGCTCCACATATCCAAAATAAGCCCATTGGACCCTAAGACCCATTCTGTGCTCTGGAGACAGAGTTCGGGCCGAACTCTGTCCCCTAAAAATTAGCACCCTAATTTGTAGGGTTGGCTGGTTGCTAGTTGTCCAACGGCCAAATTTTTGAAAATTCCTACCAGAATTCTGGCCGAATTCTGCCTGCCAATACCCTATAAATAGGCCAAGAATTCTCTCATTTTCATTCATCCCATCTTCTCTTCTCTTTTCTCTAACGCTCAATATAAGCCATACCCTTCTTCATCTACTAGCCACAAGCTTCCTAAGTCTCGAGTGCTCAGCATCTCTCAGTTAGGAGTCTTGTGCAAGAGTTCAAGAAGTCGCTTGGAAAATTCCAAGCATCGCCACTGCGATCTTTCGTAAGAAGTTGACGTGCTCTTCTGAAGAAAAGGCACGGGGTGTAACTACTATTTCATAAATAATGGATTTAATCCTGAGCTAGAGTTCTCAGGCCTGGACTAGTCCTCCACAAGGGAAACCATGTTAAAATCGGCTGTGTTTGCGTATGCTTTCTTGCTCCTTATTTATTTCCGCATTTACTCTGATTAGTTTTTCTTGTGAAAGAGTTTAAATTTTTAATTGGCTATTATCGCTATAAACTCTATTCACCCCACTCTAGAGTTGATATCTGTTTTTCACCAGTTGTATTCATACGAAGTACATAGGCCTCGTATGGATACATAAGCTATAAAATACAGTAAACCACAACTAACTAATCTCATCCACAAAATGTAAGAATAAAAGATATCATATAATCAACTATGAATTGTTATTGGTATACGTAGTTGGGCGAAGACAAATCCACTACCAACTATGAAAAGAAATACACAGCAAAAAAAAAGTTTGGCGAGCAAAGCAAAGATGATTGAAGTACAGTCATCCTCAAAAAAATAGTGACGATCATGGCCACGACTAGAACACCTGGGAAAGACAAGAGCACACACCTGGCGAGATAACCAGGACCTCAGAGGGACGTAACAAGACAGATAATATCATGCCATATAAACTGAATAAATATTGCTCAAATAAATAAGTCAATTGAATTATAACATGGTACAATACACACCTATTGAACTAGCTTACCATCCCCCAACCAAACAAGGACAGGAGATGGTAAACTAATTCACGGTGACGTATCTTTCCATGCTTTAAATCCAATATGGTATCCAGACCCCAACAAGGTTCAATACCTTCTCATCGAAGTAGTAAGCCACACCTACAACCAAACAAGGACAAGATGTGACGAACTAATCTGCGACAAGTTATTGTTCCAAGCCACGGTCAGATACAAGCACCTAAACCATAAGTACTCGTACCTAACGGATAAAGGTACCTAACCGTTCTAAGTGAAATGTAGTTAAGAACAATCTTTCCTAAGCACGGGCCCTGGCTAAATAGGATCGGCATAGTCCCCCCTTGGGGCACTAGAAGCCCAATAAATAAGAGCATAACGATCCGCAGAACGTTAGTGGCCATCAGTAATCATGTGTCATCAACCCCATATCTCCAGCGAAGCTTCCAGGTCATAAGGAAAAGTGCATCGAAGCCCATACACAAAGGAATTGTCCTCCATGCCCAGTACCTTCTATGTTGTATCCACAACAGAAAATCTCTATAACCTCTAAGTCAAACTAGCATGCAATTCTATTAGCGATTAATCCGATCGCACGGCTTATACGCACTGGTGGCCAGCAAATCACGCACGTCCATATTCTACATACGATACACAACTTTGTGGTACGACGTGTCAAGGCCAAATGAATGCGACACACAAGGTGGTCCCTTAAATCTAGGTTTAATGTGTAAGAAAAATAATACATAGTAGAAAATATAACTGAACAGTAAGTTCTAACAGGTTATGCCATGTATCACAGTTTATTTTGTATAAAGAAAATAATGAATAATGCATAAAATATGAGCTAAAATCAATAAACAGCAAATGGCAAGGTGTCTTGCCTGGTAGTACGCTTGGTGTGCGACAATGACCAATGTAGCACGAACTGCAACTTCGGGTACCAACTACACAAGGTGACCTATAATGGTGGCACGGACAGTTCTATTGGGTCCAGAAGGGTCAAATTAGTTGGGTTCGACATAAGGTAATCTAGAATTGACGAGATGATAGGAAAAATAGGATTAGTCATGGTCGGAAGGATAGTCGAATGAATTTTAGATAAATAAAATATATAAAATTTTAGAAACTATTTATAATCCTTGAAAACATTATTTTGGTAGTTAAAATAATTTGATGGATATTCTAGAAAATTAATTCTTATCATAATATATATTTTTGGTTGTCAAAAGCTATATTTAGCATACCCCAAAATAATATAATATAACAATATATTTATTTAATATAAAAGAAAACTATTTAGGAGTCTGATTTACATGCTCAAATAAAATACACCCAAGAAGCACAAAAATATACTAAATACACTAAGGCCAAATTAGTTTTACTTATAATAGATTAATTTGCAAAAGTTCCCCAAGGAGTTCATATATACGTAAGCCCTAAAATAATATTTATTTATAAAGTCCAAAAACATATATTATGTAAACCAATTATAATCCTATTAACTATTATTAGCCCAAAATATAATTCAATATATATTTCCAAAAACCATTTACTAATATATATAATCCCAAATACGTATTAAAGTACAAAGCCCAAAAATCTATAATACATATAATCTAAATTTTTCATATCATTTTTTTCATCTATATAAATGGTCCTCCTCAAAGAATAATAAAACACATTCCTAAAATATTTGGCTCAAATGGACAAAAACAAAATAAGAAGAAAAAGTAACCATAAGAGCCATAAGGCTCGGCCAAACGTCCAACAGCTACTGCTGCCTTTACTTTTTAGAGAAAAGAAAAGAAGAAGAAAAAAATTAAAAGAAAATGTCAAACTAAAAAGGAAGGGGAGAGAGAACAGGGGCAGAGAAGAAAAAAATCGAGAGGGTGAGAGAGAGTGAGCGCGAGAGAAAGGGGGTCAGAGAAGAAGAGCAGGAGTTGAGCGGTTGCGGCGGTCGGAAGACTCGTCGGCTGGGTCGGCAAGACGCCCGGGGGCTGGGACACGATCGACGGAGGAGGAGGAAGATCGGTGAGCGGCGATCGGGGATAGAGGGAGCAGGAGAGCGAGCCGATCGGGCGTCTGCGGTGGGGCACTGCACCGGAGGAGACGGCGGAGGGAGCGTCCGGATCTGGAGATGGCTACGGGCACGACGGTGGCTGTGAGCGGCGGAGGGAAGACCAAAGAGGGGAAGACGAGCGGCGGACCGATGCGTCTCCGGTTCAGGGCATGGCGTGGGGTACGGCGGACGGAGAGGAGGTTCGGGGGTTTGGCAACGGCGAGGAGTAGCTGTCTCCGATGGTCAGGGGGAACGGCGCTGGCGGCTGCCGGCGCCAGCGGCATCGGGTTTAGGTAAGGGTTTTTCGCTTTTGTTCTTGTGGTGGTGATGGTTGGCTGTGCGGTCTGCGACGAGTGGCCGCGCTACGGTGGTGGCGTTGGCGGTGGTTTTGTTGTTGATGGCCGTGGTTTAGGATTTTGGCACGGCAGAGGGTCCGGAAGGAGTCTGGGGACCGAGATGGCGGGGTCGAAAAGGTAGTCGAGCGACCTTGGGACTCGTTGGGCAGAGGCGCTCAAGTAGCGGATGATGATGGTCGACTTCGATCGCGGTTGGGGAATTTAATGGTGGTGCTGACGCTAAAACAATGTGGGTGAAGGTCTTGGCGGTGGTTTGGGTTGGCATTGGCGAGGTTACGGGGTGGTGAAGAGGTATGGATGGAGTGGTTTCGGTGATGACGGATGTGTGCTACGCGGTAGAGGTGACCGCGAGTGCTGCGGTGGGAGTTGGGTTTGGCCGGAGGTGAGGTGCTGGTCGTGATGGCGGCCAATGTTAATGGTGGGGGTGTTGGCTGGAGTCGAGGTGTCACTCCCCGTTCCCAGAATACGTATTTTTGTACATGTGTAACTCATGTATATTTATTTAGTATTTATCATGTATTATCCTGTATTTAATTTCCTTTAATTTCATGTTAATTAATTACCTGCATTTTATTTTCCTTCAATTTATTTCCTGTATTTATTTTCTGCATTTATTTCCTGCTTTATTCTCTGCTTTGGTCTTATTGGGTTCGGCCATGGAGGGTTTTCGGGTTCATGGTGGACAAACCCGGCCCACAACTCCCACCTACCACCACCCTTCCTATTTAAAGCTTTTGTCTCATTCTCTCTCTTCATTACTCATTCTCACCATTACTTCTTCTTCCTCTCATCACTCTCCACCTACCAGCAGCAGGAGAAGGCAAGTGCAATCTTGCTTCTCCTTCATCCATTTTTATGGATCATTACTCTTCCTCTCATGATCCTGAGAGAGTTTAGTGCTTGGCATTTTTGATTTCTGTGGCTTGTTTTCTCTAGATCTAAGTTGTTGTATTCGATTTTCCATGGGTTTTGATCCCCCAACTTAGCGTGTCTTCTGGCTGGGAACTTTATTTTCTGGCTCGGGATGAAGGCCAGTCACGTACACGTCTCTATGTGTCTGCGTGGATTTTCAGTCACGCATACGTCTGTACGTGTCTGTGTGTATTTTTAGTCACGCACACGTCTGTACGTGTCTGCGTGTATTTTTAGTCACGCACACGTCTGTACGTGTCTGCGTGTATTTTTAGTCACGCACACGTCTCTACGTGTCTGCGTGGATTTTGAGTCACGCTCATGTTCTTACATGTTAGCGTGTATTTTTAGTCACGCTAACGTTCTCATGAGCGTGCGTTATTTTAGTCACGCTAACGTTCTCATGAGCGTGCGTGTATTTTTAGTCACGCTAACGTTCTCATGAGCGTGCATGTATTTTTAGTCACGCTGACGTTCTCACTTGAGCGTGCGTGTATTTTTAGTCACGCACACATCCATGAGTGCGTGTATTTTCAGTCACGCACACATCCATGAGTGTGCGTGGATTTTTAGTCACGCACATCCTTGCGTGCGTGGATTTCTTGTCACCTTTTCACGCTCACTTGAGTCTGCGTGAATTTCCCTTCACGATCACACTGTGCATGCCAGCGTGAATTACTTTTTCACGCTCACGCTGTTACACGCTCACTCCTACTAGACTTGGCGTGACTTTTGGCCTTAGTATAGACTTGTTGGCGTGACTTTCTTACCTGGGTGTTTTTATTTGTTCTATAACTTATTCATTTAAGGATGGCATGATAATTCTTCTATTATATCCTTACGCCTTTTTGCATGAACTTGATAAATCATGATATGTTAATATTGTTAATACAGATTGTTATGTGGAATGTGTCATGTGTATTGATTGATCCATGGATACCCAGTATGACTAGAACTTAACTCTGAGGAATTATAGGCTCGATCCCATGTAATACTAATTAACTTTCACGCCTTGTCACCATTGATAATGATTGTGACATTGACTAATAATTGATCATGCGTTCCTAGTTGGAACTAAGAGACTGGCTAGTCGTCTTATTGAATGAAATGAATGAGACACGTTCATTTAATGAACTATTGCAATCGATTAGCCGATCCCGAATATTGGCATACGGGCACATGTAGGTTTCAAATTATTTATTTATTTATTTAGTTATTTATTTATCTTACAAAACAGCATGTGTACTTTATGGTCAAGGCATGATTATTTCGTGGTTAGATTTGATTGTTGCATTACGCTATGTAAGACCTACAACATAGCTGCACGGGTATCGTTGTAGAGTTGCGCATATCGTACCCCGTACAAAGTACTCATTTGAATGACCATGATCCACGGCATGAGATTTAGCTCAACATAGAGGCTTTAAGTTAAATAAAATAATAATGGCATGGAGAGAATGGATTCCCGAGTTCTTACATGGCAGCCCTCTTGGGACTAGTAGTGCCCAACAGGCCGGCTGGTTCCCACGAATACCGTAAATCTGTCGTACGGGCAGGGAACAGTATCTGCTTATATTATTGTACATGCTATATTAACGGCGGGCGTCCCGCTGGGACTCGTCTAATTACATGATTGGCACAATTGATTGACTGGATAGACTAGCCTTACTCGTACATCGTAAGAACTGAAGAATCCCTATTTGCATAATTCCAGGATAACTTAGAACTCACAATAGCAAGCCGTAGTAGTTGATTGTCCGTTCAAGATGATTTGTTTGTGTACTGTACCTACTCTGTTGCCTAACTGAGATGATCAGAATATCAGGACATGACGGGCCAACTTCGGTCCTTGTTTGGTTGGGAGGTTGGTTCGAAGTGTCGTGATGTTATGTGAATCCTAGTAGAAAGCAGAGATCTATTATTATATTCTCTTACTTACTGGTTTAATCCTTCATATCGTGCTCCCTTGTGGTACTTGCTATTAGAGGTCTAACCTCTCTGGTTTTGCATGGCCAGATTTAGAGCCGGTCCCCGAGGATCCAGCTTACTTCTACCTCCAAGATGGTCAATACTAGAGGGTTGATCGTAGGAGGACTCGAGTGGGTTCCTTACTTCACCACTCGTTATGTTACTTACTTTATACTTGGCCGTTTGGCACCGATATGTTAGTCGGATTGTCTTGTACTTACTTTTGCATACTTGTAATTGAGTCAGACTGCAGCTGATAACAATTGTGTACACTTTACTATACCATCTGGCTATGTTTTTGTAAAGCCAGATATCAAGAATATTTTGACTGAGCGTTTGGGACGCCTTACTGCTTTATCTTACATGTTCTCTATTTCTGTTTCTTATTTGAATGATTGAGACAATAGATGTGAAGTGACCATAGTAAGACTTTTATGTAGTATATACCCCCTCGTCTGGTTAGACAGCATTGATCGTATTATACGGTATTCATCTACCCGTAATACGTAGCTGGCTGAGTCATTCCCCCGCTCTCCAGTATTCTGGTTCTGGAGCGTGACAAGGTTTTAGTGGTGGCCCATGCAGGTCTGATTTCAGACTTGTGGGGTGTTTTGATTTATAGGATGTCTCAATCATACATGTTCCTCCTTGATCTCATGATTCGTTATTCTCAAACCCTTGCTTGACATTCCGGTATCCTTTGACTTCATTGATCCTTCATGTCCGGTTGTTTGATTGTTCTCTTGTCCCTTTTCTTAGGGGCACTTCGTCCGCATCAGCCAGAGCTGGGCAGCAACGACAAGAGCAACATGGACAACCTGACCAGGTTGGTCAGCAACAAGGGCCAGACTCACCTCAGGAGGCTACTCAAGAACAAGTGATAGTGGAAGCAGCAGCTGGATCGCAGTATCCGGATGTTCCACCACCACCAACAGTTCCACCTACCCAAGTGGACACACCAGCCCTTCTGGAGATCATGAGAGGAATGATGGCTACTCAGCAACATCAGATGTTGGCCCAGCAGTGCATGCACACTCAGCTACAAGAGCAGAATGTGTTGCTCAACCAAGGATTACAGACGGCTTTGGAAAGAGGAGTGAGGGCTGATTTAGGAGCATCAGCCAGGTTTTGTAAGTACAACCCCCACCATTTCGAGGGCACGGAGGATGCCATCTCAGCAGATGCATGGCTTAAGGATATTGAGGTTATTCTGACAGCAGCTAAGGTACCGACAGAAGAACGTGTGGATCTAGTGAAGCTTTTACTTCAGGATCTCGCACGTGATTGGTGGGAATCAGAGGAAGTGGGCATCAGACATCCTGTGGCTTGGGACAATTTTACTGCAAGATTCAAGATGAAGTACTATAGAGTTGTGGCACAGTTTGAGCTACAACAGAAATTTATCAACCTCAGGCAGGCCGGCAAGACTGTAGATGCTTATGCAGCGGAGTTCTGCAGATTGAGTAGATTCGCCCCAGAGATGGTAGCAACAGGGTGCCAGAGGGCCATGAGGTTTCAGCAAGGGTTTCATCTTGAGCTCTTGCAATTGATAGAGGGGCACAATTACCAAACTTTTGACGAAGTATTGACGGTAACTCGAAGGCATGAGATCACCATTCAGAGGCTTGCAGTAAGGACTGGGGGGTCAGAAGAGGTCCCACAGTCAGATTGAAGGAGGGGGGAGCAGCGCCCCGAACAACGGCACCATCCACTGGCATTCGTATCCACGATGTAGCAATACGAGGACCAGCACCACCACCCAGGCAACAACAACAGCAACAGAGGAAGAACCAGCAACCTCTGGCGGGCTGTACTTATTGTGGGAAGATGGGACGTACTAGAGATGTGTGTCGGACATTGAATGGTCTGTGTCTGATATGTGGAAATCCAGATTATCGGGTTACCACATGTCCTATAAATTCGAGGGCAGGAGGACCAGGGCAGCAGTTTCCTGCTCTGCCAGCACCAGGGGCAGGCCAGTATCGAGGACCAGCAGTGGCAGTAAGGCCCTTGGTACAGCGTTCGTTAGTACCGTAGGCTCAGATGTTTCGGCAGCAGGGGCCGCCGATGCAGCAACACCAGCATAGACCACCCCAGCATCATCAAGGAAGGGGCCAGCAGCAACATCAGGCTAGGCCGCAGCATGGGAATCAGCAAAGAGGTCGAGGGCAAGCATTCACTCTGTCCTTGAAGGAGGCATTGGCATCGAAAGATGTTGTGGCAGGTAACATTCTCGTCGCCTCATATCCCGCAGTAGCATTGTTTGATTCGGGAGCATCCCATTCATTTATTTCTGTACAATTTGCGACACGACTAGGAATGGAGTTCGAGGCATTGCCAGGGAGGTTGATTATACTCACTGGTAATGGGCTCGTAGGAGTTAGTAGAGTTATTCTAGCATGTAGCGTTGTAGTTTGCGGGCATTCCTTACCCGCCCGGTTGATAGAATTTTTTGTCGGAAATTTTGACGTTATCTTAGGCATGGACTGGCTGAAAGACAGTCATGCGACAATAGATTATCGTAGAGGGAGTGTATCTTTTGATATTCCAGGCATGGAGAGGTTCACCTTAGTCAGATCAGAGGCAACTCAACCAGAGCAGGGAGTAATAACGACAATGGAAGAAGTTCAGATTCCGAAGGTAGTTGAAGAATTTCTAGACATATTTCCCGAAGAACTTCCAGGTCTACCACCAGTTAGAGATATTGAGTTCAGTATAGAATTGGCACCAGGAACTAAACTGATATCAGATCGGGTTTACAGAATGGCAAATTCAGAGCAGACCAAGGTATATCAGCATATAGAGGAACTGAAGGAGAAGAAGTTCATCCAAGCTAGCGTGTCACCATGGGCAGCGCCAGTGGTACTTGTGGGGAAGAAGGATGGGTCGTCCAGATTGTACATTGACTACAGGAAGCTTAACGCGGCAACAGTGAAGAACAAGTACCCATTACCCAGGATCGACGACTTATTTGACCAGTTGAGCAAAGCTAAAGTTTTCTCCAAGATAGATCTTCGTTCAGGGTACCATCAGGTGAGGGTTCGGAAGGAAGACATTCCCAAGACAGCATTCAGGTCGAAGTATGGGCATTATGAGTTCTTAGTAAAGCCGTTTGGTTTGACCAATGCTCCAGCTATATTCATGGATTTGATAAATCGTATCTTTATGCCATATTTAGACCAGTTTGTCATTGTGTTTCTTGACGACATTCTCGTATACTCTGCTAGTGAAGAGGAGCATGAAGACCACCTCAGGAAAGTGTTGCAGGTTCTGAGAAAGAACCAGTTGTATGCCAAGCTCGATAAGTGTGAGTTTTGGTCGGATCATATTTCATTTTTGGGTCACATCATATCAGGAGCTGGAGTAGCAGTAGATCCCAAGAAGATAGAGGCAGTAGAAAGTTGGCCAGTACCCAAGACCGTAGCAGATGTACGGAGCTTTTTGGGATTGGCAGGATATTACAGAAGGTTTGTGTCAGACTTTGTAAGGCTTTCAGCACCCATGACCCGCTTGACCCGGAAGGATGTACCATTCGTTTGGTCGGCAGAATATCAGGCATCATTCGAGACTTTGAAGCAGAAGTTGATATCAGCACCTACTATTACATTGCCAGTTGGACCCGGAGGTTTTACAGTATATTGTGATGCATCAGGTAAAGGACTTGGATGTGTCATTATACAACATGGGAAGGTGATAGCGTATGCATCTAGGCAGCTTCGGGACCACGAGAAGAATTACCCAACTCATGATCTGGAATTAGCGGCAGTAGTATTTACTTTGAAGCTATAGAGGCATTATTTATATGGTGATCGAGTGGATATGTACACAGACCATAAAAGTCCGAAGTACATCTTTACTCAGAAGGAATTAAACATGAGGCAGAGGAGATGGTTGGAGTTGATCAAGGATTATGACGTAGAGCTTCAGTATCATCCAAGCAAGGCTAATGTAGTAGCAGACGCTCTTAGCAGGAGAGGCGGCACATTTATGTTGACAACACAGAGGCACATCTTAGAAGACCTTCAGGAGATGGGCATCGAAGTCATACTTCCTAGTGATGTAGGAGTTTTAACAAGTCTGCAAGTTTAATCCGACTTGGTAGGCAGGATCAAGGCAGCTCAGGCACAGGACCCGAGGATTCAGAAGCTTAGGGCAGAATGTGAGTCAGGGCTCAGGAAAGAGATGAGAATTCATGAAGATGGTACACTTAGGTTTGGATCACGTCTATGTGTGCCTAGTGGAGATATCAGACAGGAGGTTATGGCAGAAGCTCACAGTTCTCAGTATTCTATTCACCCTGGAGGGACCAAGATGTACCAAGATATCAAGCAACATTTCTGGTGGAATGGGATGAAAAGGGAGATAGCTAGATTTGTTTCCCGTTGCTTGGTATGTCAGCAAGTGAAGGCAGAACAGCAGAGGCCAGCTGGGTTATTGCAACCGCTTCCTATTCCGGAATAGAAATGGGAGCATATTACAATGGACTTTGTGACCGGTTTACCGAGATCACCAAGTGGTAAGGACGCTATTTGGGTAATAGTGGACCGACTTACGAAGGTAGCACATTTTCTTCCTTTCAGAGTAGGACAATCTACAAAAAAGTTGACAGAGTTGTATATGCAACAGATAGTCAGGCAGCATGGAGTCCCTGTCAGTATTGTGTCGGATCGAGATACCTGCTTTACATCACATTTCTGGAAGAGCTTACATCATAGTTTGGGTACCAAGTTAAGGTTTAGCACGGCCTACCATCCGCAGACGGCTGGGCAATCAGAAAGAACGATTCAGACTTTAGAAGATATGTTGCGAGCTTGCACTCTAGATTTTGGAGGGTCTTGGGAGAGTCACCTGCACTTAGTCGAGTTCTCATATAACAATAGTTATCAAGCCAGTATCCAGATGGCGCCATTCGAAGCATTATATGGTAAGAAGTGCAGGTCATCGCTTGTATGGGATGATATCGGAGAGAGGAAGATGTTAGGCCCAGAAATGATTGTTCAGACGGTTGAAGTGATTAAGGGAATTAGAGAGCGACTTCGAGTTGCGCAGGACCGACATCGTCATTGGGCGGACCAGCATCGTAGGCCGTTAGAGTTCTCTGTTGGAGACCACGTATTCTTGTGGATCTCACCTACTCGTGGGGTCATTAGATTTGGCATTTGCGGGAAATTGAGTCCGCGGTACATGGGCCCATTTGTTATCCTTGATCGGGTAGGCGATGTTGCTTATCGTTTATCCCTCCCACCTTCGTTACGAGAGGTGCATGACGTGTTTCATGTATCTCAATTACGTAGATATGTATCGGACCCAAGCCATGTCCTCGATCATTCTGAGCTAGTTGTTGGTACCAACCTGTTTTACGAGGAACAGCCCGTGTCTATTTTGGACCGAAGAGAGAAGATACTCAAGAACCGAACAATTAGTCTTGTCCGTGTTGCTTGGGGTCATCACTCCTTGGTAGAGTCAACGTGGGAACGTGAGGATGATATCCGATCACGGTATCCACACCTGTTCGACTCACAAGGTATATCTCTTTCTGTATACCCTGATTGTCCTGATTCTTCATGCTTATCGCTTCATGGGTAGGGCTACTTGATATCGTAGATTGATGAATTAACATATATAGTGCTTGCTTGCTTGCTCACTAGAATTGTTTGTATTAATTTAGCTCCGATATTTCTACCTGCTTGGATTTGAAATTCCGAGGACGAAATTTTTCTAAGGTGGGTAGAGATGTCACTCCCCGTTCCCAGAATGCATATTTTTGTACATGTGTAACTCATGTATATTTATTTAGTATTTATCATGTATTATCCTGTATTTAATTTCCTTTAATTTTATGTTAATTAATTACCTGCATTTTATTTTCCTGTAATTTATTTCCTGTATTTATTTCCTGCATTTATTTCCTGCTTTATTCTCTGCTTTGGTCTTATTGGGTTCGGCCATGGAGGGTTTTCGGGTTCATGGTGGACAAACCCGGCCCACGACTCCCACCTACCACCACCCTTCCTATTTAAAGCTTTTGTCTCATTCTCTCTCTTCATTACTCATTCTCACCATTACTTCTTCTTCCTCTCATCACTCTCCACCTACCAGCAGCAGGAGAAGGCAAGTGCAATCTTGCTTCTCCTTCATCCATTTTTATGGATCATTACTCTTCCTCTCATGATCCTGAGAGAGTTTAGTGCTTGGCATTTTTGATTTCTGTGGCTTGTTTTCTCTAGATCTAAGTTGTTGTATTCGATTTTCCATGGGTTTTGATCCCCCAACTTAGCGTGTCTTCTGGCTGGGAACTTTATTTTCTGGCTCGGGACGAAGGCCAGTCACGCACACGTCTCTACGTATCTGCATGGATTTTCAGTCACGCACACGTCTGTACGTATCTGCGTATATTTTTAGTCACGCACATGTCTGTACGTGTCTGCGTGTATTTTTAGTCATGCACACGTCTGTACGTGTCTGCGTGTATTTTTAGTCACGTACACGTCTGTACGTGTCTGCGTGTATTTTTAGTCACGCACACGTCTCTACGTGTCTGCATGGATTTTGAGTCACGCTCATGTTCTTACATGTTAGCGTATATTTTAGTCACACTAACATTCTCATGAGCATGCGTGTATTTTAGTCACGCTAACGTTCTCATGAGCGTGCGTGTATTTTTAGTCACGCTAACGTTCTCATGAGCGTGCGTGTATTTTTAGTCACGCTGACGTTCTCACTTGAGCGTGCGTGTATTTTTAGTCATGCACACATCCATGAGTGCATGTATTTTCAGTCACGCACACATCCATGAGCGTACGTGGATTTTTAGTCACGCACATCCTTACGTGCGTGGATTTCTTGTCACCTTTTCACGCTCACTTGAGTCTGCGTGAATTTCCCTTCACGATCACACTGTGCATGCCAGCGTGAATTACTTTTTCACGCTCACGCTGTTACACGCTCACTCCTACTAGACTTGGCGTGACTTTTGGCCTTAGTATAGACTTGTTGGCGTGACTTTCTAACCTGGGTATTTTTATTTGTTCTATAACTTATTCATTTAAGGATGGCATGATAATTCTTCTATTATATCCTTATGCCTTTTTGTATGAACTTGATAAATCATGATATGTTAATATTGTTAATACAGATTGTTATGTGGAATGTGTCATGTGTATTGATTGATCCATGGATACCCACTATGACTAGAACTTAACTCTGAGGAATTATAGGCTCGATCCCATGTAATACTAATTGACTTTCACGCCTTGTCACCATTGATAATGATTGTGACATTGACTAATAATTGATCATGCGTTCCTAGGTGGAACTAAGAGACTGGCTAGTCGTCGTATTGAATGAAATGAATGAGACACGTTCATGTAATGAACTATTGCAATCGATTAGCCGATCCCGAATATTGGCATACGGGCACATGCAGGTTTCAAATTATTTATTTATTTATTTAGTTATTTATTTATCTTACAAAACAGCATGTGTACTTTATGGTCAAGGCATGATTACTCCGTGGTTAGATTTGATTGTTGCATTACGATATGTAAGACCTACAATATAGCTGCACGGGTATCGTTGTAGAGTTGCGCATATCGTACCCCGTACAAAGTACTCATTTGAATGACCATGATCCACGGCATGAGATTTTGCTCAACATAGAGGCTTTAAGTTAAATAAAATAATGATGGCATGGAGAGAATGGATTCCCGAGTTCTTATATGGCAGCCCTCTTGGGACTAGTAGTGCCCGACAGGTCGGCTGGTTCCCACGGATACCGTAAATCTGTCGCACGGGCAGGGAACAGTATCTGAAATATTATTGTACATGCTATATTAACGGCGGGCGTCCCGCTGGAACTCGTCTAATTACATGATTGGCGTAATTGATTGACTGGATAGACTAGCCTTGCTCGCACATCGTAAGAACTAAGGAATCCCTATTTACATAATTCCAGGATAACTTGAAACTCACAATAGCAAGCCGTAGTAGTTGATTGTACGTTCAAGATGATTTGTTTGTGTATTGTACCTACTCTGTTGCCTAACTGAGATGATCAGAATATCAGGACATGACGGGCCAACTTCTGTCCTTGTTTGGTTGGGAGGTTGGTTCGAAGTGTCGTGATGTTATGTGAATCCTAGTGAGAAGCAGAGATCTATTATTATATTCTCTTACTTACTGGTTTAATCCTTCATATCGTGCTCCATTGTGGTACTTGCTATTAGAGGTCTAACCTCTCTGGTTTTGCATGGCCAGATTTAGAGCCGGTCCCCGAGGATCCTGCTTACTTCTACCTCCAAGATGGTCAACACTAGAGGGATGATCGCAGGAGGACTCGAGTGGGTTCCTTACTTCACCACTCGTTTTGTTACTTACTTTATACTTGGCCGTTTGGCACCGACATGTTAGTCGGATTGTCTTGTACTTACTTTTGCATACTTGTAATTGAGTCATACTGCAGCTGATAACAATTGTGCACACTTTACTATACCATCTGGCTATGTTTTTGTAAAGCCAGATATCAAGAATATTTTGACTGAGCGTTTGGGACGCCTTACTGCTTTATCTTACATGTTCTCTATTTCTGTTTCTTATTTGAATGATTGAGACAATAGATGTGAAGTGACCATAGTAAGACTTTCATGTAGTATGCACCCCCTCGTCTGGTTAGACAGCATTGATCGTATTATACGGTATTTATCTACCCGTAATACGTAGCTGGCTGAGTCATTCCCCCGCTCTCCAGTATTCTGGTTCTGGGGCGTAACACGAGGGAACAGTGGGGTGGTGGTCGTAGGGTTCAGGTTAGGTTATGAATTGGATGAGTCGTGTCGGGGGCGTGTCTGACACGGAAGAGTTAATTAATGTATTTGTAAATGATGGAATAAGAATTTGGACGAAGAACACAGACACAATGCGCGCACGTTTGGTTGTGAAATTTTGGAGTTGGAATTTATGGATGAGTACATCTCCTTTTATATGAGGTGGGAATTCCCAGTTGGATAAGGATTAGGATTTATTTAAACCCAAAAATAGATAATTCGCAACTTAATTTAAATCAAATTTAGATCGATTCAATCAATAATAATCCAAATCCAATTCTAATTTAAATCTAGATAATCTAAACTCAAATTAAATATAAATTCTCTCTTTAAATTTAAACTATTTAAATCAATCCATAAAATCTAATCACAGATTTAAATAGCCGCAATAATTTCAAAATATATTTTCTAAAAAAATACTTATAATAATAATTTTGAAAATAAAATATTATTTAAAAATAAACTTAATAAAATATTTATGAAATATATATATGTATGCACGAAGAATATTATTTAATATTAATAACTGTTATAAATAAAAGACTTTTATAAATAAAATAACAGTCTTGGAAATGTTGGTATGACAGCTAAAATAATTATTACATATATTATTTTGAAACTATAAAAATAGAAAAAAAATATTTTTCTAAAAATATGTACGCTTGCACATATTCGCACTCGTCGAGCAATTATGAAAAACAAAATTTTGTGCGCGACGTACAATGCCACTACGCGACGTACAAATAAAAATAAAAATCAGTACCGAATTTATTTTTTTAAAAATAGTAGAAATTTAGGGGTTTTACATCCTACCCAACTTAAAAGAATTTTATCCTCGAAATTAAGAATTAGTAGGGGATGAGAAGACACAAGGGGTATAGAAGGGTTCCTTGAATAGAGGATAAGATCACGACCTCATGGAAGGAAACGATGTATAATGAAATAGATGGTTTAGAAAAATTACGGTTATAGGTTTGGTGTTGAATGAGGGTCGCTAATTGGTAGGCGAATTGAGTAGCTTATGATAAAAATAATTGGAGGTATGGCTTCTTGTGAGAAGACTGCATAATAGCCGTCTAGGTTGAGGGCATGAATACGAGAACTATTGGAATCGTTTTCAAGTTCCTATGAATAAATAGAAGGTTGCGATAATAGATACGAAATTGACGGGTAGTTCAAGGCGAGGATATAGTCACATTAGTTGGTAAATGGTTAACTATCTTAACAATAGATTGTGGGACAACTATAGGTATTACTGGGGTCCATCTATCAAGTACGAGCTTTCGTCTAAATGAGGGAAGGACGAAAACCAATATGAGTCCAAAGAAGGTGTTTTTGAATACCAATACGTCACACCCACTTTTTCATTTCAAGGGTATTTTGGTAATTTTAGATTATTTTATTTATTATTGAATTCATGTGATGATATGTGGGTTGGTTTGCTGTCTGAGTAGTTTTGATGGGTTTAACCTAGCCAAACATGACCAAGAACCTTGATGACATTTTAGAATTAGATTTATTATCATTAGAGTTAAATTAGATTTTATTAATTAATTTTAGGCCTAGTTAATTGATTTTTAGCCTTATTTTAGTAGCCTTTCTAAAGCCTATTTGACTTGGACTTTACTAGCAACCTAGGGAGCCCAAGCCCATGCACCTAACCCTACCCCTACCCCGTTTACTTGGCCGGCCATAGGCAGCCACTACTCCCCCTCATTTGCATTAGTTGTAGCCTCCAAGAAACCCTAGTTTCTCACTCTTCCAAATTCACAACTTTTGCATCCGGAGCCCGATTCTCCTCAAACAAAGACCGTCGTGCTCGTAGGAAGGCGAGGATCTTGCTGGAGCAGTACTAGCAAGGTGGTGGGGACGTTTGCTTGAGGGTACTTGACCGTTGGAGCGTTCGGGGAGTCTTTTGCATTGAGATCCTTGGCTCTAAATAGGTAAATCCTAATCTAGTATAGTTTTTACTAATTTTTCTTCATGATAGGGAGCATCTAGGTACCCATGACTTGTAGGATTAATTCTTTCCATTTTTACATTCTTTTGGTGTCCATATCGAACATGTATCGGCTAATATGCGTTGGTGTTTGACAAAATGTCGCAACAAATTTAATTTTGTTTTCTGTCGAATCTTTTTACATGCTTGGACAGCCCTATACATGAGGATCACGACCCCATAGTTTTCGTCACAAAACGGACTTGTGTCCGTGTCCAAACAGGACACGAACGCGCTGCAAGCCTGGCCGCGCGCGTGCCCTGCTGCTCGGGGGTGATTCCTCGATGCACAGGACACGTGGTCACGTGAAATTCGACGTGTAGGTGGGATACGTGACTGAGATCATGCTCCCAAAGTTTCGTGACGTTTCATCGAGAATCGAGGAAGAAATCCCGTCGACACTGGTCGTACACACGAGCGCGCGCTGGACAGCCGCCGTGGAAATACGTTTTGCGCGGACACGACACGACACGTGGATACGAATCAGGGTATCCAACGTGTAGCCCTATACCTACCCTAGCCTAGGACACGAACATGTGACACAACGTGGGACACACGAGTCCCTAGACTCGATGGCACGCGTGCACGGGGCTGTGTACGCGCGCCCACCCACGCGGACATGCTCTGCGTGCGTGTCGGACACGACACTTGGCCACACGATAACTCGGCCAATGGGTCGAGGATGTGCATGCCTTGGTGTATGCGAAGTTTCACGAGAAATGGTTCGGAAACGAGAGAGAAATCGAGTCCGCACCGATTCGATTCATGCGCGTATCGGGTTTCCCGATACTCTTCACTGGATACGATACGGACAAGGTTTCGACCCGAGGAAGACCTGAGCACGTCCCACATGTCGAGACTGTCCTATTTGCCAAGTTTTGAGGGTAATTCTGAGTATTTTGCGTTTTTTGCTTTTTGTGAAAAATCGGGTTTTCTTTGAATTGGAAAATTGGGATTTATATGACAAATTGATTTCTGAGTTTAATGGCGATAATTTCTGAGTATTTGGTACTTGATCACTGTTTGGGACTTGTGGGAATCAAATCTCGGGGTTGATTCGTATTTTCTACCTATTTTTGGACATATAAGGTGCTTCACCTATATACTTATATTTATTTATATATATATATATATATATATATATATATATGTGTGTGTGTGTGTGTGTGTGTGTGTGTGTGTGTGTGTGTGTGTGTGTGTGTGTATATTAATTTCCTTAATGCCTAATTTCGAAATGTGTATTTGTGAGGGTCGAGACTCTAATCTCAGACCTGGGAACATACTCCAGGTTCGAGTGCGACCTTCATTAGCTTCATATTGGGTATATACCTATATAAGGATATATACCTACATGAATATATATATATATATATATATATATATATATATATATATATATATATATATATATATTTTATGAATATATATATTTTATGAATATATATATATATATATTTTTTTTTTATTTTATATATATATATATATATATTATTTTTTTTTAAGAGAAGGACATTTTATTCAATCGGACAGAAAGCAGAAACCGAACAAACAAACAAAACACTGGGCCAATCCAGACCAAACGGCCCAGTCCAAACGCAAAAGAGCAACCCAGAACACGAAATTTCGAAAAATCGAAATTTCGAAAAGAGCGGGCCACGCGCTGGACCCGAGGGGGTCTGACCGCACAGTGCGGGACCCGAGACCGCCCACACAGTCCACGCGCTAACCCCGAGACACGAGACCCGAAGGGGAGCCACGTGTCCCGCAGGCGCACAGCCCGAGGAAGGCCACATCCCGAGGATGCGACGCGCCACCGCGGCTGGGACTCCGGCGGAGGGGGCAGGAGCTCCGGGGGGTACGTCTCCGGCGACTGAGGGAGGGCGGAGGAGGGGGGAGGGGGGGAGGCGCTGGAGACGGGCGCCGCTGGGAGGAGCAGGCGGGAGGACGACGGGGGAGCCGACGGGCCTCGCGGCGGAGGAGCCGAAGGCTGGGGCGGGAAGCGACGAGCCTGGCTGCCGCGCGCACGCCAGCAGAAGAGGGGGGGAAGATGTCGTCGCCGAAGAGCTACGGCAGCCGGAGGGAGAGGAATAGCCCGGCGCATGGAACGGGGATGAGGAGGGCGGACTGACGAGGTCGACGAGCTGACGAGGAGGGAGGGATAGTAGGCGGGGACGACGGAGGGGAGTCACTGCGCTGGGGGGGAGGACCGACGAGGAGCAAGCGGACCGGCCGGAGGCCCTAGGCTGCGCCCCTGGGGAAGAAACGCTCCCCCTACGCCGAGGCGGAGGGGGGATAGGCTCCTCCGAGGGCGGAGGCGAGCCACTCGAGCGCTTCCGACTGGGTAGGAAGAGCGGTCCAGCGCCACTGAAGGGAGGAGGGGTCCTGGGAGGCCCAGAACCACCGACGGGTGGCGGGGTCTTGATAGTAGGACCCCGCCGCCGCCGAGGAGACGGAGGCAGCAGCGGAAGCCTGGACGGCGGACAGGAGAGGGGGTTCCGCGATCGATGAGGCCGGAAGCGCTGTGGGGGTTGGCTCTGGAGGGAAGGTCGCCGCTGGGAGATGCACGAAGGCAAGGGGGCATACGAGACGGGGAGCGCCGGAGGGGGAGCCCAGGCGGGTGGAGCACAGGCGGGAGACTGGGGGAGAGCCTCCGCTGGGGCGAAGGGAACTCGGTCCTGGAAAGAAGGGGGGAGCGGTCAGGGCGACGCGGAGGAAAGCTCCGGGAGGCCTAGCGCCAGGAGAGGAGGAGGTGGATCCGGGGCGGTGGATGCGGGGGAAGGGGCAGCGACCGCCGCGGGGGGCAGCGCGGTGGCAGAGGGGCCAGGGTCGAGGAGGGAGGGGGCCGAAGAAACCGGAGGGCGCCGAGCACGGCGACGCCTACGGCGTCTAGGGCGCCGGCGGCTCCGCGGAAGGAGGGAGGAGGGAGGGGGGGCCTCCGCACCACGGGCAGCCGCCGGGAGATGGGGCGCCCCACGGGAAGAGCGGCTGAGCGAATCCCGGCGATCCGCCGAGACCGGGGTGGCCGAGGAGAACGGGAGACCCGCGGGGATGAGGGTGGTTCCGGACGGCAGTCGGCCCCTTCCCGAGAGCGCGGGGGGGGGGGGTGCTCGAAGCTCGGGTGAGCTCCGCCGAGAGGGAGCCAAGCCCAGACCATTCTTTATTTTATATATATATATATATATATATATATATATATATATATATATATATATATATATATATATATATATATATATATATATGTTTTGCTATAAATTGTAATATGTTATGCATAGATTACTCTTGTAGGCTCATACTATTTTGTTCTCAGATTTTAGGCTCTGTACCAGTAGCCCAACATCATTATCTACTCACAAAATCATTTTCCTTTCCTAACTTATATATATATATATATATATATATATATATATATATATATATATATATATATATATATATATATATATAAAATATATATATATATATATATATACAGCGGATGCCCCAAAAATATATATATATATATATATATATATATATATATACAGCGGATGCCCCATCATCACTCATCTGGCTTTCGCTGACGATCTACTCATTTTCTCCTCCGGGGACGAAGGAGCTGTGGAAGTGGTCCACAACACCCTGCAGAGGTATTCTAGATGCTCCGGCCAAAAGATCAATCCCTCTAAGAGCGTTATCTACGCCCACCAAAACATCAAGAGAGAGCACGCCACCAACCTAGCCAACTTAACATCATTCTCAGTTGACCATCCCTTGTTCAACTACCTCGGTTGTCCTCTGGTTTACGAGAAATCCAACTCCGAAATCTTTGAGCACTTGATCACAAGAATCAGAAAAAAACTTGAAGGATGGCACAATGCCACTTTATCACCGGGTGGCAAGATTATCCTCATCAAGCACGTGTTCACCTCCATCCCCATCCATACCCTGGCTGCATGCTCCCCACCCAAGAAGGTTATCGTTTCAATCGAGAAGACCTTTTGTCAGTTCTTTTGAGGGCACTGTGACGGCCACGACAAACATCACTGGGCTAGCTGGAAATCCATGGCCCGCCCCACAGTCGAGGGCGGGTTGGGATTCTCCAAACTCACTCAAATCGTTAATGCTTTCTCGATGAAATTGTGGTGGAAACTCCGCACGAACAACAATTTATGGACCAAGTTTTTGCAGGCCAGGTACTTCAAGCACATCCACCCTTCCTTGGCAGTATCCAACAGCAGATCCTCAGCGGCTTGGCATCGTATCCTTATCGAGAAAGACCTGGCTGAGCCTGCTATGAGACTACTATTGGAGGCGGGCGATTCAGATCCTTTCCTGGAGTGATGGATTGGTGAGTGCATGATCCCATGTCTCACAGAACCCCGAAGAAAGACGAGGATCAAAGACCTATGGAATCCCACTACTTGCAACTGAAACTGGGATAAAATTCTGGATTAGTCCGGTAACACAACGGCAGATAGCATTCGAGCATACGGATTACGTATTGGCCGAGAGGCAGACGCGCTGAAGTGGTCGCTAGAGGCAGTAGGGAAGTTTTCGCTGCGGTCGGCGTGTATCACTGTCCAGGGATCAGGGCAGCCGCACTATCCCATTGCCTACTATTGGCAATCCTACATCCCTAAGAAGTGGTCGTTCCTAATATGGAGAGCCATTAGAATGAAACTGCCCACTGATGATATCCTGAACACCATCGACATCAGCTTAGCATCAGCCTGCTCGTGCTGCACTGAGTGTCAGGTGGAGACTATAGATCACATATTCTGTCAGGGGAGCCTATCTAGCAGCATCTGGAGGTCCGTTAACCAGCTCTACTGTATCAAGCCGGACGGTGGGCGCTTCAACGATCTAGTGGCTTCCTGGGGATTAGCTTCCCATGGCCACCAGATCGTTGTAGCGGAGGCCACGCGGGCGATTTAGAAGAATCGCAACAAGGAGAGATACGAAGGTCACCAGTACTCAGCGGATCAACTCATCCGGGAGATCGCCCGCCAATGTCGTAAAAGGAGTACCGATTTCTTCCACATCCCTCAAGTATTCTGGTCCTCGCTTCAACCCTAGCTCTGGTTGGTAGGGTTGTGTCGTTTCCCCCCTTGTCTTCTTTTTGGTCATCGTATACTTGTATAGGCTTTGTCCTTTTATGCTTTGTATACGTGTGCAGGCTTCGACTTTTTGATCCTTCTTTAATAAAAGGGGGGTTTTAATATATATATATATATATAAATATATATATATATATATATATATATATATATATATATATATATATTCCTTTCCTAACTTATATATATATATATATATATATATATATATATATATATAAAATATATATATATATAACAAAAAAAGAGATGAGCGTTCGAGCTCCTCCGTCCCCTTCGGTAGAGGCTTCTCTGCTCCCCACTCCGCCGTTCTCGGCTGGATGGGTGGGTCGGCCGGTCGGCCTCCTCGGCCCGGCCGCCCCTCTCTGTCTTATCCTCCCCCTCGGACCCACCCTCTCCATCCCTGGTCGGCAGGTCCGCGCCTGGCCCCCCCTCTGTGGGGGGCCTCCTCCGCCTGGACCTCGCCTCCTTGTGGTTTCTCATGCTCCGCCGCAGGCTTTCGATCGCCTCGTCATCGTCGTCGTCGTTGCCGTCGACGTCGGCGACCCCGGGCTAGGCCCGAGCCCCCGCCGCCGGTTCCTGCTCAGCCAGCCGCGCCCCCCTCGTCTCGGCGCTCCCGCCTCCCGTCGTCTCTGCGACCCCCTCGGCGGTGCTGGGATTTTTTCCCCTGCGGAGGACCCCTGCTCCCCCGGCAGGGTTCGCCCTATGCCTCCCAGCCACAGCCCCTTCCCCCGGTGGCTCCGGTGAGGCACTATCTCTCTCCTCCGGCCTCGATTCGGGTTCCGAGGAGGCTCTTCCCCCTCCTCCCGTCTCGGTGATTCCTTCGGCGTTCCTGTCGCCGGTGGCCTCCTCCATCGCGTGTGGAGAGACGTCGTCGCCGGCCCCGTCGACCCCCCGTGTCGCCATCCCCCCTCCAGCGTCATCCTTCGATGCTCCTTCGGCCGCTGGCTGCGGGATAACCCCCTCCAGCCGGCGGTAGGCCTCCCATTCCGCCGGAGGACTCCTCCCTTCCCTCTCCCTCCTCCCTTCGTAGCCTACCCTCCGCCGCTCCAGTCCCCGCCCTCCCTCCCCTCCCTCACCCACCCTTGCGGCTCCCCCGGAGCCCTCCAGATTGTGCCTCTCTGGCTGGCCTCCAACGCCAGCGCCCTATCACCGGTGGTCTCCTCCTCCCTGCTGGAGCCCTTTGTGGTCTCCTCACCGGTGGTCTCCTCCACTCCGCTCTACACCTCCCGTCTTCTTTCCCCTCTCGATCGCCGCCCAGTCCCCGGCGGTCACCCTCCCTCACTCGCCGACTATCTCGGCCCCTCTCCGTCTGCCTGTCTTCCCTCGCCGGAGCCCCCACTCCTCCCTCCGTTCACCGGAGCTCCGCCTGCACCTTCCACTTGCCCCTCTCCTCGTCGGCGGCATCTCCGGGCCATCCTCGCCGGACCGGCAGAGCCCCGGGCCTCGCACTAGGCCCCCCTCGTGGTGTGTACCCCGCCTGGGGCCACGCGCCAACCCCCCCAAGATCGCGCTCCCTTCCTTGGGACGCGTTCCACCTACCCCCTTAGGCCGCGCGCCCTTTCCCACAGGACAGAGCCCCTCCCCGAAATTTCGAAATTTGAAACTTGGGTTTGAATTTTCGAAATTTCGTCCAGTATTTTCGTAACTACGTAATTTTCGTTCCTGTAATTTAGATATTTTGACTTTCTACATTTTCTCATTTCTACCTGTCTTATCCGGGCCCGTTTTGTGTTTTTCGGCCCGGCACCCGCTTGTAAGGCTCTTCCGGAGCCTCCTTTATTTTAATATATAGCGTTTGGTTAATATATATATATATATATATATATATATATATATATATTTTTTTTTTGTGTAGGTGTATATATATATATATATATATATATATATATATCTACATTAATTGTGATGAATGTGTAAATGTAGGTAATGTAATATTTTCTTGTGATATGACTATAGGAAGTGTTTGGACAGATTAGGATCGTCGTTAGGAGTCTAATTTGGTCGAATTGGCCGATAAGTTGACAAATCAACTTTGGGTCAAACTTGATCCAAATCGACTCAAACGAACTCCAAATGACCTAACATTTTGTGTATGACTTAGAAATTAGTAAATGGACTAGTTGACCTTGGGTTGACCAGGTTTGACCAGAGTTGACCAGGTTTGACAAGAGTTGACAAAGTGTTGACTTTGACCTAGATGGACCTAGAATCATATGGAAGTACATTATAGGTATTCCTTATGATATGTTAGACCTTGTTGTGACTTGTGGTTGTCTTAAATAGGTTTACATTACTCCAGTATAGTTACACAGCCTCATCAGCAGCTCAGATTGTCAGGCGAGTAAATTCTCTGACCGTTTCATTCTTGCTTGGATGTATTTACTTGTTATAGACTAGTTTACTTGTTGCTGTCACGATATATCACGGATTAGTACTATATGGATCTCTTCATGCGATGTTATCCCCTCGGATACATCGAGTATATTATGCTCATGTACTTTATCATGTGCATAGTCTACTCATTGTATTCGTACTTATTCATGTATACTCATGTGACATTCATGTACACTCATGATCATATGAGCCTTCATGTATATTCCAGTGTGCATGTGGACTAGCTATCCATGTGACGCACTACTTTTATGTGCAATAACATAACCTGGACAGATCCTTGTGTACTGATTGGTGCAGGTGGAGTATATATTTGGTTATGTGATCTATACCCTTTTTATTGCAAATCCAAACTATATTTAAGTCATGTATAACCTAAGCCAGTTTACATAACCAGATTGTGCTCTACATCACGTAGTTAGTTCAGTTCTCTATTATATCCTGTATATTTATTTCCATATACCACATTCTCTCTTTTACTATCTCATTCTTTTATCAGCAGTTCATGTATATTATTCTATAGCTTGTTTCATATTTCCTTTCATGTTATGAACTGTGTGAGAGATATGTATTCGTTCCTGTCCTGACTGGATCTCTTGAAATATTACAGATGATAAGGATTGCTGCGACACTTACTATAGAGCAGGCCTAGTTGACACAGGTGACCTGGACCCTCAGTAGGATCCAGTAGTCGCTGAGGACTTGCCTTAAGTTAGATTAGCCTTATTATCTTTTAGTTATGAGACTTTGTGGTTGTATTGAGACTTGTTATGGTATGGTTTTACACTGGGATTTGTATTTATATTATAACTCTCTACTGTGATTATCTTTCTTCCATTCTATCTTAGCTTTTGTGATTGAGTAGTACCATTTATATATTATTCTCCATTCAGAGTATTTCCTAGATTGTGTTAGATGTTGGACCCAGGACAGTGTTCTACCGCCGACACTGCGGCATAGGCTGGATGTACCGACGTTTTGTGCCCTTACACTGGGTGCGAGTCGTGACACAATATGTGGTTCAAAGGCGAGTGCGTAATTCAAATAATAATTGTCAAGACAGTCGTACATGAGACTCTAGAGGACAAGTTTAACTATGTCCTCATCCACGTAGAACGATAGATAAAAGCGAACCAAAGTGCACTAGGTTCATCAGACCATTATGCACCGGTTCTAAGTAGACAATACATTAGTGGAGGTCTCCAATAGCATATGTCATGAATAAGCTTGATAAAGAATTGAGCTTGCAAAAACTAGGCTACATTAGCATCATTAGTCTAGATAGTAAAAATATAGGCACGTGAGATTAAGATTGAAATAAAGTAGAATTAGTTTAACTCCTTAAGTCTTTAAGTCATATCATGTGTTGGTCTCTATACAGTCGTCCTATAGCCTTCTTGTCAAAGTCCTTGGTTGGCTAGATGGGTTAGGGTCCTCTAAATTCTAAAATCTAAGTGGACTTGCTAATATAGGTCACAAGGATAAAGGGATTGCTAGGTCATAATGCATTCTACCCAACTTAAAGAATTAAACTAATGGTGTTTTGGGACCAAAGAAATATGTCCAACTAGTAGGGGTCACATGTCTAGCCTCTAGCAAACACGAAGGGAAAAATAAGAATAATGATAGAAGGAATCAAGCAAGATGCAAATCAATGAGTCAAATGGTAGATAAAATCTAAGAAAAAGGTCAAGTATGTGGATGAGATCCTAGATTCTAATCCTATACGCAGGCTTGCTTAGTACGTTAAAGTAACCAAACAATTTATCTTGACCTGTATGGGCCACCACAAAAATATGTAACGCTCCAGTCCTAAAATACGTAGCACTAGGAACGTAGACATGCCAGCTGTATTCATACGAAGTACATAGACCTCGTACGGATACATAAGCTGTAAAATGCTGTAAACCACAACTAATAATCTCATCCACAAAATGTAAGAATAAAAGATATCATATAATCAACTATGAATTGTCATTGGTATATGTAGTTGGGCGGAGACAAATACACTACCAACTATGAAAAGAAATACACAACAAAAGAAAAAGTTTGGCGAGCGAAGCGAAGACGATCGAAGTACAATCATCCTCGAAGAAATAGTGACGATCATGGCCACGGCTAGAACACCTGTGAAAGACAAGAGCACACACCTGGCGAGATAACCAGGTCTTCAGAGGGACATAACAAGACACATAATATCATGCTATATAAACTGAATAAATATTGCTCAAACAAATAATTCAATTGAATTATAACATGGTCCAATACACACCTATTGAACTAACTTACCATCCCCCAACCAAACAAGGACAGGAGATGGTAAACTAATTCACGGTGACGTATCTTTCCATGCTATAAATCCAATATGGTATCCGGACCCCAACAATGTTCAATACCTTCTCATCGAAGTAGTAAGCCACACCAACAACCAAACAAGGGCAAGATGTGACGAACTAATCTGTAACAAGTTATTGTTCCAAGCCACGGTCAGATACAAGCATCGAAACCAAAAGTACTCGTATATAACGGATAAAGGTGCCTAACCGTTCTAAGTGAAATGTAGTTAAGAACAATCCTTCCTACGGATTGGCCCTGGCTAAATAGGATCGGCATAGTCCCCTCTTGGGACACAAGAGGCCTAATTAAAAAGAGCATAACGTTCCGCAAAACGTCAGTTGCCATCAGTAATCATGGATCATCAACCCCGTATCTCCAGCAGAGCTTTCGGGTCACAAAGGAAAGTGCATCGAAGCCCATATGCTAAGGAATTGTCCTCCCCGCCCAATGCCTACTATGTTGTATCCACTACAGAAAACCTCTATAACCGCCAAGTCAAACTAGCATGCAATTCTATTAGCAGTTAATCCTATCGCACGGCTTATACGTACTGGTGGCCAGCCAATCACGCACGTCCATGTTCTACATGCGACACACAACTTCGTGGTACGATGTGCCAAGGCCAAATGAATGCGACGCACAAGATGGTCCCTTAAATCTAGGTTTAATATGTAAGAAAAATAATACATAGCAGGAAATATAACTGAACAGTAAGTTCTAACAGGTTATGCCATGTATCATAATTTATTTTGCATAAAAAAATAATAAATAACACATAAAATATGAGCTAAAATAAATAAACAGCAAATGGCAAGGTGTCCTGTCTGTTAGTACGCTTGGTGTGCTGCAATGATCAATGTGGCACGAACTGCAACTTCGGGTAACAACTACACAAGGTGACCTCTGATGGTGGCACAGACAGTTCCATTGGGTCCAGTAGGGTCAAATTAGTTGGGTTCGACATAAGGTAATCTAGAATTGGCGAGAGGATAGGAAAAATGGGATTAGTCATGGTCGGAAGGATAGTCGAAGGAATTTTAGATAAATAAAATATATAAAATTTTAGAAACAATTTATAATCCTTGAAAACGTTATTTTGGTAGTTAAAATAATTTGATGGATCTAGAAAATTAATTCTTATCATAATATATATTTCTGGTGGTCAAAAGCTATATTTAGCATACCCCAAAATAATATAATATAACAATATATTTATTTAATATAAAGGAAAGCAATTTAGTAGTCTGATTTACAAGCTCAAATAAAATACACCCAAGAAGCACAAAAATATACTAAATACACTAAGGCCAAATTAGTTTTTCTTATAATAAATTAATTTGCAAATGTTCCCCATGGAGTTCATATATATGTAAGCCCTAAAATAATATTTACTTATAAAGTCCAAAAACATGTATTATGTAAACCCAATTATAATCCTATTAACGATTGTTAGCCCAAAATATAATTCAATGTATATTTCTAAAAACCATTTAGTAATATATATAAGCCCAAATACGTATTAGAGTACAAAGCCCAAAAATCTATAATACATATAATCTAAATTTTTAATATCATTTATTTTCATCTATATAAATGGGCCTCCTCAAAGAATAATAAAACACATTCCTAAAATATTTGGCTCAAATGGACCAAAACAAAATAAGAAGAAAATACAACCATAAGAGCCATAAGGCTCGGCCAAACGTCTAGCAGCTACTGCTGCCTTTACTTTTTAGAGACAATAAAAGAAGAAAAAAATTAAAAGAAAATGTCAAACTAAAAAGAAAGGGGAGAGAGAGAACAAGGGCTGAGAAGAAAAAAATCGAGAGGGTGAGAGAGAGTGAGCGCGAGAGAAAGGGGATCGTAGAAGAAGAGCGGGAGTTGAGCGGTTGCGGCGGTCGGGAGACTCGTCGGCTGGGTCGGCAAGACACGCGGGGGCGGGGATACGATCGACGGAGGAGGAGGGAGATCGGTGAGCGGTGATCAGGGAGGGAGGGAGCGGGAGAGCGAACCGACCGGGCACCTGCGGTAGGGCGCTGCGTCGGAGGAGGCGGTGGAGGGAGCGTCCGGGTCTGGAGACGGCTACGGGCACGGCGGTGGCTGTGAGCAGCGGAGGGAAGACCAAGTAGGGGAATTTGAGCGGCGGACCGGTGCGTCTTCGGTTCAGGGTCTGGGGTGGGGCACGGCGGACGGAGAGGAGGTTCGGGGGTTTGGCGACGGCGGGGAGGAGCTATTTTCGGTGGTCAGAGGAACGGCGCTGGCGGCTGCCGGCGCAAGCGGCATCGTATTTAGGTAAAGGATTTTCCCTTTTGTTCCTGTAGTGGTGATGGTTGGCTGTGCGGTCTGCGACGAGTGGCCGCGCCACTGTGGTGGCATTGGCGGTGGTTTTGTTGTTGATAGCGGTGGTTTGGAATTTTGGCACGGCAGAGGGTTCGGAAGGAGTCTGGGGACCGTGATGGCGGGGTCGGGAAGGTAGCCGGGCGACCCGGGGACTCGTTGGATAGAGGTGCTCAAGTAGCGGATGATGATGGTCGACTTCGACCGCGGTAGAAGAATTTTATGGTGGTGCTGACGCTGAAACAAGGTGGGTGAAGGTGTTGGCGGTGGTTTGGGTTGGCCGAGGCAAGGTTGCGGGGTGGTGAAGAGGTGCGGATGGAGTGGTTTCGGTGATGGTGGATGTTTGCTGCCGTGGTGGAGGTGACCGCGAGTGCTGCGGTGGAAGTTGGGTTTGGCCGGAGGTGAGGTGCTAGTCGTGATGGCGGCCAATGATGATGGTAGGGGTGTTGGCTGGAGTCGAGGGAACAGTGGGAAGGTGGTCGTAGGGTTCAGGTTAGGTTAAGGATTGGATGAGTCGTGTCGAGGGCGTGTCCGACACGGAAGAGTTAAATAATGTATTTGTAAAGGATGGAATAAGAATTTGGACATGGAACACGGACACGATGCACGCACGTTTGGTTGTAAAATTTTAGAGTTGGAATTTATGGATGAGTACCTCTCCTTTTATAGGAGGTGGGAATTTCCAGTTGGATAAGGATTAGGATTTATTTAAACCCAAAAATAGATAATTCGGTACTTAATTTAAATTAAATTTAAATCGATTCAATCAGTAATAATCCAAATCCAATTCTAATTTAAATCTAGATAATCTAAAATCAAATTAAATATAAATTCTCTCTTTAAATTTAAACTATTTAAATCAATCCATAAAATCAAATCAAAGATTTAAATAGCCACAATAATTTCAAGATATATTTTCTAAAAAATACTTATAATAATAATTTCAAAAATACATTTTTATTTAAAATAAACTTAATAAAATATTTATGAAATATATATGTATGCACGAAGAATATTATTTATTATTAATAACTATTATAAACGAAAGACTCTTTATAAATAAAATAACAGACTTGAAAATGTTGGTATGATAGCTAAAATAATTATTACATATATTATTTTGAAACTATAAAAATAGAAAAAAATATTTTTCTAAAAATATGTACGCTCGCACATATTCGCACTCGTCGGACAATTACGAAAAACAAAATTTCGTGCACGACGTACAATGCCACTACGTAACGTATAAATAAAAATAGAAATCAGTACCTAATTTATTTTTAAAAAATAGTAGAAATTTAGGGGGTTTACAAATAAGTGAGTGGAGTGTACCGCTATACAACTTCATCTCGACGCCCATGAATGTTGGAACTCTCAGAGACAAGCACTCTGCGGTAATAATCCTGATATGAAGATACCATGGAGACTTTTAAGCTGGCTTTTATCGTACAATTCATCCCACCTATTGTTCACTGAAGTAAAGAGAAGAAATTTATAGGACTCCAACAGGGCAACATGTCGGTTGATGGCTACAAGACTGAATTTATAAAAAAAGTCACATTTACTAGTTATATGGTGCCGAATGACGACGCCAAGAGGGAAAGATCCGTACAAGGCTTGAATAAGGGCCTACAATACGATGTTCTGAGTCGGAAGTGTACGTCGTACAGAGAGGCGTACGAGATAACTCTTGAGATGGAGAAGTTTCCATCGGCCAGTGGGTCGTGGGACAATACTGAGAAATTAAGAAAATAATCATAAACGACCCTTGGCCGCTGGAAGGAATGACGTTCCTAAGCGTCATAATATTGGCGATAATAGGGGTGGATATCAAGGACCACGTTGCTTCAAGTGCAACCGATATAGACATCGACAAGCAGAATGTTAAGGTGGATGCTTCAATTGTGGCGGTATGGGCCACAGGGCATCTGAGTCCAAAATAGAAAGGAATCAAAATCCTCTACGAAATCAGCAGTACAATCATAATTGTGGACAACCGCCACGAGCTTTACCAGCCCCAACTGGGAATGCACCAAATCAACAAAATGGTGTACAAAGAAGGGTTTATACTTCGACTCAGGCAGAAGCTCATCCCTTAGACAATGTTATAACAGGTATGCTACTATACAAAGGTATACTTACTCGGGTATTATTCGATTCTAGTGTTCCTCATTATTTTATATTGTATAATTTTGCAACGAAA
Organism: Iris pallida; assembly: GCA_029216955.1. Classification (NCBI taxonomy): domain Eukaryota; kingdom Viridiplantae; phylum Streptophyta; class Magnoliopsida; order Asparagales; family Iridaceae; genus Iris; species Iris pallida. The sequence goes on along the minus strand of JANAVB010011619.1, from coordinate 30,399 downwards.
AACAAATTATGTATGACTCTGTTAAAGATGGCTTTTTGTTTTAGCACTCTTTCGGGAGTAGATATGCTTGCAAGTTTGATTTACAGGGACAGTTACATCAGTATTGGAGATAAGACTCTATCATTGAACGCTATAGTACACGACATCAAAGAGTACGATGTTATCTTGGGGATGGATTAGCTCAGTGCTTGTCATGCGACGATTGACTGCACGAAGAAGAGAGTTGTGTTTCGCCTACCTGGAGAAACTGAGTTTTTATTCTCGTACGGCTTGACGTCCAAGGTGGCAGTGGTGATATCGACAGTTACGGCATGGCATATGTTATATTCAGGGTATGAAGAGTACCTCACTTCTGTTTCGGACACTCGGATAAAGGGTGTAGACTCAGATCAAAATCGAAGTTGTGGCAAAATTCTCCGATGTGTTCCCAGACGAGATACCTGGTATGCTGTCGGACAGGGAGATTGAGTTTACTATTGAAACTTTTTCGAATACTCGCACGATATCGGAGACACCATATAGAATGGCTCTGGCAGAAATGAAAGGACAACATGATACGAATGTTACGGGATCGTGGATACATTCGCCCAAGTATATCAGCATGGCGACCTTCGGTATTGTTTAAAAAAGAAGGACAACATGATGCGACTGTGCATCGATTACGGGGAGCTAAATAAAGCAACAAGTCGGAATAAGTATCCTCTCCCAAGGATAGATGATCTGTTTGATCAGCTACAAGGAGCGACCATATTTCAAAGATTGATCTACATTCTGAATACCATCAGTTGAAGATCAGGCTCGAAGATGTCCTAAAGTCAGCATTCCGTATGAGATACGGATACTATGAGTTTTCGGTCATGCCATTTGGTTTGACTAATGCTCCAGCAGCTTTTGTGGATCTAATGAATAGAGTCTTTCGACAGCAGCTTTTATGGATCTAATGAATAGAGTTTTTTGACCCTTCTTGGATAAGTTCGTCATCGTGTTCATCGACGATATCTTGATTTACTCGAAAGACAGGGAGACTCATATGGAACACTTGAGAACAATACTTCAGAAGATTCGTGAACATCAACTATATGTAAAGTTGAGTAAATATGAGTTTTGGATGAACAACATGTCGTTCCTAGGACACATTGTCTCGGTGAAAGCTGTTGTTGTTGATCCAAAGAAAATTGAAGTAGTGGAAGACTGGAAACAACCTACATCAGCTAGTAGAATATAGAGTTTCCTTGGTTTAGCTAGGTACTACCGTAGGTTCATAAAGGACTTTTCGAAGATTGTGCTGCCTCTAACTCGCCTCACTCAGAAGGGAGTAGCATTTAAGTAGATTGTCGACTGTAAGATTAGTTTTCAAGAACTAAAGCAACAGCTCATTACGGCTCTAATTCTTGCTCTTCTAGAAGGTTCCAAAGGATTTCAAATTTACAGTAATACGTTGGGGCTTAGATTGGGATGTGTTTTCATGTAATAAGGGAAGACGATACCATGTTCATCGAGACAACTTAAGCAGCACGAGAGAAATTACCAAACTCATGACTTGGAATTGGCCATATTTTTGTTCGCGTTGAAATTGTCCGGCACTATCTATATGGTGTGTCCGGCAAGATCTTTACGAATCACAAAAGCTTGAAGTACATATTTACACAAAAGGATTTGAATTTGAGGCAGCGACGTTGGTTGAAATTGATGAAGGATTATGACTTGACGATTTCCTACTCGCCGGGTAAAATAAATGTGCTAGCTGATGCCTTCAGTCGGAAATTTGTCGGAACATTGTCCGTAGCTAAAGAAGTACTATGAGATTTAGAAGAGATGTGCATCGAATTCAGAGTCTGTACTCAGCATGTGTACTTGGCTCCGTTGCAGCTTGAGCCGAGCCTCCAGGAAAACATTAAGACCACTCAAAAGGATGATCCATTTCTGCAGAAGATATGCGAGTTGATTCTAACAGAAAAGGCGACCAATTTTGCGGTACACGAAGATGGCACAGTTTGTGTCAAGGAAAGATTGTGCGTTCCTAAGGATGAGGAACTCAGGAAAGAAATATTAACCGAGGCTCATTTTGTGAAGTATTTCTTAAATCTGGAAAGCACCAAAATGTACAAAGATCTGCACACCATATTTTTGTTGCATGGCATAAAGAAAGATGTTACTTTATTTTTTGCACAATGCTTAGCTTGTCAACGTGTAAAGGCAGAACACCATCGGCCTAGCGGGGAGCTACCAAACCTCGCTATACTGCAGTAGAAGTGGGATCATATATGCATGGATTTTATAGTTGGCTTACCAAAGACTCAATAGGGAAATTATACGATTTGGTTGATCGTGGATAGATTAACCAAGTTGTCTCATTTTATTGTAATCAAATTAACATGGAGTGTTGACCGGTTGGCTCAGATTTACATTTGTGAAACTGTCCTATTGCATGGGGTGCCAGTCCTAATAGTGTCAGATAGAGATGAATAATTATTATCACGCTTTTGGAATAGTCTTCAATCAGCAACGGGAACTAAGTTACATTTCAGTTCGGCATATCATCCGTAGATTGATGGATAAATAGATATGGTAAATCAGATCCTTGAAAATATGTTGATACTATGCGTGCTCAATTTGAAGACAAATTCAGACGCATATTCGCACCGGCCGAGTTTGCCTATAACAATAGTTATCATGCAACTATTCAGAAGGACCTCGTATGAGGCCTTGTATGGACAAAAATGTTAGTCATCTATATGTTGGAATAAAGTTGGTGAACGACAAGTGCTCGGATCAGAACTTGTGGAGTAGGCCGTCGAAAGATCCGCCTGATTCGAGAAAGGCTTAGAGTTGCTCAAAGCCGACAGAAGAGTTATGTGGATATTCATCAACGACCCTTAGAATTTATGGTGGGCAATCATGTGTTCTTGAAAGTCACACCCATGTGAGGTGTAATGTGGTTTGAAGTCAAAGGAAAATTGAAGCCGAGATTTGTTGGACCCTTCGAGATTCTTGAAAGGGTGGCCTCAGTAGCTTATCGACTTGCACTACCTCCGGCTCTGGTTGAACTGCACGATGTCTTCCATGTGCCTCAACTGGGGAAGTATGTTTAAGATACAAGCGATGTAGTAAACTTCAATCAGTTGTAGTTGAGCGATGACCTGTCATACACTGGAGAACCTATTCAGATTTTGGACAGGAAGGGAAAAGTTTTGCAGAACCGAACGGTGCCTTTGGTTCATGTGTTATGGCAGAATCGTACTATCAAGGAATCAATGCTGGAACTTGAAGATGCATTAAGGGAGAAATAACCATCACTGTTTGATAACCTTGAGGCAGGACCTTTGTTTTAAGTTTCAAGGACAAATCATTTTTCTTAGTAGTATATTATGTAGCGCCCTGACCCTAGCGGTTCAATATACAAGGCTTGTGGTTTGATTAACTCGGTCAGAACTGAGTATTAAGGAAACTTACCGTCGGTATCGAATCGGTCACAGACGAATACATAAGAACCTTTCCAATTGATGGATCAGTTTCTCTTGAAATAACTCCAAGAGTTTTCTCTGGATATTTTTTGTTATTGTGTTGTTTGGTTTTGATGTATGCTTTCTTGAATAGTTTTTGATGATTTGATCTTGTTGCCCTTTTTCATCGATTTGTCTTGCATTCATTCTTGAGAATTCTGAATGCAAGGAATGTAAACGAGACGGAATATTAACCAAAATTTTGGTACCATTACAGGCGGACACATGACTGAAGGCTAATCGCATAAGTGTTCCTCTTTTTCTCAGCAATTCTCTAATTGGTGAGTGTGGATTCTCTGTGGTGGTTTGTCCATTCTCCGCTACTCCTTCATGCCAACTAAATAAATTCTATTTCTTATATTGCTATGTCTTCTGATCGGTGATGCAAATTAAATGATAGAAACACCATAACCTGATACTACTAAGATGCTAGTGTAATTGAGACAGGATAAATGAATTGATAATGCTACAACACAAATATTGAATGCTGCTTGACCGTTGGAATAATTGATATGCTGCGACATTACGAAATGTGTTAAAAACTTATAATAATGAAATGATAAGAATGTGAGGGAAGTAATTAGTCTCCAACTGATATCTGAGATGTTGAATATGAAATGATGAGTTTTGAACGTTGGCTTACTTAGTACCATGCAAATTGTGTTACTGTTGAGTCGGTTATGCATTCGCATGGTTATGAACATCTTATGCACGAGTAGTTTCCTCGAAGCGGTACCTGGGGTACTGGGACCGAATCGACCTAAAGGTGGTTGTGCTACGGTGGCACAAGATATTGCGGGACATTCGACTAGGCTTGCAACCTACTCTGGAATGGTACACCGTAATACCCAGTTGGAAAGTCTTTAATGGTGCAGTTTTACCAATGACTAAGTTGAAGAACAGATGGCAACTCTAGAGGGGGTGAATAGAGTTATAGCAATAATAACCAATTAAAAATTTAACTCTTTCACGATCTAAAATTAATCAGAGTAAATGCGGAAAATAAATAAGGAGCACGAGAGCGTACGCAAACACAGCCGATTTTAACCTGGTTTCCCTCGTGGAGGACTAGTCCAGGCCTGAGAACTCTAGCTCAGGATTAAATCCACTATTTGTGAAATAGTAGTTACACCCCGTGCCTTTACTTCAGAAGAGCACGTCAACTTCTTACAATGGATCGCAGTGGCGATGCTTGGAATTTTCCAAGCTACTTCTTGAACTCTTGCACAAGACTCCTAACTGAGAGATGCTGAGCACTCGAGACTTAGGAAACTTGTGGCTAGTAGATGAGAAGGGTATGGCTTATATTGAGCTTACGAGAGAAGAGAAGAGAAGATTGGATAATGAAAATGAGAGAATTCTTGGCCTATTTATAGGTTTTTAACAGGCAGAATTCGGCCAGAATTCTGGTAGGAATTTTCAAAAATTTGGCCGTTGGACAACTAGCAACCAGCCAACCCTAAAAATTAGGGTACTGATTTTTAGGGGACAGAGTTCGGCCCGAACTCTGTGTGGAGGCAGAGTTCGGCCCGAACTCTGTCTCCAGAGCACAGAATTGGTCCAAGGGTCCAATGGGCCAAGTTGGGATGTGGAGCTTTATGGATTTTGGATAGGTTGTGGGTTGAGTCTCAAGAGCCCAGCATAACTCAGCTTATAATCATTCTAGACTCAATAAATATAAAAGTACAAACGCGAAAACGACTTGTATTTGTACAACTGAGCTGTCGTCTGGCTTGAGCATAATATAGTCGTCGTGTGTCGTATTGAATTATCACAAGTATTATTTAGTCAATGTTATCAATATTTGGTTGACTGTGACTTTGTGTCAACAATCTCCCCCATATTGATAATTGATAAAACAATAATTGTATATTCAATATCTATACCTGGACACATGTAACGACATAGCTCCCCCATAATAAGTGCCGAGCTTAAGAGTAGCTCCCCCATAAACAATGCTGGACACATGTAACGACATAGCTCCCCCATAATAAGTGCCGAGCTTAAGAGTAGCTCCCCCATAAATAATGCTGTAAATCTTTGTTGGCCTGTTAATAATATTCATCCAAAAGCACAGATAAACCAAACAAACAGAAACAGAATATACACATAACTCCCCCTTTTGGCATTTAGCAATATGAGATAGATAAATGATAACTGGCAAAACACACGTAAAGGAGAAGAAACTGCATATAAAATAATGACCAAGAGTCATAATGACATAGAAACTGATAATAGAACTACCAAAGTCTCAAAAGCATAATGCATAATAAGTCTACTACAAATCAAATACATAAAAGTAACTAAAGCAGAATACAGAAAACATAATCTAAGATCTCCAGTAGCAGCCTCAAGTAGCAGTCCAAAACCATCATCGAGCATGAGGGGGCCCGGTGTCGTTCGATGGATCAGTAAAGAAGTGACGTGGGTCCACAAAAGCCGCATCTGGATCCATGTAGTGACGAACCCAAGGGTCATCGATACGGAATCCCTTACGACCGGGGTCTCGCTCCATAGGAATAGGCATGGAAGGATGATGAGACATGGAATACCGAAGATCATGCAGCGAGTTGCTGATAGCACTCATCTGCAAGGTAGTCCGATAGTCCAGCTGAGTCCATCGATCGTCCTCCAAAGTGAAATGATCTCGAAGCATGGCCTGAAGTGACTCAAGAGTAGCCGGAGGAGAAGGAGGATCCTGTCCGAGAGGAGGGGCCTCTGGCTCATCATCAGAATGCTCAGACACTACTGGTGAGCCGATGGCCGCCTGAAGCCTCCTTGCCTTAGAGAGAAAGACTGGGGCAGGTAAGAATGGACACTCATCAAGGGGTATATGGAACGTACGAAAGATCATAGGAAGGTATAAGGCATAAACCAAAGATCTTGGTTTCTTCCTACAGCTGATCATCCAATCCATCATTGTGCATGGAAGGTTAAAAGGAACATGGAAGTGGAGATGGTATAAGGCTGAAATCTCAAAATAAATGACTTCATCGGTAGAACCCGCTTTGGGTAGAATGGTGTTTAAAATGATCCGATGAAGCTCATAGAAATAAGGATTGAGGAATTTTGCCAAGAGCTTACGAGGACGTGTGTTAGGGCTACACAGGTCGTCCTTGAAGCTCTCTAGTGAAATCCCTTCGGGAAAGATAAAGGATCTAGCTTCAACAAGCTTTTCCCAAGAATTAGGCTCTTGAAGTTCAAGATATTCGGCCAATTCAAAATCATCAAATGAGATATCAATACCCGCAACACGTGAATAGATGCGAGTATCATCATAAGTCAAGTTGCAATAAAACATTTGAATGGCACTACCATAAATGACCGAATTTGAGGTAACAAGTTCATCAAGACAAAGGTCTTTAAAGAGTGCATCATGTTGTGAGAATATGGTAAAGTTGATGGGGTGTCCCACAAATACTGGATGTATCCAAAAATCACTAAACCAATCATTTGAGGCATCTAGTGATACAAAAATTCGGTCGTCGTAAGTGTTTGGATCATTGGGACGTGGAGGATTAAACAACGGATGGGTTTGTTGTTCAATAGCCGTTACAACGGCTGGTGCAACGGGCGGCTCAATAGGAGGAGGAGCATTTGACGAGGATGCACCCTCGGTCCGAAGTCTCTTCCTACGGTTGAGCAATCGTGGAGCCATAACACAATAGATAGATAATAATGAAAGAAATTTGAGATATAGAGAAGTAAGGAATTATACCTCAAAATAGTGAAAGATTATGAAAGAGAATTGAAAACGAAGCCTCTTCTTTGAGTTAAAGAATGGAGCACTAGAGAGAAGAAAATAGGGTTAGGGTTTTGAGAGTTTTGAGTTGGAGAAGTAGAAAAGGTGGTAAGAAGGAAGGAGAGGGAAGAGAAACCAAAATTAAGAGGAGGGTTTCTCTTGGTCGGGTCTATTAATGACCATTGGATCAACAATTGGATCAACAGCTGAGCCTGTTCCCGGTTCCGGAACAGGCAGGCCGAATTCGGCCCGAACTCTGGTAGGGGCAGAGTTCGGCCCGAATTCCGGATCCTGGGGACAGAACAAAAATCAGGCTGAGTTGAGTCAAAAATTGGTTAAGTAAAGATAAAAAAACCAATATACTACATGAGTTTAAGTACAGAAAAGGATCCAATAAGTAAATAGATGAATAGCAGATAGTGAGTTCAAAGCAGTAATACGAAGTATGAAAAATTAGTATTTCAGCATGTGATAGATGAAAATGAACCGTATAATAAACAAGGAATTATATCGTAATTCAATATTTTGAAGCTGCCATGGGTTAGCTGCAGGGGCCGGATCCCAGCTAGCGGTAGTCCTGAGGACTAGTGCACCGTGTCGCTTAGGCTATTACGCCTTGTTGTCAGAAGGGCCCTTTCGGCTTGTACCCATAGCACGTTCATCATGAGAGAATCACAATATATTCGATATTTATGCAGGTTTATTTTAATTTATAACAGCTTCATCTACAATTCCAAGTTCACGACAAAGAAAATTGAAGCGCTCTTTGGATAATGGTTTGGTAAAGAAATCTTCTAACTGATGATCAGTATCAATAAATTCTAAGTTAATCGTGCCATTTTGTTGACAAAAAGTGGTGTCGTATTTCAATGTGCTTCCTACGTGAGTGACAAATGGGGTTCTTAGTCAAGTTTATAGCACTAGTGTTGTCACAAAAGATTAGAATATGCATGAAAGATAAATTATAGTCTTCAAGGGTTTGCTTCATCCATAGAATTTGTGCACAACAACGCCCAGCTGCGATGTATTCAGCTTCTGTTGTGGATAGTGCGACAGAATTCTGCTTCTTGCTAAACCAAGAGACTAAAGCTTTTCCTAATAAATGACACGTACCGCTCATACTTTTACGGTCGACCTTGCATCCGGCGAAGTCAGCATCAAAATAACCAATGAGGTCAAATGATGTTGACTTGGGATATCATAGGCCCACTGTTACCGTACCCTTAAGGTATCGAAAGATACGCTTAACCGCGGTCATGTGTGATTCCTTAGGATTTGCTTGATATCTAGCACACAGGCAAACGCTAAATATAATATCAGGGCGACTTGCAGTAAGATAGAATAGACTGCCTATCATACCTCGATACTTATGTTGATCTACGGGTTTGCCACTATCATCAGGTTCAAGTTTGGTTGAAGTAGCTATAGGAGTGCTGATTTGTTTGACGTTGTCAAGGTCGAATTTCTTCAGCATGTCCTTTGTGTACTTCGACTGACAGATGAAGGTTCCATTTGACATTTATTTGACTTACAGCCCAAAAAAGTAGTTGAGTTCTCCCATCATGCTCATCTCAAACTCGGTCTGCATACACTTGGCAAAATCTTGACAAAGAATTTCATCAGTAGACCCAAAAATAATATCATCTACATATATTTGTACTAAAAGAATAGTGTCTTTGAAAGATTTTATGAAAAGTGTAGTGTCAATTTTCCCTTTTGAAAAACCTTTCTCAAGCAAGAAATTGCTTAGCCGTTCATACCAAGCTCTAGGGGCTTGTTTGAGGCCATACAGCGCTTTCTTTAGCTTGAACACGTGGTCAGGAAATTTGTGATTTTCAAAGCCAGGGGGTTGTTTTACATAAACTTTCTCCTTAATAAAACCATTCAAGAAAGCACTTTTAACATCCATTTGAAATAATTTGAAATTTTAAAAATTTGCAAATGCACAAAGCATCCGAATGGATTCTAATCTAGCAACAGGAGCATACGTCAAATCGTAGTCGATACCTTCCTCTTGGTTGTATCCTTGGGCTACTAGACGAGCTTTGTTGCGTGTGACTGAACCATCTTCATTCACTTTGTTTCTAAAAACCTATTTAGTACCAATAATCGAGTGATTAGCGGTCTAGGAACAAGTTCCCATACTTGGCTCCTCTCGAATTGGTTGAGTTCCTCTTGCATAGAAGAAATCCAAAATTCATCATTGAAAGCTTCTAAAATGTTTTTAGGCTCAATTTGTGAAATAAAGGCAGTGCTAGCAATAGAGTCTCTTAATGATGATCTAGTAGTTACTCCACGTGAAACCTCACCGATTACCAAATTTTCTGGATGTGATGGCTTGAAAGAGAATTTCTTTGGCAAGCTCTCCAGAGAATTAGTTTCGGTTGTGGTGTTCATTGGAGTAGAAGTTGATGGCTCAACATCATCATCAAGAGTAGCTGCTGCACTGTTATCTTCATCAAAAGTCACATTTGTAGACTCTTCCACAATTAATGAGCGTTTGTTAAAAACTCTATATCCCTTACTCTTGGCAGCATAGCCAAGGAAAATACCATCGTCAGCTTTGGCATCAAATTTGCCTAAGTTGTCTTTGGTGTTAAGGATAAAACATCTACAGCCAAAAACTCTAAAATAAGAAATATTTGGGGTTCTCCCGAACCAAAGCTCATAGGGTGTTTTCTTCGTAATAGGACGAATAAGTACCCTATTTAAAATGTGGCATGCTGTACTGACAGCTTCAGCCCAAAAGTATTTCGAAAGTGAGAACTTGTTTAACATGACTCTAGCCATATCGCCAAGAGTCCTATTCTTTCGCTCCATAACACCATTTTGTTGGGGAGTTCTTGGACAAGAAAACTCATGATCAAAACCATTGGAATCACAAAACTTTTCAAAATTAGAATTTTCGAACTCGCCTCCATGATCACTTCAGATTCGAGTAATCATGTAGCCTTTTTCGTTTTGAACTTTCTTGACAAAAATCTTAAAAACTGAAATAGCATCACTTTTATAAGTAAGAAAGAAAATCCAAGTAAATCTTGAAAAGTCATCAACAATAACAAAGGCATAGAGTTTTCCACCAAGACTGGCTACTCTATTAGGGCCAAATAAATCCATATGGAGTAGTTGCAGGGGTCTAGTAGTGCTTACGGAGTTTATGGAATGAAAAGATGACTTGGTTGCCTTATTCAACTCACATTCGGTACATACGGTGTCCTTTTTGAATGTGATGTCGGGCAAGCCTCTAACTAGCTTCTTGGTCGATAGCCTGGATATAGTATCTATATTGGCATGACCAAGACGCTGGTGCCATAGTAACTGTTCATTTTTATAAGCATATAGGCATCTACCTGCATTGTTAGTATCTATAGACAAATAAAAAATATAAATATTGTTCTCTCTTACCCCTTCAAAAGCAATGTCTCCTGTTGACCTATCATAAATAAGGCATTTATTTTGTCCAAAGTTAATGTCATAACCATGGTCAGCAAGATGACTGATACTGAGCAGGTTATGCTTCAACTCGGTCACTAGGCAGACATCCTTTATTACGAGAGAGGGAGGATAACCAATAATACCATTACCTATAATATAACCTTTTAGGTTATTACCGAAAGGTACATATCCTTCTTTCTTTATCGATAGTGATGCGAAAATATGTGCGTCTTCCGTCATATGCCGCGAGCATCCACTATCGAGAATCCACTTACTCTTAGTTGAGGAGGGAAGGTCCACCTACATCAAGAGTAGATGTGACCTTTGGTACCCAAGTTCTTGAGGGTCCTGAAGAGTTAGTTTTTGGAAACTATGCATATATCTTTCTATCTACTAATCTTCTAATTCTACATTGTGGTAAAATGTGTCCATGTAAACCACAATAAGTATATATAGCATTCCTATCTACATTAGGAGCATGCTGATGATGTCTATAAGCAGAATAATGAGGAGAAGTGTGATGATATGTAGATTCAGCATGGTGATGATGACTATGTGGAGTGGCATGGTGATATTGTTTATATGGTATGGCATGATGAGATTGTCTATATGGCATGGCATGATGATATTGTCTATATGTGGAGTGATATTGATTGTGTCTTTGTACAACATGGTGATGATTGTATCTATGTGTAGCATGATGTTTTTGTGACATATGATGATTATTTCTACGTGCATGTGGTTTGTGTCCTTTGTAAAAATGTGTGTACATATAAGCATGATTATGAGCAGCATGAGGATGACGTGGTTGACTAGTATGAGTGATGTCATGCTTTGTGTGTGTCTCATGTGATTGGGTTTGAGGTTGAGCAACCTGTTTTCCTAATTTAGTCTCTAGTTTTTAGAGACAGCTTGCAATTCAATAATCTTAGCATTCAAACCATGCATCTTAGTAATAGAAATCTTGTGTCTGCTATTTTCTTCTGCAAGCTCCGTGTTGAGTGTTGTGATTTCTTGTGTTTGTTGCTCAATACGTGCCTCGGCATCATGTAAGCTTATTTTAAGCTTAGATACCTCATCAGTGACATCCGTGGGTGTAGTGTCTCTAATATTATCAAGTAATAGAGAAAGTCTTTGTATTTCGACTTCATGACTTTTGATTTCGTCCTTGGCTTGTTTGTATTTACCAATTACCTTTTTGTGATCACTAAGTAAATCGGTGAAAGCATCGCCAAGTTCATCAAAAGTGAAGTCGTCAAGAGTTTCGTTTGATACCTTGTCGGACGTTGCCATTAGGCACACATTAGCCGTATCTTGAGGAGAGTTCTTTTCTTCCTCGGAGTCACTAGCTTCGCTTTCATGCCAAATGCTTGTGTTGGCATATTTCTTTGAGGAGGTCTTCTTGTGTGGCTTCTCATAGCGGTTGCTCTTCTTTAAGAATGGACAGTCTTTTTGGACGTTTCCCGTCTTCTTGCAACCGTAGCAAGTTGGCTCTTCTTCTTCATCTTCTTGTGGTTCCTTCTTTCTTCGATTGAAGCGAAGGAATCTCTTGAAGTTGCGAACCATGAGGGCTTGATCATCATCTTTTGAGTTGTCGTCATCCGTCTCTTCGGGTTCAGCCCTCCGTCGGTGAGCTTTGAGTGCGATCTCCTTAGCCTTAGGAGCAGGCTCTTCGAAGTCCTTGAGGTCAAGCTCATGAGTCATTAGCTTTCCCATCAAGGTCTCCATAGACATGGTTGTGAGATCATTTCCTTCTATGATGGCTGTCACCTTAGGGTTCCAAACTTTTGGTAGCCCCTAAGTAGCTTGCGAATCTTCTCGTGATTTGAATATTGCTTCCCAAGCGAAGACAGGGGGTTGATGATGTCGAGGAATCTTGTGAACATTTGCATGATCGTCTCGTTTGGCTTCATCTTGAAAGCTTCGTATTCTTGAGTGAGATAGCTTATCTTTGATTCCTTGACTTGGGTGGTTCCTTCATGCGTCACTTCAAGAAGCTTCCATACTTTGTGGGATGTGGTGCATGTAGATACCCTGTTGAACTCATTCCTGTCTATAGCACAGAATAAAGCATTAATAGTTCTCACGTTTAGACTTGCCTGTTTCTTCTCCTCGTCAGAATATTTGTCATATGATTTCTTAACGAGATTGCCATTGACAACTATTCTGGCGGGCTTTTTGTAACCGTCAGTGACGATAGTCCACAGGTCAAAGTCTAGCGACTTGAGATAAAAATTCATCCTTGTTTTCCAATACGTGTAGTTAGTTCCATCAAATAGGGGAGGCCTATGAGTGGACTGTCCTTCACCGTGATTGGAAATCAAGGATTGTGTGGTTGCCATGGATCAGCTCTTGGATGTAAGTTCTTGTAAAGAGAACAGGGCTCTGATACCAATTGAAGAACAGATGGCAACTCTAGAGGGGGGTGAATAGAGTTATAGCAATAATAACCAATTAAAAATTCAACTCTTTCACGATCTAAATTAATCAGAGTAAATGTAGAAAATAAATAAGGAGCAAGAGAGCATACGCAAACACAGCCGATTTTAACCTGGTTTCCCTTGTGGAGGACTAGTCCAGGCCTGAGAACTCTAGATCAGGATTAAATCCACTATTTGTGAAATAGTAGTTACACCCCGTGCCTTTACTTCAGAAGAGCACGTCAACTTTTACAATGGATCGCAGTGGCGATGCTTAGAATTTTCCAAGCTACTTCTTGAACTCTTGCACAAGACTCCTAACTGAGAGATGTTGAGCACTCGAGACTTAGAAAACTTGTGGCTAGTAGATGAGAAGGGTATGGCTTATATTGAGCTTAAGAGAGAAGAGAAGAGAAGATTGGATAATAAAAATGAGAGAATTCTTGGCCTATTGATAGGTTTTTAACAGGCAAAATTCGGCCAAAATTCTGGTAAGAATTTTCAAAAATTTGGCCGTTGGACAACTAGCAACCAGCCAACCCTAAAAATTAGGGTGCTGATTTTTAGGGGACAGAGTTCGGCCCGAACTCTGTCTCCAGAGCACAGAATTGGTCCAAGGGTCCAATGGGCCAAGGTGGGATATGGAGCTTTATGGATTTTGGATAGGTTGTGGGTTGAGTCTCAAGAGCCCAGCATAACTCAGCTTACAATCATTCTAGACTCAATAAATATAAAAGTACAAACGCGAAAATGACTTGTATTTGCACAACTGAGCTGTCGTCTGGCTTGAGCAGAATATAGTCGTCGTGTGTCGTATTGAATTATCACAAGTATTATTTAGTCAATGTTATCAATATTTGGTTGACTGTGACTTTGTGTCAACACAAGTCTGAATGCATGTAAATGATTATCTTGTGTAGGGGCGGTAAGTATTATATCTTGTATCTTATGCAGGTATATTGGATCAATAGTGGGTAAAGTTATGACATATCTTATATGTTTCACTATTGTTTTAGTTGAATAAACACGATTACTGAATGATGCTAGTCCCTAATAATTGATCTCATGATTTAAAATGCTTGTCATTAATTCCAGAAATATCAGTTTAGCTGAGTGGGCCAATGGGGCTCACTAGTACATTTTTCAAATGTGTTGACCCCTCCTCCATAGGTACTGGGGAAGGCACGGGCTCACATAGGAATTAAAGATTTTTGTTGTTAATTCAAGTTGTTGCTTAATAAAGACTTTCAAAGTATTTGGGTGTCCGAGTTGATATTTGCTTTTATTATAATAAAGGGGCATAATGTTTAGAATATGAAATTATTTCATGACAGCCTATCAGTTGTTTTCTTTTTCATGAATCAATGTAAGCAGGAACGGCATTTCAAAGAGTACTGAAAAAAGTTATATTTTGCTGCCATTATCAGTAAAAACAATTATTTCTTCCTATACCATGTATTCAATACTTCTGCTAAGTTGTTGAGTTTGAATGTTTCAAAATGACACAAATGTGCACGTTCTTGCCTTGTATAAGTGCAATACCAGACTTATATGGTATCACACGCAACTAGGGCGATTGATTCAGTATAGTCAAAGTGAGGACAAACGATTTATGGAATAGGGGCGTGACAATTATAGTAGTTGTGATGTTGTTGTGGAGATATAAGATTCACTACACCAAAATAGACGATTACCAACAGTTATTACCGTGACAAATATTTTTTGTGACAGTAATTATCGTGACTAATCAGGTGTGACAAATTGTTGTGATGTTTTTTTGTCACGGTTAAAACCGTGACGAAAATAAATTTTTGTAACGTTATTTGTCACGATAATAACCGTGACGAAATTAAATTTTTGTCACAATAATAACTTTTACAAATGTTAATTTTGTAACATTTTAAATTGACACGACATAAAACTTTGTGACAGTAATTACCGTTACGGCACAAGTTTTTGTTACAATTTAAACCATAGTGGCTAAAAACTGTCACTGATTTAACCGTTACAAATTGTCAATTTTACCAATTTGTAACACTTATTTTTCAAGTTTTGTCATGAAAATAACCGTTAGAGATCATAATATTATATATATATATATATATATATATATATATATATATATATATAATGTTGACACATGCAAACCATAGCCTCTCATTATATATACATAAAAGAAAAAAATACACTCAAACTCATTTTATTACCCAAGAAAATGCAGTAAAAAATCCATATACACAAATTCTCCCTATACAATGGGATAAACTTATCCAAATTGTTTATACAAACAATAATTCTACATAGAAAAAATTAGAAAAATCGCCAACACGATGTTCATTACATGAGACTATAAAAGACATAATTTACAGTGGAGCCGAACGGACGAGCAGTAGAAAGACTCTTCGACATGAGACTAGAATCATCTACTGCATAAAGATGGACCTATCTTCATTTTTTTTCTCTGTAAGCTGCAGCAAAGTCGCTACCATAAAGATGGACCTCTTTAAAGGAATTTATTGCAACCAAAACATTTCCTGCTTTTGTCTACAGAAGAAGGCACAAAAAAAATTCAAAGGTAACGAAAAAACAAGGGCATTAATAACAGAAGAAAGAATCCATATGAAACATAACTCAAAGATCTTCTAACCATGACTAACAGGAAAGACTATCAATTTTCTAAATTTACCAGAAATGAGACTATATACATTCGTTTCCAATTCTATTAATGTTGCCTCAGTTAGATGGAATTTTGGTCCTAACAAGTAATACACTTACCATCTTTGGATACCTTGTTTCAAAGGTGAAGCATATATAGAACTGGAAACAAATGTATATTAGCATATCAGTTTCCTGAACTCATGCATCATCAATCTAATGACATAACGAATTAATTTGTAGAACATTCATTTGAGAAATGGAAAACTAATTTACATAGAAAATATCACACCTTCTTATTGCTTGCTGCATCTTTCGCTTGTTTGACCAAGGTTGTACCCTCAGCTGTCACGTGCTGCATAAGAATTTCCAAAATCCATAAAGATGAAATAAATGTAACTCTATTTCATAATTTGCAAAATCAATATTAAAGCAAACTGACCTGTTTAAATATCAGAGATACAGGATCCAATCCTTTTTGTATTCTACTAAAAAGCCGATACATCCTCGATAGGTCATCCACCTAAATGCAAGTGCAAGAATAAAGAGTCAAATCCATTACAAAGTAAAAGAAAACCTTAGCTTGTTTTCAATAAAAAAAATATAAGCACCATCAATACAAACCTTGTCATCACGAAGCAATGCATGGCAGCCAGAATGTTCCTTTTCAAGAAGCTGACTTCCATATACTGAGAGTAACTCATGTTGTACTTTCTATTCAACAAAGTAAATGTAAAACAAGATAGATTACCTTTAGAACTTCAAATGACAAAACTGATCAAAATGACTAAATTAACAGAATACATTTATCTAAAGTTTTAAAACCAAACATGAATGTCAATAAATATAGTAGAAAGCACGACTTTGAACAAACCTCTAACAACTTTGGTTCACTGCTAATATGCAGGTAGTGGGAAACTCTATCCTTCTCACGCTTCAAGCATTCCTCAGCCTAAAGACAGCCATAAAAGCATCAAGTACCATCCTCATAGGGGCAAACACATATTTAAAAGACTAAGAAACAAAATACCTTCAACATGTAATCTGGACATGAATCCTCCAGAATCCAGTTTGAAGCTTTCCGGGAATAGTAAGCTGCAGTATCGGTAAGCATGTCTGCTTCAAAATCATCTTCATAGCACTCCATATTTCCCAAACCAATTTCAACAAATATGTCCAATACATTCTTTAATAATGCTCTATCAATTTGTTCCCCCTCGCATTCTTGGTCAATCTGCTTCCCGAAGTCAAGTTAACAAAACCAACGTTTGTAAAAAGTTTGTTAGATTGATTGGATTATATTAGATTGATTAGATTAATTTAAGCTGATAAAAGTTACATGGAGAAATCTGCCAAAAAATACAATAGCAATTAGTGACAAGTACACACTAGTCTAAAACACACTCGAACTTTTCTAAAGTATATCTCTCAGAAGGTTCAATATGTACAGTTGATCATCAGATCGATTATTTTTTTTATCCCGTCTCCAGGTGATCAAACCATAAATGCCTCGGAGAAGGCCATGAGAACTTCGCAACACCACAAGATCAGTAGCCATGCTGCCAGAGCTGGTGTGAGGTTGGGCCCTAAGAACCACTCAAATTCCCTTCGCTCGGGTTTTGCTGATGCTGTTCCTGGGTTGGTCCTCCTTGGGAATGGTAAAAGTTCATATACCCCATCGATCCGTAGGAAGAGGCTTGCTGCTGAACCTGACAATACCCACCATTATACTGGTTCTGCTGTCCCTGATATCCGTAGAATGTACTGGCAGGAAGTGCCACAATTGCTCTTGAACCAGCTCCTCCATGGAGCCACATGGCAGAGTTCTTGTTTTGCTGAAGGGGGAGGTAGTGAGACCCCTCTTTGTACAGTGAACTCATAGCTTCGTCAATGCTAGGTGTTGTGCTGGCAGGAGCGGAAGGATTCGGGGAAAAACTTCCAGGAATGCTGCTAGTTGAGTTTGACAATCCTCCATAACCAGGGGGCAGAGCAGGAGATTGAGGTAAGCTGGTACCAGGTAAGCTGGTACCAGGAACACTACTTTTGTACTGGGGTAATGTATACTTCATTCCAGCTGCTGGAGATTGATTAAAAGGGCTATTTCCTGCATACGCCTGTTGGTAGGCGGCTGACGGAAGAAATATGTAGCTCTGGGGAAGGAATGGATAACCGATCATGTTAGCAAAATGGCCTAACGGAAGGGTCGGTTGAGAATATGGGTGCAAAGGCAGATGTAGTGGGAGAGCAGGGCCTCCACCTAGTATGTTCGTATTAGGTAATGTTTGAAGAGTTGACTGAGGGGTAGAGTAAACCTTCGACTGCACCTCCGGTATCGAAATGGTCGGCCCACTGATAGATGATGTCGTTGTGCTGTATTTCAGAGGCATTGACTGAGTTGGAAGTAATGCTGAGAAAGGATGATCTAGTTCTCGGAGAGGCTGCTGAGTAGTCTGTGCCAATAAGCTGCTTGGTAAGGAGTCAGTATAAGGTTGCATTAGACTTGAGAAAGGAGAAAGATTTTGCATTTGTGCATTAGACTCGGGATAGGCATATGCTGCTGCAGTCTGTTGTGTGGTAGTTGAATAACCATAACCAGAGACAGACGGAAAATTTCCTTCAATTCTGTGTGCAACATCCAATGTGTCATCACTCACTGTGTCAGGTTGAACAGCTAGTAGAATATCATAACTTCTTGAGCTTGGGCTACTTCTTGAAACCATGTTCTCATTCAAGGAAGATTCCAGCTGATCATTATCGTAGTACTCAGTGGTCCTAGAATGTGATTGATCAAATGAAGGAGCATCCTCTGCAACTGAAGCTGCCTCCAAGTTGCTTGTCAATGATTGTGAAGAAAATGATCCAGAAAATGTAGCACTCATACCAGAGCCGAAACTACCAAAACTCAAATATGAGCAGTCAGCATTTGTAACCTGCAGGTGACTAGAAATTATCACTGCAGGGTTATCCTCTACAGATGCAACCCCCAACTCCCCCTTGTGTAAATTTAATTGCTGCAGGTTTTCAGCAGCTGATGATATTTCTTCATCAGTATCCACAACTTCATGATGATCAAATGCATGCACTTGAGAGTGGTAAGAATTGATACCACTTAACATCCTATCTTCCAAATGGGAACCATGTCCAAACTTATCTACCTCTAGTACTCTGTCAGATGATGGTGCAGCTCTAACGGACTCTGTCAATAAACTGCCACCATTGGCATGTCCCTCTATAGCTTCATTCTCAGCCGTATGCGAACCAAGCTGTAAATTGACCTCATTAGGTAGCAAAGTAGACGAAGTCGAAGGGTCAGCATAAATAGAAGCACTGGTTGTTTGATCTGTACCACTTTCTGTAGGCATCTTGTCAGCAAGGGACCAACTATCATGAGAACTATGTTGGCCAGTGCCTAGCTCATGACTAATCTCTTCATCTTGTGAAACAGGACCTTGAGAAGTATGGAAATCTGGATCTGGTTCCGATGGTGGAATCATAGTAGAGGGCTAGTTTGTATTATGTTGAGATACATTTGTCAAAACCATTTTTACGATGTCAGCCATTGACAACTGACCAGGTGCCCGTGACCAGTTATTTTCAAAACCCGGCGAAGGTTGGGAGGGCAAAAGTCCACCAGTTGCGTCGGTTGCATCTGTTGCATTTTCAATTGAAAAGACCTCACATAACATAGGTGACTTTCTATTGAGGTTACTCCCACATTGGATTATATTAGATTGATTAGATATGATTAGATTCTATTAGATTGATTAGATTAGATTTGTAATGTAAATATGGCCCATAAGCCCAAATGTAGACACTATATATATTCTAACAAACCCTAGCA
The DNA here is from genome assembly GCA_029216955.1 of Iris pallida. Lineage (NCBI taxonomy): Eukaryota > Viridiplantae > Streptophyta > Magnoliopsida > Asparagales > Iridaceae > Iris > Iris pallida. The sequence goes on along the minus strand of JANAVB010011619.1, from coordinate 10,803 downwards.
ATGAGAACAAAGCATTATTATTTTCTACATGGTATCAGAGCCTCCCGAAAAATCCTAGCCGCAAAACTCCACAAATAATATCCGTCCTCTCCGCGGGCCCGTCCGCCCCCGATTCGGTGCCTGATCTGCGGCCGATCCGTCGCCCCGACCCCTCTGTCCGTGCCTGATCCGACGCCCGATCCGCCGCCCGACCCGCGGCAGATCCGCCGCCCGACCGCACCCGTGCCCGACCGCACCGACGCCCGCGCCCGACCGCGCCGACCGCTCCCGTGCCTGACCGCGCCGACTGCGCCCGACCGTACCGACCGTGCGCCCGACCGCGTCGACCGCACCCGCGCCTGACCGTGCCCGACCGCGCCCGACAGCGACCCTACGTGCCAGATCCGGCGCTCCTGATCGCGGCCGATGATGCTGCGTCCAGCTACTCCGACCCGACACCCGACATGTGTTTGATTCTTTCCTTCCCAAGTTGGACATTTGTGACTTGCATGCTCCAACTTGAGGGGGGTGTTAGATTGATTGGATTATATTAGATTGATTAGTAATGATTAGATTCTATTAGATTGATTAGATTAGATTTGTAATGTAAATATGGCCCATAAGCCCAAATGTAGACACTATATATGTTGTAACAAACCCTAGCAATGAGAACAAGGCATTATTATTTTCTACAAAGTTCTACAAAATATTCAGCCGCTACCACCAAGAAAAAAAAATGAGTTCCTACAAAAGGGGAAAATAAGAAGAAAAAAAACAAGTTCCTGCAAAAGGGGAAAAAATATGATGTTTACCAACCATAGCAGGTCTTCAAGTTCCTACAAAAGGGGAAAAAATGCTTCTTTGTGAATACATGTTAGGAACTACGAGACATCAAACCAATCTATAACTAATTTACAACTGGTAAAGTAGAGAATGTACACCAAACTAGCCTCGTCATTTGGTGTAAGCGGGCCGGACGGACACGGACAGTCCACTGTCAATGTTCGGTCCGAAAATAAAAATGAGTTCGGCCGAACAGACATGGGCAGTCCATCGTTCGGTCCGAACAGACACAAGTTTCAGAATCTCAGTTCATTCACCAGGAAAGTTCGGTAAGACAACCAAGTTAAAATTAGACTAACCGAATAAACTCTTTATAATGTTAGTATAACTAGTATAGCTCCTGTCATCATCTTGACGAAGGAAGACCAGGCTTTCAATCAATAGCCTTTGCTTCTCAACTTGACAAGGAACCTAGTCCACAACCTAATAGTCTTATTGGGCATCAGAATACCACTATATTTGATTGAATGTTCACTGTTCCTGGAGATGGCATGCAATGGGAAAAGTTCAATTGACATGCCATTGGGCCGGCCCTGGTTCTAAATCCTACAGGTAATATCTCCATTCCTACTACTCAAAACATACAAACGTTATCCTTGGCAAAAAGTTAGTAAACATCAAACAGCATCCATTTACTTTCTAATGCTAACACTTATTAAAGATAGATTATAATGCTAAAACTGTATTCATAAGGTGATTATTGCTTAATAGCATCTAAAGAATGGGTGAGCTCAATCCTAAGAATTGCACCCAACATTATTGATTTCAAAAATACATCAGGCAATATAGAGACGATTTCTAATGACATAACAAATTAATTTGTAGAACATTCATTTGAGAAATGGAAAACTAATTTAAATAGAAAATATCCCACCTTATTGCTTGCTGCATCTTCCGCTTGTTTGACCAAGGTTGTACCCTCAGCTGTCACGTGTTGCATAAGAATTTCCAAAATCCATAAAGATGAAATAAATGGAACTCTATTTCATAATTTGCAAAATCAATATTAAAGCAAACTGACCTGTTTAAATATCAGAGATACAGGATCCAATCCTTTTTGTATTCTACTAAAAAGCCGATACATCCTCGATAGGTCATCCACCTAAATGCAAGTGCAAGAATAAAGAGTCAAATCCATTACAAAGTAAAAAAAAACCTTAGCTTGTTTTCAATAAAAAAATATAAGCACCAACAATACAAACCTTGTCATCACGAAGCAATGCATGGCAGCTAGAATGTTCCTTTTTAAGAAGCTGACTTCCATATACTGAGAGTAACTCATGTTGTACTTTCTATTCAACAAAGTAAATGTAAAATAAGATAGATTACCTTTAGAACTTTAAATAACAAAACTGATCAAAATGACTAAATTAACAGAATACACTTATCTAAAGTTTCAAAACCAAACATGAATGTCAATAAATATAGTGTAAAGCACGACTTTGAACAAACCTCTAACAACTTTGGTTCACTGCTAATATGCAGGTAGTGGGAAACTCTATCCTTCTCACGCTTCAAGCATTCCTCAGCCTAAAGACAGCCACAAAAGCATCAAGTACCAACCTCATAGGGGCAAACACATATTTAAAAGACTAAGAAACAAAATACCTTCAACATGTAATCTAGACATGAATCCTCCAGAATCCAGTTTGAAGCTTTCCGTGAATAGTAAGCTGCAGTATCGGTAAGCATGTCTGCTTCAAAATCATTTTTATAGCACTCCATATTTCCCAAACCAATTTCAACAAATATGTCCAATACATTCTTTAATAATGCACTATCAATTTGTTCCCCCTCGCGTTCTTGGTCAATCTGCTTCCCGAAGTAAAGTTAACAAAACCAACGTTTGTAAAAAGTTCTACAGAATATTCAGCAGCTACCACCAAGAAAAAAAATGAGTTCCTACAAAAGGGGAAAATAAGAAAAAAAAAACAAGTTCCTGCAAAAGGGGAAAAAATATGATGTTTACCAACCATAGCAGGTCTTCAAGTTCCTACAAAAGGGGAAAAAATGCTTCTTTGTGAATACATGTTAGGAACTACGAGACATCAAACCAATCTATAACTAATTTACAACTCGTAAAGTAGAGAATGTACACCAAACTAGCCTCATCAATTGGTGTAAGCGGGCCGGACGGACACGGACAGTCCACTGTCAATGTTCAGTCCGAAAATAAAAATGAGTTCGGCCGAACAGACATGGGCAGTCCACCGTTCGGTCCGAACAGACACAAGTTTCAGAATCTCAGTTCATTCACCAGGAAAGTTCGGTAAGACAACCAAGTTAAAATTAGACTAACCAAATAAACTCTTGATAATGTTAGTGACCAGTTTCAAAATCTGAGTTCAGACTACTCCTGGGAACTACACATTCGCCAACAAAATCTGAGTAATCCAAATTCAATCTTCTTTGGAGTTACCAAAAGATTCACAACTCACTAGCAAATAATATGAAAGTAAAAAGCAAATCAAAACATTGAATGCATCCAAAACTCACTGTAACAGAAACTTCCATCATTTTCCTAAACTCACTGTAACAGAAAACACTTACACCAAGTGAAGAAGCACCCTCTTCCCTGGCATTAAGAGATCGTGTACAACTTTCGACGCTACAATAAATTAAACCATACTAATGTATTTAGATAAATCAGCAGTCACATCTTAAAATCTTAGAAAGAGGCTAAATAAAGACAAACTCAAGGGAGTAGTGTATACTTGGAAACAAAGCATATTTCAACTACAGTTATGAGATAAATATAATCATAATACTTTATAAATAACGGATCCGGTTGGTGGCCCAAATTGCGAAACCCCCGTCAGCTAGTTCACAAAGGTGAGAGTGTCCATTTTGTGGGCCATCATAAATTGAAGCTCCTGGTTTTAATACTTCTGTCACCCAAACAACCTTTTCGCCATCTTGCACGTCTCTCCCATGGCAAGTCCTTTGATATCCTCTATAACCCTTAGCTACATCCTCTCGTACCTGTCCAAGTAAAACCACATATTTTTTTCCTCCAAGAGATGGTCCGTTATTATTAATTGGGACATCATGGCTTGTATGGTTATCAAAAACAGGCCTCAAGTTTTCTTGAGTGATATGCACATTAGTAGAGGCACCTTCTGTCCTTAACGTACTACATGGATTTATAACTGGATTTTGAGGCTGTTGTGAAGTTTTGACAATCGAATACATGTCTATCATAAGGTTCTCAAGTTTGTCCAACCTTTGAAAAACTGTCGTATTGGAATTTTGGTTGGCGATTGCCTTTGCTGCTTGTCCAATTTTTACTTACTTTACCGAGAAGGTAGAGCTAATTGCTCGACAACGACTCTTTGTATCAGCTCCAAACGTTTCAGCAATTGGGTCTTTCTCAAAATCTTCTATTCCTGTTACACCATCATGACCACTTACGATTGCAGCTAGTCTTTGTCTCTTTTCTGCTGCCTCTACTTCTTTCTGTAATTTGAAATATTATAAGAAAAAACTCATCAGTCGTAAGATGACCAGGTAAGCTTTCACAAATATAAACTAATTAAAATCTTCTAAATAGCTCAGAACAGTGAAAGTCATAACAAGTATAAACCAAAGAAAAGGTTCCATTTATATCTTGAAAAAAGTCTAGTGTTCCACAAATTCTCACTTCACATGCACATTTAGCAAGATTGCTAACAATCAGAATTCTATGGTAAATTCTGCAACTTACCAACTGTTATGTCTAATTAACTGTCTCAGCAGTATCATTGGAATGACGTCTAAAATTATATTATAAAGCGGCCAACATTGGGGTCATTCCACCAAAACTAACCAAATTTTTACAAAGAGGCCAACATTGTACTTTGTTGGCCTAGACCATATTATCTGCAAGTTTCAAATTGGTGCACGTGAACCTCTAAAACAGCAGATGTTTATCGATATCATTTGAATTTCCAAGCCATTTGTAACTTCAAGTTTCAAGTTTCAAATTGCAAGTTTCAAGTTTCAAATTGCAGTAAACAATCGTGCAAACATTTGTAACTTCTTTAAGCCATCTTACTTCCAAATTTGATATGGAGCCATAAAACATAGCTCTGGAAGAATAAGGAAAATGAAAGAGAATAAGTACTGATTGAAAATACTAGAAAAGAATGGGAAAAAAAACAAGAAAATCTTTGTGAGATTTATGGAGAAGGAACTTGAGTGAATAGGTACTGTCATAAGTGGAGTTTGGAGGGGAAATGTATCAGTCTATAGAAGATAGGCTCGGGTTAGCGGGGGCTTATGATAGGAAGTGAAGAACAACAGTAGATATGAAGTTGTGAGAGGATTATATTTGCATTAGCCGTAGTATCACTACTGCTATGCATAACAGTAGTGTGTTACCAAGAGTGCGTGTATAGGAGTGTCATATAAGGGGTATCGATGCTTGTGTGGGTATAGGTAGATAGGTGAGAGGTTGTATCCATGTTTGCACAGGCCATAGGCCAGTGTGCAGGATGTATGGTGTGTGTGTGTTTGGTGTATGAAGCATGCACATGCACAGGCTTATGCAAGCGGTAAGGGCAGTAGGCCCTGTGCATACAGGATGTACAGGCTTTGGGGGAGGCTTCCCTGCCTTGTGCATAGGAATGGCAGGGTGATTATATGTGTGTATAATGAGTTAGAGTATGTGCTTGAGTGTGAGTGATATGTTAGTGAGTAGAGAGTGTAGAGAATGCTAGGTGAACATGTGAGTTGTGTGTAAGAGTGAAATGCATTAGTGTGTGAGTGTGTCCCTATGTGACAGGTTTGAATTATGTGTAGAAGAGTGGTGGGCTTCGTGTATTAGGTTAGGGAGTTCTTCTTCCCTATGGCACAGGTAGGGGTCTTGGCAGGGACACCAAAATAGGTTCAGAATTTGTGTCGTTGTGCAAACCATAATACAAGACAATGGAGGAGAAAATGATCAACTATAAATTCAAAAATACTAGATATTCTTGAACTTACATATTTCTCCATGGCGCATGGAAGCACTTCCCCAGTAGTCTTCTTTACATGGGCTCTCTTCCATGCTGATGTTCGTGTAGCTGGCACCCCTGGGTTTTCTTCCTTCTACAAGTACAAATAATGATTACTAAGATTTATATAATGACCATGATTTTCATCTATAAATAATAGAGAGAATTGATACGCACCAATTCTTCATACACTCTGCTGTAGCTTTTCCTTCCAAGAGTGTGGGTGATTTTTGCTAAGGCCTTGCTTTCAGCATTTTTCTTGCGTTGTTCAATCTATTTTGGAGTGTACTCATTGGCAATGAACTGCTCCCACCAGATTTTATCAATGTCATCAGGACATTGATTCAATGCTATATTTCTGGGTAAGTATATTCCTTGTTTGTCCTTGATTGTGCGTCGGAGGTGATAATTTTCTGTCCGAAAAAATTGTGGAAATCTCGGTTCCAACATTGGTCGAACAAGTACGGGTTCAATATTAAAATCAAACTCTTTCTGGTACAACAACAACATGGTAAATAATGAAGTGTTTAAGCAAATGAGCAAGTCAATAAATTACATAAACTCTCAAATACATGTAAACAAGTAAAAGAAATAAGACATAAAGTAGTAGCCATTTACCATCAGTGATGTCCAAAGAGCATCTTTGTACACCTTATCTACGTGCCTCCAATCATCATAACCAATTGGGATGTGAGCTCGAATCAGTTTTCCACATCTAGAACTCCATTTTGCTTCATTTGTGCCTTTAACTGATCCACTTGCTTCAATATGGATTAAATATTTTCTGCCATTGGATGGTGGGGCACCTTGTGGCTCTTGACTTTCTTCAGTACCTAAGGGTGCAGTATGATTTGATGACATCCTGTACTCCAATTGCATCATTAACAAATAGCCAATCAAACAAAACACAATGCTTCATATTAACAACCTAAAAAAGTAAAAAACAACAAACTAATTTGAGCCCAAAAGAATAACATGTATATGAAAATTTAAATTCACCATATATTAAAAAAGAGTCAAACAATATCCAAAAGAGTAGTAATCTTTAACAAAAATTATAATCATTTATTTTCCAACACATTTTAGTAGTGGAGCCAAGTGAGGTTGCTCCACAATACATGATTGGAATTTTTCTGGTACGGCAAGCACATCAACTTCATCAGTCATACGCTTCGTAGAACGTAGAACAACATACCAATCTGGATTTTGGATGTCTCTTACATAAAAAACTTGACTCGCTTCAAATGACAAAATTGCTGGCTCATCATACTCCCCATCGGTGCTCTTTAACTTTTTTAAATTCACCATCAACAAGTTAGAGTCCGGACATAACTTACAACCATTGGTCTTGTCTCCAACATTTGCCCACTCGCAATAGAAAATAACATGTTGGAACTCATAATAATCCACCTCTATGATCTCTTTGATAATCCCATACCAAGTAGTATCATCATCCTGGAGGTTTGTGTCTTTTGCACTTGCCCTAAATGTGGTGATTGCATCCATGCACACACCGCTATCTTGTGTCGCAACCTTGTCGTCATAACTCTGGGGAGACAAAACATAACCATTGACCCTGTACTTATTATATGTTTTAGCTTGCCGCCTTGGTCCACTTACGTATCGCCAAAGTTCGTCCTTCATACATTTTTCTTCAATTAACTGGTAAAACAATAATATGCAATGCAATTAACAAAAGTTACTTGTATATTATAATCTTAATTATATACACACCTTTTTGTGCAACCATTCAATGAATTCAGATTGTACTACTACTTCTGCAAGTTTGATACCTCTTCCATTCCCATGGATATTAGTTTCCAAAGAAGATCGATACAAACTGGGAATCATTTAAACAAAATAAAATATAAATATAAAAGATAATATATATTATTTTTTATTCAAAAGTGAATATGAGAATCAAGCACCTGTAGTACTCATCTAGTTTCGATATTTCTAATCTAAAAAGTATCCATCTACGAATTTGTCTCCATTGTACCCCTGTTAACTTAATATTTTTACCCTCAATAATAGAGCGCTCGTACACATCATCACCATTTTCAACTAAAAATGGTGCTTGAGTTGAACTATGATTGCCATCACGAGGATTTGGCATGTACTCCATGGCATGTCTAACAGATTCTGAAACAAGATAAGCCTCGGCAATCGACCCTTCAACATAACGCTTGTTGCTGGGAATGTCTTTGCACTCCTTCATAGACCTTATACAAAAAAGAACATTAGAACTTGTTAGTTTCCATATAAATTTAAAACATTAACAACATGACAACAAGATAATTATCTAACCTTTCAAATGGATACATCCAAATATATCTCGTAGGTCCGCAAAGTAGAGCTTGGTCAGCAAGATGCACCATAAGGTGGATACTTATATGAAAAAAGTAAGCTGGAAAATAATGTTCCAATACGCACAATGCCTCAGCAATCATATCTTTTGCAGCTTGGACATGCTCTCGGACTAGTATCTTCGAGCATAATATGTTAAAATATAGACATACTTGCATGATAGCTCGTTTAAGTTCCGGTTCTTTTGAAACGAATGTTGAAGCATGACTGGAAGCAAATATTGTAAGATGATGTGGTAGTCATGTGACTTCTTTATATGCAAACCCGGTGGCTGAAGACTTACAAGTGTGCCCAAGTTAGATGCGAATCCCGATGGAAGCTTTACGTCTTTCAACACTTGGCAAAATTGTTTTTTTAGCATTATCCAAGGCATAACCCGAATCTCGTTGCCCCTTTTTATCTAAAATAAGATTTATTAAATGTTCGGCAACATTCTTCTCAGTATGCATTAAGTCAATAGCATGTCGTACTTTATGTGATTGCCAGTATTCCAGACTAAAAAGAATAGACTTTTTGTACCATGCTGACCTTTCTTCACTTGCCATCATGACAATCATCATCATCACTACCATCGCCCTCAACTGCCATTCGCTTCTTGCCATAACTTTTACCAATTTACCGGGTATATAGTTGATGTGGTCAAGCTTTTCCAAAAGTGCATGTCCAGTCAGTCGTGCCGGAGGTTCCCTGTGCTCTACAGACTTATACCATCCACGTTTGATTGATCTAAATAGATGACCATCCTTCAAAAACCTTCTGTACTTTGTGTACACTTCTTTCTAACAATCCGCTCTGACTCTGTCTCGGTGCCGTAAATAGGACATGCTTTGTAACCATGTGTTGTACAACCAGATAAATTACCCAATGCCGGGAAGTCATGGATCCCCCACAACACATTGCTCTCAAAGTGAAATTTTGTCCTTTGTCCATGTCAAATGTCTGCACTCCTGCCCAAAGTTGCTTCAACTCATCTACAAGAGGCTGCAAGAATACATCAATATCTTGACTTGGTGCTTTTGGCCCAGGAATTAATAAGCACATTATCTGGAACTCAGGTTTCATGCATAATGAAGGTGGCAAATTATATGGAACAACATAAACTGGCCAACAACTGTAACTACTAGATAGCACGCCACGTGGATTAAATCCATCGGTCGCTATACCAAGCCAAACGTTGCGCCCCTCATTAGCAAACTCTGACCACTTGCATTTAAGTGTTCTCCATTCAGCTGAGTCACAAGGATGTCGCATTAACTCCCATGAAGGCTCCGCTTCCTTGTGCCATTGCATTTTTTTAGCTATCCAAGGTATCGTGTACAATCTCTTTAACCTTGGAACTAGAGGAAAGTGTCACAAAACATTTCTCGGCTCTTTTGATTCTCTGTTAACCCTCCCAGGCTTCATTGTCTCCTTAACTTTAAATCGAGATGTTTGACATTGAGGGCATTCAGTCGCATCTGCATACTCCTTCCAATACAAAATGCAATCATTCTCGCAGGCATGGATGCACTTCGCCTTCATTCCTAAATCTCTCAGCATTTGCTTCATAGTAGGATATTTGTTAGGAAGTGTGTTCCCCTTTAGAAGCCATTGAGTCAGACGTTTCAACAATTCTGTTACACTATTTCTTGACCAGTTAAACTCCTTCTTTAAGTTATGCAACTCTACAATTACAGATAGAGTTGTGTCCATCTTCACAACCGGGGTATAATTTTTCATTTGCAATTCTCTTATATTCGTTGTACTTATTACCATGGTTAAGAATAGGAGCAAAAGAATTATTAGGCATTGCATTTGTCTGAGCATTATTCACATCGCCACTATCTCCACCACCTGGAGTCTCATGTACACCATAAGCATCATCAACCAGGTTCCCCAATGCACCCTCATTGTCATCAATATCTTCGTCTAGAAATTGATCATGGATTTGATCTTCTTGTATAAATTGGTGTTTAGGATCTTCTGTCATATTCATGCCCGGCTTCTCCCCATGATGAAACCATTCATCATATGTCGGATGCATACCGAACCGGATCAAATGACTTTCAACTATTCCAAAAGAAGCTCTTTTTTTATTTCACATTTCCTACAGGGACAACTACATGTTGTAAGTCCAGGAGGGGAGTGCTTCATTGCAAAGTCCATAAAAAATTTAATTCCCTGTATGTACTCATAGTTATTTCTACGAGGATTTTTTATCCACCCTTTCGGATTTGATTGTGACATGGTGACGAAAAATTATATTCTCAACCCAATTAGAAACCTAACCATAAAAAAAAGATAAAAAAAAGTCAGAAATGATATCATTATATCTTTGCAAAACCAAAGAAAATTATGGAAAATTGAGCTTGTGACATGAAAATAACAAAAGTAATTGAATATACAGCTTGTAAAGACTCATCTTGCTCTCAAATCAGTCAATTAATGTACACAAATAGATTCAAAAATCAGAGACATATGGGGGTCAAGTTATTATAGTCTTGCCCAACAGAGTAGCACAGGTCTAAATTTTCTAACCATTCATCTATCAATTGACCTTTAAAAGGAACTAAGAGATGGAGTTAACAAGGTATATCAAGGTCACATCATTTCGAATAGGGCAAGTGTGACTTTTGGCAGGATGCTTTGTTAAGAGAAAGCA
>JANAVB010011618.1:0-128710 GCA_029216955.1 Iris pallida | reverse complement strand
TAGCTCTTTGCATTTATGATTGTTGCACACTCTTGTTGTTTCTAACTTTGTTTTATATTTCTTTGCAGTTGACCTCAGGGAGATCCTCATGCTGAGAGGTTTGCTTCAGCTTTTAATGTCCCAGAGTATAAAGATAACTTATCCCATGTTTACTTCCTCAGTATGATGGTCCGAAAGCACGAAAGACTATTCTTGTAGGCCAAGAAAGCCATACTCTACTGAGTTTAATGAACGGAGAACATCTAGAAAGTGTTGACGGTGTAGTCCATAAGAAGCCTGCTTTCTATTTGGGGATGCCATCAAGAAGACTTCCTAACCTAAGACAAAGAAAGAGGATATAATATATCAATATGGAGACAAAATCATATACCTTACAGAAATATCAAGGTATATGGCCTTGTCTCAATATGAATTCGCGAGCTACCCTCGAAGAATGTCGTGGGACCTGACTCCAATCCAACAGGCCAGAGTCGAAAAAATTTGTTATAGAATGGGTCTGCAGCACAAGGACATCTTTTACAGCACTTCTGAGAAATACATCACTCACTTGAGAGGTTTAAGACCAGGTTGTATTCCTCCGAGGATTCATCTTTACTCCTTCCAGTCAGGGTACCATCTTTACAAATATATTCGCAAAGGCTGAAGGAAGATATCCAGATCGCGGCATACGTATGACAAGTCTAGTTAACCCAGATATGAAACGCGTGGAGCAGTTTAGCCACCTGGATCTTGGATCGTTCAAGGATAAACTCCTTGAACTAGAACTTTATGATGCCATCTTGACCACAGTTTATGGAATTCGCCAGAATGCTCATATGTTTCTGGCCTTAGTAGAAAGATACAATGATAAGATTGGAACTTTCATGACCCTCCATAGAGAAATAGGATTTGCACTTCATGAAATGAGATATCTCTCCCATCTTCCAATGGGTGATAATCCATATGAAGAGTACGTGCCGCAAATGAAGAATTGGATAATATGGCAGAAGGCAATCCTTAGATGATCGCTCTCTTTCACGAACTGTTATGTCATTACAAGATCTGCTCTCTCTAATATAAAAGTGCCAATACAGGTACTTGTTATATCACCAAATGGATGCCGTACCTCTTCCTGGGCCATGCGTGGGAGGATAAGCTACTTGAGAGCCAAGCCTGTGCTCCTCGTTTCTTTGAGCCTCTCAATCACAGTGCCGTGCAATATTTAATAGAAAAACACAAACATGGAGATATCAGATGGATGAGGATTGGCATCCGTTTAAGGCTAGTGACACCCTCCAAAATATCTCAGACAGGGTTATAGATCCATGTCTAAAGAGGCCCAGCTAGCAGATTTTCTCTCTTTATGGCTGCGACGCTTCATAGTTCCAGGACCCAGTACTGTTGATAGGTTCCACCGAGGCGTCATGTTTGCTACAGTATGTCTTATCTTTGGGTATAAGATGGATCTTCTATCAGCAATGACTTGCCGTTTGAACGCAGGATTGCATTCTTTTGTATATACCAAGCTTCAGGATAAAACGGCGAGGCAAGATTTTACTCGCACTGAGATGCCTTACACATATTTGTTCGGATGGTTATTGCTTCACGATCTATGTCCGATGAATCCCGATGTGGGAACTGTTGATAGAGATTTCATTCGACGCTACTCCGTCGCTCGTTGGAATTATACTGCTCTTTAGAATGCAGGTTTGCATTGAATCGTGGATCTGCGTAGAGATTTTAGTGTGTCTCCCCTCCTCATGGATATGAGACCATCCCTCCACAACTGATGGATCTGGAAGTAGCATCACTCCGCTTAAGTCCACCCATCTTTTCATGGCTACAGATGATCCGTCCATCTTACTTAGTCTACCGATTTGAGGAAGACTGCTATTTAGAGCCATATTTGCCAAGTCGATTTGCATGGGAGTTTGGCTATGATCAACTACATGCGGGTAATGCCACTACTTGTCTGCAAGCCAAAAGCTTTCTGATTGATGGAGCTAGGGCTTGGAGATATTACAATGCCAGGGGCACGAAAGCTGTATTTTCCATGCCCTTTAATCTTCAGCAAGGCCCGCATATGTTATATACATTCACAAATTTCTATACTTCGGCAAACACTTTTACTGAAAGCTTCCATCTTGCTATAGCTTTGCAAGTGACAAGAGATCTCAATTAGGAGACCATACTGTACACTTATTTCAAAATATAGAGGATAAAGATCCCGTAGATCTACCACTGGAAGCTTCTATTGTCAAGAACTATCTGGATAAGGTACATGATCCTTTGGACGTATCTTTGAAGGTACGGAAAGAGAAATTCCCTGCCAAAGGGTTAAGAAAAAGAAAAACTAAGGAGACAACGGCCCTCCTTCAAATTGATGATAGACCTGCTTCGCCTAGAGTTCAGGAAAAGAAGCAAAGAACTTCATTGGTCATAAATGAGCCAACGACTATGAAAATAACTTGTTCTCAGTCAAAACAGATGCTCCTTAGTACCACTTCCGGAGAGAAGGAAGCTACTCCTTCTTCTATTCAAAAACAAGGAGGGGTTACTCAAGAAGAAACATCTACCGCCTTAATCAATCTGGATGATGATTATATCGAAGCTGTTGAGGAACTGGTTGCACCATCACACAGAAAAGTCAGGAGAAAACTATTATCGAACCGACCAGTTCCTCGAAAAACTGATACATCTTCTGTCCCTCCCCCACCGACGAAATCTACCAGCCATATGGAACAAGATTTTTTACCTCAAGAAGGTAATATCAGGATTTTGATATATATTGATACATATTTTCCTTTTAAATATGTACATTTGATTGATTCTTTTATTTGCAGTGGCTACTTCAGCAGATATCCAGCCTTCTGCCACGACTGTAGAGTTCCCAAGATCGGATACTTTGGTGGTAAGTATTCCCGCTAATGTAATTATTGCGGGGGGATAACGGTTCCTTCACCAACTCCTGTTACTCTGTTAACCATCTCTCCAGAGAAAGATCTGCCTCCTCAAGAAGGAGTGATAACTTCTCTAGAGGCTTAAGATCGCACTCACTCTGAAATGGATCGAGAGGTGATAGACGCGTTAGCAGATTGTGACTATGGTGACGAATCATTTGGTGATGGCTGGAATAGTACCGCTAAGGAGGAACAGATTTTAGTTGATGTTCCATCACCTCAAGAATTACCGGCTAATGAAGGCCAGTTAACTGCTGAGGGTGAGAAAACCTGGTTATCAATGAAGGGCATCCTAGTCCCAGAATCGATGAACCCAGAATCTCAGAAGAAGTAGGTGGAAAACCCAAGGCTTCTGGAGTAGTAAACACTAAAGAATTAGTAGAGCAGACTCTAATTACTCTGCCACCTCAAACTGAATCAGGGGCTGGAAGTAGTCAAGCTACGGTGTCTGCGGACACCATGTCAAGGATTCAGATGGAACCGTCCAGACCCCTTGAGACTCCACATGCAATGCCCGGCTCAGGTAGATTTCTAAACATGATCTATTTATTTTAATTCCTTCAACATTGTACATCGCTCTAACGAATGGCATATGTAAATTGCAGAAGGACCTACAGGAACTACCAGCTCAACGATGGCTCCCTTGGATAAAGGAACTCCAGCAGGAGAGGGGAGCTCTTCCCATATCAGTGCACAAGATGAAGCGCCTCCACCTGCTAAAGTTGTAGAGACTCTGGAAGAAGTGGTAGCCACCCCAAGTGCTGTAGCGGCTAACAAATTTGTGGTGGCTTCCTTCACCAAAGTCTTCTTCACATATTTGGAGCCTTTAATTCATCGGGTAATGGAGAGAGAGGGTATTCCATTCTGCCCAATCAGAAATCCCTCCTTATTTTTAATTGGAGGCATCCACAGCCAAGGAGATAAGGCTCAGGCCATTTTTCTGGAGCATATTTGAATGAGCTGGAGGAATCAATTAAGTTTTATAAAGACCTTAAAAGAGGAGACGTTGAGCTGCTAGTGAATGAAGAATATGAAGCTATGGCTCGAGAGGCTGAATAATAAAGCCAATTTTGAAGCTTTCTTACTGGCTTTCATAAGACAATCTTCCGAGCTGAATGTCCAGATTTCTGAAGTAGCTTCAACTGCCGAGAGTCATAAATCTGCTGCAGCGGATAAGGAAAAGAAAGCTTCTAATCTGGAGGACAAAATTGTCCGGCTTCAGAAAGAGCTCAAAGCCATCAAGTAGGGTGTAGAAGAAGAAACCCAGCTACATCAGGCTGCTATCAACCAATTAGATGTTTTGAAGCGTCAAAAGGAGGACTTTGATCGGCTACAAAATAAAGAATTAGATGTTTTGAAGTGCCAATTAGATGTTTTGAAGCGTCAATTAGATGTTTTGAAGCGAAAAAAAGAGTTGAAGCCAGGCAACGGGTACTGATTCTTGTACCGAAAGAGCCAAAGCCTTGAAGAAGCGGATTATGGAACTCATCACTTACTCTTCAGAATAAAATGATTAAAAATTATTATCTTTTCTTTATGATGTATCTTTTTAGACATATTAATTAAAAGAAAATAAAATGAGAAGTTTTTTCTGTGGTTCCATTACTTGTTGCATACCTTGTTATAGATATAAGTAATAGAATAGAAAATATATTCAGAGGTACTGGACGTGATATTTTTTTGATTAGAAAATAACGATATTTATTACATCTGCTCAGAGGTAATCTGGACGTGGCAGAACATAATGTTGAAAATATTGTTATTTCAATAGACAACTTTGTCAGAGGTGATAGGGACTGACAAGTTGCTGACATAGAATTTGAATTCAGAGGTAGTAGGATGTGAATTTCTTTTTTCTGTTTTAGATTTAAGGATTTACCATTTATGGCTTTATTTACGAGAAAGTAAATAAAAGACAAAATGTTAAGACTGATGAAATGAATGAATAAACAGTTAGACTTTTTAGGAAAGAAAAACTAAATGAACAGTCACCTCGAGGTTCTCGAGGAGGAGAAACTGAATGAATGAACAGTCACCACGATTCTTGAGGATGAGAATAAATGAACAATCAGACTCTTTTAGGAGAAAGAGTGAATGAGTGAACAGTTGGACTTCTTTCGAGGAAGAAAAGTCACATTGGTTCTCAAAGCCGATAACCTAGTCATTTTGTCTATAAATAGAACAAAACTTTTGTAGATGTTGTTAACTTTTTTTCTCAGTACAGAATGTCTTTCGAAGATATGCTCACTCCAAAGATTGAAGATACGACTGAGATGCCTCCTGTTGAGCCTCTCGTGCCTCCTCAAAAAGAAGTGAGTGAAGGCTCAACTGTTCTTGCACCAGAACAACACTGATTGCTAAGTTGGTAGAGCCTGGGAAGACTGCTAAAGAAGCTGTGAGGACATCCGCTTGTGATTTGTTGGTGTTTCAGACAACGAGATATTTGAATTACTGGTAAATTATTTATTTAACCAGGAAGGGTCGGGTCCTCGTCCTCGTCCTTGATATTATGTACCTCTTTCTGCTTTTAAATAATACGAATAAAAATGAGTTTTATTTACATCATTTCTCTGAATGAAAACATTTTGCTCTTAAACATAATATTTCTTGAGAAATTTGCCATTGATAGGCATCATAGCAATTCTGCCATCCATATTTGTTAATTGATAGGCTCCATTTGAGAAAACTTTGTTCACTACATAAGGACCTTCCCATTTCACTTTAAATTTGCCTTTGCTCATGTGGGTCATAGTCATAGGACATCCGACCGTAAGAACTAACTCGCCTTCCTGAAATGTTCGTACTTTGACTTTGCGGTTGAAAGCTTTTGAAATACGGGCCTGATATAATTCGATATGTTGTTGAGCTAGTAGCCTTTTCTCATCGAGCGCCTCCAATTCTGGAAAGCGAAGACGATCATTGTTTTCTGTGGTAAGTTCATTAGCAATAGCAATAATCAAGGATATAATTTGAATTTCCAGTGGTAAGACAGCTTCACATCCATATACCAGAGAAAAAGGTGTACAACCTTTAGGATTATGGACTGTAGTACGATAAGCCCATAGACATTCTTCAAGCTTCTCACTCCAATTACGTTTGTTAATAGAGATAAACTTTTTGAGGAGTTTGATGATAGTCTTGTTGAATGCTTCAGCTAACCCATTAGCTGCAGGATTATAGGTCGTAGAAGCAACATTATTGATTCGGTTGTCATCACAAAACCTAGTAAACTTCTGACTGACGAACTGTGGTCCATTATCATGGATGATCCAACGAGGTACACCAAATCTATATATCACATGATGTTTGATGAAGTTGATAACACTGCTAGTCTTCACTTTAGCTAAAGATATGGTTTCAATCCATTTAGAGAAATAATCGGTTATAGCTAAATACCGATATCCTTTGGACGAAGGAGGATTGATAGGACCAATTACATCCATGTCCCAAGCTTCGAAGGGCCATGAGGTAGCAGTCGGGTGAAGAAATTCTAACGATTGGTGAATGAAATCGGCATGAATTTGACATGCTCGACATTTTCTTGCATAGTCAATGACATCTGATACCATAGAGGGCCAGTAGTAGCCCATCGGATACGATCATGTAATTTAGGACCGGGTTGATGAGATCCATAAACGCCATCATGAGCTTTGCGTAGTACCTGCTTCGCTTCATCACCAGCAAGACATCTTAAGTAATCCATCAAAAGTTCGTCGAAAGAGAGTTTTTGGTATGATTATAATAGAATTGAAGCGATCGCCGGCGAATACTTGTAGCTTCCTTAAGGTCTTCATGTAGTATATCATGTACTACAAAGTCGATAAAAGGTGCTTTCCAATCTTCACTGATACCATTGACTTCAGTTGAATTGTTAATTCAATATTATAATTGTTTTCAATAAAAAATTCTCTATTGGAGATAACAACCATTTCTTGTCTTTTGACCAGAATTGCCAAGACCGCTGCTAGATTAGCTAAGGCATCAGCTTCTGTATTGCATGCTCGACGTACATGTTCGATAAAGAACCCTTTGAACGAGGAAGCCATTCTGATTGCCGCTTCGTGGTATGGTACCAGATCTTGATGTCGAACTTCGTATGCACCTCTAAACTGATTAACAATCAGCTTAGAATCTCCATATACTTCAGAAATTCAATATCTAGTTGCTTAGCTAATTTGAGTCCAATGAGCAAGGTATTGTATTCTGCCACGTTGTTGGAGCACGATTCATCTAAGGATAAGCTCTCTAATAGCTAACCTATCTGGTAAAACGAAAATAATTCCCACTCTAGCAACAAGGGTGCCTCCAGGTCCAATTCAGATGCTCCATCGAAGAATAAATGCCAAGTAAAAAATTCTTCTGAGATCATATTTGATTCCAATGTCTCATCTGGAATCTCCATAGAGTTTAGATGTCTCAGGGACAGGATGAGCTGCTAAAAAATCAGCGAGTGCTTGGCCTTTCACAAACTTTTGTGGAACATACACCATATCATATTATACTAATAATATGGCCCAAGTAGCAAACCCAGAATTGAGTGTACTGTGCTTCTTCATTAAGACCCGAAGAGGATTGACTCGAGAAATAACATGAATGGTTTGGCCGATGATGTAATGCCTTATCTTTTAAACAGCAAACATTAAGGCTAAGCATTCCTTCTCTACCGGACTATAACGATGTTCAGCTCCAATCATCGTCCGACTAAGGTAATATATAGCTTGTTCATGACCTTCTTTATTCTTCTGAGCCAGCAAAGCTCCCAGTGAATGGTCCATCGCCCGAACATACATCAAGAAGGGTATTCCTGAGATCGGTGGTACTAGGACTGGTGGACTCAGCAAATACCGCTTTTTGTCATCAAATGCTCGTTGACATTCTTCTGTCCAAATGAAAGATACACCTTTCTTCATTAACTGAGTAAATGGTCTGCAACGTCCAGACAAATTCGAAATGAACCTCCTGATGTAAGCAAGTCGACCCTGGAATCCTCGTAGCTCTTTTAAGTTGCGTGGAGGACGCATCTCTTGAATGGCTTTGATATTCTCGGGATCAACGTGTATACCTTTAGAGGTAATGACGAATCCAAGAAATTTGCCACTAGAGACTCCCAAAAAAGACTTGTTGGTTCATTTTGAGTTGATGGGGGCGCATTAGATTGAAAATGGTTCTTAAATCTTGGATTTGATCTTCCTTCAAACGACTTTTGACAGCAATATCGTCAACATAGCATTCGACGGTCTTTCGTAAATGATCTCGAAAGATAGTACTCATAGCCTGCTGGTAAGTTGCACCCGCGTTCTTAAGACCGAAAGGCATGACTGTATAGCAGTATATTCTGCGAAAAGTATGGAATGAATTGTGCTTTTCATCTTCAGGATTCATCCGATTTGATTGTATCCAGAAAACCCATCCATGAAAGTGATTTTCGAGTCCACAAGTATTATCAATCATGACATCAGTAATTGGGAGAGGGAATTCATGTTTAGGACAAGCGTCATTGAGATCTCGAAAATCTATGCACACTCGAACTTTCCCGGTCTTCTTCAAACTGGTACAACATTGTCTACCCAGTCATGATGTTGTTCTTCTCTGATAAAACCATAAGCAATAAGCTTTCTGACTTCATCATCTATCGCATCCATCATCTCAGGCTTGAATTGTCGTTGCTGTTGTTTGACTGGCTTGGCATTCGACAAAATAGTAAGTTTATAAGTTGCGACCTGAGGATCAAAACCCGGCATATCTTCATAGCTCCAAACGAAGACAACTATATTCACGAATGAGATGAATCAGTTCTTGTTTATCATCCTCTGGGAGATTTTTGCTAATAATGATCAATCGCGGTACATCTTGCTCTCCAACATCGATTTGGATTAGTTGATCTTCGGTAGGTGGTTCTCGTTGTTCAAAGCAGTTCCCACTGAGTGTACATCCTTTGTGCCCAAGGATCTGCTTCAAGAGCTTCTTCAATATCATCCTCGTCATTTTCTGAGTACCGACAGACACCATATTAGAAGATACTGTAATCCGATGGACATGACCAATACTGGTATCAGAGTCCCATGAAATAGAATCTGAAGAATTAGAACGTTCATCTTTATCAGATTCAGAGACTAGTGGAGTTATAACTGGTGAAGTATAGCCCAGCCCATGTTTTGTTTTTCTGTAGTATTATTTGATTTTCCTTTCGGAACAGGAATACGAATAGGAATTCGCCTTCCTTTGCCGCCAATGAGACCAGTTTTGAAATCATAGCCCATTTTACGGATGATTGCATTAGATTGTGGGCTATAAAGATGTAGTTGTAGCCTTCCTATATCATCCCTATTATCGCTGTCAGGCATGATTTTTTGTTCTGTTCTTTTTTTAAAAAGTATAGGAGTTTCGCCTTTCTTTCGAGAAGGCACTAGGAAGAACGATTCTTGTATTGATTCAAATGATACCACATTTTGGAGAGATGGTACAACTCCTATTGTAAGTGGTTTGAAGCTATCTAGCATATCCAAATAACATCGAGTATGATAAGAGACATCAGTATACTGCAAAGAAGATGCTAATTTGATCTTTACATCATCATTTACAATCGGACCTTTAGCCTTAGAAGGTTTAGTCAGATCGATAACCAAAGGAGGAGAAGAAGAACGAGAAGGAGGAAGGGGTTTTTTACGACGAAGGTCGATTACAAGTGGTTCAGAAAAAGTGAGCTCCATTTGTTCCTGTCTAACACCAGGAGGCTGCTTCTTGTGAGAAGGAAGGTAAATAGTCAATGTCTTGGAAGACTGAGGATAGGAAGTACGTCCTTTGACAGGGATCACCAGAGTGTCATTTGGCACGCCTTTCTATTTTTTGTCAGTATCTATTGCTAATACCACCTTCATGAATTCCTCTTTATATATGAGAGAATCGTTGCAGTATACTTCAACCCCTTGAAAGGAGTTAAGTCTACAACTTCTTTCTGTACTTCTCCATTGCCATCCATATATTTGAAATATTGGTAGAGAGTAGAAGGTACAATGTTATGTTCGTAGAGGAATGGTCTTTCCAGTAAAGCATTGTATGAGCCATGATTATCAATCACATAGAAAGTCACCTTTGTACGAAGATTGTCGATTTGAAGTTTTAGGCGTATCTTCTCCAAATGTTCACTTCTTCCTTGATTGAACCCCAAGATAGTAGTGATAGTTGTAGAAAGGTTGTGCACCGGGATCTTCAAAGCATCCAGCAAAGTCTTTGGCATAATGCTAAGTGCAGACCCTGGGTTAATCAAAATGCGATCATCTTTTATGGTGTCTACATATCCTGTGAAGTAGAGAGGACGATCATGATGATTTTCTTCTAATAGCATGTCATCTTGTGTAAAGGTGATGTTGGGCATGAGTTCAAATACTTTAGGAGAATGTATACAACTGACAGGCTCCTTTTCAGGCTTCTTGAGGAGAGCAAGACAAGCATCAGCCTGCATCAAGGCCTCACTCAATGTTTCTCGAGTCTCTTTTGAGAGACATAAGAGTTCGAAGATTGACAATCTCGCTGGAGTGTTAGCCAATTGAGCCAGTATATCGAAATTATATGGCTTCTCAAGTTCGAGATATGAGGCCTTCTTTAATGCTTTATCAAAGCGAACAGGTTGCTTTTCCTTGTCTGCTGATGTTGGTTTGGGAGGAATTGGTTCCACTACTGGCAAAGATGTAGATGGTATATTCTCAACAGGGAAAGATGATGCAGGAATAACATCAGGAGATGGAGCAGGATTCTCTTGAGTTTCGGGATATTCTCGGAGGTAAGGTCTCCCAGATCTTGTACCGATTAAAATTTTTTCTTCTGCTACAGGTTCAAAGGATACCATGTTGTAGCTCTTCGATTTAGTTTTAGAACGCTTCTTTTGACTGGAAGAAAAAGGCGCTTCAAATTCTGCCACTAGATCTGGATGAATCCACATGATTTCTCCTTTGTCAGTGGATAACGGAGCAAGACCCTCATTTTGGGGAGGTAGAAGATTCACAATCTCATGAGTAGCCTTCGTAATGGGGATGACACTATCTTGCACTAGTTGCGGTAGAAAGTCACTAAATTGCACAGAGACGACATTGGCCGTCACAGTCTTCTCATCCTGTTGGAGAGTAACTGCACCAGAGTTGACCATCTCTTGGATTTTACCTTTGAGCACGTAGCATGCTCGAGTTGAATGCCCTATAAACCTGTGATAAACACAATATTTAGGGTGGTCAGTCTTACCCACTTCCTCTGGCCATTTTGCCTCCAGCAGTTGAAGCTTATTGCTTTTGATTAAGCAATCGAAGATGCTCATGATATCATCGTCATCGAAAGAATACTCTTCTTTTGGATGAGGTGCTTTTTGTGGTGGTGCTGATGGAGTGGGTGTAGGCTGAGCAACATTAACAGCCAATGATTTCTTGTGTCATGACCCGCACCCACCGTGAAGGTACGAGAACGTAACAACGCCCAGCCTACGCTGCAGTGTCGGCGGTAGAACGTTGTTCTAGGTCATGAACTATAACAACATAACATGAAATATACTCTCCAGAAGGAGGCCAACACCGAGGTACAACTCAATCACAATCTAAGGTAGAATGTAGCACGATGGAATAGATAAAAAATCCTCAACTGAGGTACAGCAGAAATGGAATACAAGTCTCATCATCTCTAAAATATACAACTCTGAAAATAAAGACAACAGCTAAGCATGAAAAGAAGGAACAGTTTAAGCTATCTACACTATACAAGGTATCATCCTGAGCAGCTTCCTGAACCTCCCCAGGGGTCCAGGTCGTGAGTGTCAACTAGGCAAACTCCAAATAAGGGTGCAGGGTTCCTCATCATCCACTGTAAAATTTTTAACAGGTCAGTCAGGACGGGAGCGAGCACAATACATCTCATGCAGTTCATATCATGTCAGAAAATATAAAATATGCAATAGAGTAAGATACATGAAATGCTGTAAGAAGATGTACATGAAAACAGGAGAGATATTTGATAACTGAAAATATATACATGATAAGTAAGAACTGTAAGTGACTAGTGATTTAGAGTACGAGATGGCATGTAATTGGCTTAGGTTGTACATGATAAAACATGGAAGTAACATAGTGTACATGATGGGTAAATCACATGACCATTTATACTCACCCCTACCCACAATCAATACACAAGGATCTATTCAAGTTACGTTACGGACATGATGTTTTGCTTATACAAGAAACACATGAGGAAACATGAGCGTACATGAAAGAACATGAGAGTACATGAACGTACATAAAAGAACATGAGAGAACATGAGTGTACATGAATAACACAGAAGCAAGGAATACATGATGTACATGAAACACATGTCATAAAGTATCCGATGCGCCCGCTAAGGGGGATAACAACCCAAGAAGAGATCCGTATAGTACCAATCCGTGATGATAACGTGACAGCATCAAGTAAAAGTAATCTAGAGCGAGAATATAATTCGTGACAAGTATGAAACGATCAGAGAATGTACTCGCCTCGTATCTGAATGTCTGAAGTAAATGTACTGTCCGAGATGAGATACCTGACTCCTAGTTAGAACAACACAAGTCAAGATGTATACAGGAGATGATATATGAAATGTACAATGCATCTGCATGCTGTCTAGGTCAAACTAGACCAAAGTCAACTCTCGGTCAACTCTAGTCAACTAGACTAGTCAAACTAGGTCAACTAGGTCAAGTCCTAGCCCAACAAGTCTAATAAGTCTCACTAGGCCTAACCAAGCCTAGTTTAGCAATAACACACCAATCACATCCAAGGCTATACAAGCCAACACAAGTTACATATCAAGATACATCACATTCATGCATATTCAACATTATATATATATATATATATATATATATATATATATATATATATATATATATATAAGAAAAGAACAAACATGTAAAGCTATGTGTGTGTGTGTGAACATTGAGGTGTACATGAAAAGAGAAATCAACACTAGTTATGAGTTTACACTACACATGGCACAAAGCTAACCCATCTACATTACACATGTATTATA
The DNA here is from genome assembly GCA_029216955.1 of Iris pallida. Lineage (NCBI taxonomy): Eukaryota > Viridiplantae > Streptophyta > Magnoliopsida > Asparagales > Iridaceae > Iris > Iris pallida. The sequence goes on along the minus strand of JANAVB010011618.1, from coordinate 115,726 downwards.
CTTAACATGCATGGCTACAAGTATACATCTATATACATTAGAGTAGAGACTATTTAAGTTGTAACCAACATGCATCTATACTTTACATATATATATATATATATATATATATATATATATATATATATATATATATATATACATATATATATATATATATATATATAGCAATCATTTAGAGAAGGGTTACATGGCATGGTGGTTGATATAGAGTGGGGTGTCCTTGTGCAGAGGGTGAAGTTCATTCTCAGTTTAGTTCCACATTTACATATAAACTAAAGTGAGCTATCCCATAAACCGGTGTAACTAACCACATAAAATGAACCATGTTATCTGAAATCTGCCATTAAGCCAACATCCCATATGCATACAGCTCGTGCATTGTCTAATACTGAAATTAACTAACATTTCGAATTAAGGGATTGAAGGTTAACATTACATCCATAGACATTCCACTATATTGAAAACTAAAATTGGCTTGGCAATAGGGAAAGGAAGGTATATATGCTTACATGGACAGTTCAGTGTTCGAACAACCTAAAATGAACTAACATTCAATCTAAGTATCAGCTATGCATTGGTTCTATGTCTACATATGAAATCTGATATTGTATTTACAATATTTATACATTATGCATTCATATCTATCATTATATATATACCTTGCATTTATATCTAGCATTCATTATATACTTTCATGCATGCATTGTATATCATTCTTTCATTCATGCATTTATGCATTGCTTACATATATTACATTAATTGCAATCCTACGTGCTTGCATTCAACCATATATATACATTAATGTAAATAGGATATATATCATATATATATCATTTCATTCATCTAACATATCATGCATTACATACTCTATATTCATTTAATATCCATACTACATAGGCTCATAGGTTACACAAAATACATATATCGTATAGTCACTCTTTTACTTAAAACTAATACTGTACCAATTAGGCATTCACTAAATTTTAGGATTAAAGTATATTGTAGTACTTCATGTTAGCTTTCCGAAACTTCAAACGGATCACATTTTCGTGTCCGGAAGCTCCCGGAATCACGAAAATACCGAAACGTGTTCGTCTTTCGTACAGCTGACACTCAAATAATTCTACAGAAAGTTACAGAAAGAATTTGGCTTATTAAAATATATATTTGGAAAGCTAACTTCAATACGGTTATTTTAAAAAACACGGAAGATAAATCAGAGTTTTAAGCTAAAAGTTATGACATTTCTAAGTTGCTATTGCTACTAAAAACGTGGATAAAAATTATGACGAATTTGGGTAGTTTGAGACAAAAGAACACAAGTATATAACATAATATATCAAGAACTCACTCTCTACACTAATATATATATATGAGACACTATAGAACACATCTCCAATACAAAAATATGAGATTAAACATGTAATAATTCATTCATACATAACAACAACACATAGTGTGTCCAAATTTGGGGTTTTCCCACATGGACACAACCACAACACAAAGGACACTCCTATGACCTCCAAATGGACACGAAATGGACACAAATGGAGATACAACCATAGGGGTCATTCCTATGGGTTCAAAATAGACCTATATGCATGAGGAAATGAAAAGGAGAAGGGATTTATACCTCCCGGTAGATCGAATCGAAAAAAAGCCTTCCCAGAGCAACACCGACACGTAGAGATTCCAAAAGGACACGAACAAGCTCCGAATCCTCCCAAACTTGGGTAGCTTCCTCCTTGGCTAGAATGGAGAAGGAAGGAAGAAGATTTGGTGGCGAAATGGAAGGATTTGGTAGAAAAATTGCTAGGGATTGCTCTCTAGAAATTTGGAAAAGAACAAGAGAGAGAGTGTGGATGAGAATAATGAAATGAACTTGAGCCTATCCTCTCCCAAAGTGGATGGCCATATGGGGCTATTTGTCCTATTATGGTAAGGTCCAAAATGCTCCTACTAACATATTTTATTAGTATTAGGAAAGGGCTAATTGGTTGGGACTAAATTAGTCATTCTAAAGTCTCTAATCACACTAACCTTATCCATAATAATTAGTCTAACCTATAACTAAAATATTTCTATCATGTGGGCCATGGCTAACTAATGTGTGGGTATACTAAAGTCAACTCTACCTCCGGGTCCCTGTTTCAAGTCGGATTGAGCTGAAATTCGAACCCGACTCAAATAACCCCAAAATAATATCATAAATAATAAAATAAATTTCAAAAATATTTCAAAAATACAAAATGACAAAAATACTCCTGTTCCTGAAAACTGGGGGTGATAAATTCCTCAAAAGTAAATCCAAACAATAGTAAAATGTCAAAATCACAAGTCATAATTTTAAATAGTTTAAAAATAATTAAAAATCACCAAAAATCATAATATAAAATAATTATTAATAAATAATAATTATAATTATAAAATTTCAAAATTACCCTTATCTGGAAAACTGGGTGTTATAATCCTACCCACCTTATAAAAATTTCGTCCTCGAAATTAAGATGATCGCACCCCCTTCTAGGTCAAACATAGTCAAGGGTCAATCACTAGTCAATTTCTCAACATCCAAGTACTTGGTCATCAACTGGTCAACTTCTTAGGGTTTTACCAATGCTAGCTATTTAGGTGTTGGCAACTAGAATTTAGCAAAAGAGAAACTCTATAATAGACTAGCTCTTAACTTCCCAATCCTATCAAGTCACCTATAACTAAATACCTACAAGCTAAGCACATGAATACCAAATACCACATATATATATATATATATATATATATATATATATATATATATATATATATATATGCTCAAGAACAACAACCCATCACATATATCCTAAGTATATCATCTATATATATACATGACTGATCAACCAAGGGTTAAGGCAGACTAAACTTATAAGGGTCTGAAACAATGCTTAGAACTAGGCTAAGGATGAATGGTCTGAATCAAGGGGACATGGTATCTAGTGAAGGGTCTGCACACTGCCTATAAAGGTGATCAACACAAAGGAACTCAACACGAAGGGAACTTAACTAAAATGGAAAACTGAACCAAGTATAGAATAAACAACATGTTTATAACCCTATGTAGCCCCTCTTCCCAGAGATTTTTATAATATTTTTATTTATTAATTTGAATTAAATGGTGATTTTTTATTATTTTATAATTAATTATTTAATTAATTATTACGATAGAGGACTTTAGCTATGGTGGAGATTTGGAGTACAAGGTGACTAGAAATCTTGGCACGGATAGTGCAGTAGAGTGCCTAGACTAGTGTTTTAGATATGATAGGGAAGGTCGACCCCTAGAAGTGTTCTAACTAAGAAAACTAGACCAAGTTGCGACTTGGCCTCTATAAAATGATTTAATTTAGCTTTATTATATTATTTAAGTTTATTGAAGACCCGGGTGTACCAAATTGGCTCGTATTTGACCCGAACCCAATACAAAGCCCATGAAGTCATGTAATGCGACCAAGACGTCCATGTAGACACATACCTATATATATATATGATTGTATGGTTAGTGAATTATTTTTAGGACTTTTATAGATATTATTGCTAATAAATTTAAATTGTGCTTTATTATAATATTTTAGTAACAAATTATTGGATATATATATATATATATATATATATATATATATATATTTAAATTGTGCTTTATTATAATATTTTTAGTAACAAATTATTGGATATATATATATATATATATATATATATATATATATATATATATATATATATATATATATATATATCAATCTGTAGAATATCCAATCTGTAGAAAAAAAAAAAAAAAATATATATATATATATAGATATATATATATATATATATATATATATATATATATATATATATATATATATATATATATCAATCTGTAGAATATGTATACTATTATTGGTACCTATCTCAGGATTGCGTATACCATTTTGTACTCTTTGGATTATATAGTATATAAATGTGTGTGTGTATATATATATATATATATATATATATATATATATATATATATATATATATATATATATATATATATATATATATATATATATATATATATATATATATATATAGTTTTATATATAGATATATATATATATATACCTATTTTATATAGTGTTGTATATATATAGCTAGTGAAAAGAAATGTAGATATATATATAGTTATATATATATTATTATGATTTGTTTGGATTTTATGGTATTATTATATATATAGAAATTTTGAGTGTATATATACATATATATAGAAACTATATGTATATATAGAAAAGAATTGAATAATAAAAAAAGGAAACCGGGCCAGGCCAGCCCAGCCCAGCCCGAGAACCCAGCCTAGACCCCCCTACAGTAACTAATCCCAGCCCGGCCAGCCTTCGGCCCCAACCAGCCACATCCCGAGCATTCAGTTATATATATACATCGTATATATACAGAGATGAGAGTCGAGAGAAGCAGAGAAATAAACGACGAAAAACCCTAACACCGATACAAGCCAACCCCGCCGCGACCTTGCCAGCCACCTGGGCGGCCACCTACGGCCGTGCGCCACCGTGTGGGTCACCGGACGGCGGAGGAAAAACGCACGCGCGCGCTCGAACAGAGGAAACGACAGCAGGAACGGCATTTGCAACACCAACTTCACAGTAAGATCCCGATCCCGATACTCTACCGTTTTGTGAACCGTAAATTGATTTTGAAGGCCTATATAACCCTCTTGATTTCCCTTCAAGTAGATTGATTTATATAACGCTAGATTGTTCGAGAAATCGATTGGGAGTTCGAGAAAAACCTGTTCAAAAACAGGAATAATAACAATCCATGAGCCAACATTGGAAGGTCGATCCCGATCAATCCAGCAACCGTTTTTAAATTCTACTTGAACACATGTTTAGACGACCTATAGGCCTTCACAAAAGTTTTTACAGAAGCCAAAACCATCGACTACATTTCTAGAAATCGAATCCCGAACTTTGACGAAAATCTGTTTTAAAAAAACATTAAAATTCATCCACACGACGTGCGTTCCGCCATTTCGGGCGACGTGGTCGCGAACCGAAGGCATCGAAAGGTGCATAACGGCTTCGTGGTCGTGTGGGCTTTGACGGAATTCAAATTGATCGCGTGTGCACAACGAATTTGATGCGTATCCGTCAAAATTTACCGTATCGTGCACTTTGCAAATTCTCCAATTACTTTGTGCACGTTCGTCAGATCGAGATGAAACTTGCGCCAGCAGGACCGTATCATTCTTCTAGTCATATATGCCAAGTTTGGTCCAATTCTGAGACAGTTGAATCGTACGTCGTTTTGCGGGCCCCACGGTCCCACTCAACGGGCAATTTTGTGCACGGCCCGCTGAAATCCAACTTTGGACATACGGTTGGGTTCGTATCAAAAAACTGGATCCGTAGACATGTAGTTTGACGACTTTAGAGACCGTTGATCTGGCACGCTTTTCGGTGCAAAGCGGGTCCAACGGCGGACACCGTTTTGGCCCGAAATTACCGTTTTGCTCCTGTGTCCAGAATTGGACTTAAGGACAGGCAATCCTAGCTATTTTGACTATTCTGAGAACATTGGTAATATTTATTTCAGCTTTCGGGGACTGTTGTATGGTTTTGACTATTGTGGCACATTGAGTAGTTCAGACTGTCGGTTTCACCAGCAGAGGACCACAGACAAGTACAGTTTATTGTCTGCATTTCGATATTGATCTTTACTATATTTCATTGATTAGTCATTGGTTATGTGATTTTTATGCTCTATTATAAATTGTTGAGTCGGGAATGAAAGTACCAAGGATGTGTGATCTGACCATAGTCCGTATTTATTTTCTGCAAGTAGTGTAGCCCGTGTTTATTTTCTGCAAGTAGTGTAGCCCGTGTTTATTTTCTGTAAGTAGTGTAGCCCGTGTTTATTTTCTGCAAGTAGTGTAGCCCGTGTTTATTTTCTGCAAGTAGACATTGTAGCCCGTGTTTATTTTTCATGCAAGTAGACCTCGTAGACCGTGCGGTGTAGTACCCCAGACTGATCACATATCAAAGGTACTTCTAACAGTTGGGAAAAGTATTTTATGTATATTTATTATTGGTTTTCCGTATTTACTGTTTATTTTCAAAACTCATGATTGATGTCTAATCTTGTTTTATAGTCATTTTCTTTATTTGAAATTGCATTCAGTGAATTGTGCTCGTTCCATTCCTGACTGGAAACCAACATTTTTAGGTTAGTCGTGGATTCACTTAGCTTGGGGAGTGACGGAAATACTTGCAGACAAAAGCCTAGAGACTAGATAGATAGTTGAGTTGTAGTCATTCATTTATTTGTACAAGTTTATATTTTTCTACAAATGTAAAACTTGTGATCATTGTAAGTTAAATTAATTATGTGAATGAGCATTATTTGTGATTTTGATCTTCATGGCCGTAACAGCGTTCTACCGCCGACACTGTGGCGTAGGCTGGCTTGGACACGTCTCGTATCCGTTTAAAAAAAAACGGGTGCGGGTCGTAACAAGTTTTTGTGGTGGCCCATGCAGGTCTGTCTTCGTAAATCTTGCGAACTCGTGATAGTACTTATGTAACTTGTACTATTGCGAGCCTGCGACTAGAAAATGCTCATTCACGAATTACGAATTAATTTAATTTAAGAGAATGACTAGGACTAGGAGTCCCTTGTTCAAATTGACCGTTGGGTAGTTAAGGTTGTTAGATAGGCCATGCAATTTAGAATTATTAAATTCAGGTAGCTTGCTAGATCCCTATAGACACACTATTTTCTCTTGATATGACGATATGATCCAATGTGGATAGGTTATTCACTTGATGAGACAGGGCTTCATAGAATTAATAATCTAACCTAGATGAATTATTTACTTCTTACTCTTTGCTTCTTAGATATCCTCCTTATATCTTGGTCAAAATTGCCTACTAATTCCTATTTTTGCCCTAAGAGTTATTATTTTACGATATCCATAGATGAACCTCAAGTTAGTTTCGATTCAAAGTTTTCCTCAAGGTTCGAATACACACAGAATAAGTACTAGAATGGTTGTATTTCTTTGTCTTCAGCTATTTCCTCCCTGTTCGATCTTTTATTTTAAAGATTGTGACTGATATGACAAATATTTATGCCTTATTACATAGTCGACTTGCTTGAATCTCTAGACGCTCATGAGTTTTTACATATAAAGGAATGTTAGTTAACTCATAATGGCAGGACAGCAGCGCACTGTCACCATTTATTTAAATTATGGAGACTATGGACTCACTGCAGCCAGCAGCGCACTGGAGAGACACGACCCCTAGAGTTGGAATTTGTTTAAGAAATAAAGGTTATAGAATGTTATTAAAAACTATGGCTAGTGGTCCTCTTTGACCATAGTCACACTGGTGTCAATATAAAGTAGAGTATCGGATAGCATGTCACATCTGAAATCATGAAACCAAGGGTTTACCACAGCCCGATTTTACGGGCGAGGCGTAGTCCTCAGTGAAATGAATTCAGACGTGATTAGAAGTTAGAGATACTATAGAGGATATGATAGTGCCCTGTGTGTCCCATAAGATCCGAAGCCAATATTAGTGGAAGTTTTGTAAGTTGGGTAGCATGTCTCCCGACCTAGCATTCTGTAGTCCTGGTGACTTATTGACGAGGAAATTGATTGACGCTAATAGGTTTACCTAGAATACAGAAGTTAGATATCATAACCCATTAGTCGACCAAGTCCTTGCAGATAAGAAGATAGTAAGAAGACTGTATAAGCAAGAACACCGGACAAGGTTTGATTCTCACAAAACTCGAACTACTTGTGCTTTCTTTCAAAAATCTCGTACACTTGTAATTTGACTATCTTAACCTATGCTGCGGCTACAGCCTAGTTTTGCAAGCTCACTCTGTTCTCGAGCTTGATTCAAGACGTATGTTTAGTGGGGACGCCTACTAGCATGTTGTCTAATCAGAATCGATGTATTATGGTCTGATCAACCGTAGTGCACTTGGTTCGCTCTCTCTTTGATTAACCTACGTGGATCGAGATATCACGGTATCTATGATCTCATCTGCGACTGCTTGACAATTCCTCTTGAATTATATGTTCGTCTTTGAATCACGAAATTGTGTTCAGTAACATCTCCCTTGAAATCTTTATTGTTTTTGGTCTTTCACCGATTTGGAAAGACGGAAGCTCGTGATGGTGGAGAGATACATAGTATCCCCATGGCTATGATATTTTTACACGCTAGTGTAGATACCATCGGCCAGCCCTGTGACTGGAACCTTGCCTTGAGTTCCTCGTCCTCCCTTCGACATTAAATCTACCATCTAGATCTTCTAGTCATGGGAGTCCGAGAATGATTATGATCTTTTCCTTCATCAAATGCCAACTTAGGAGACTATCTATTCTCAAGAAACCAAATGTTGTGAGCCTCTAGTTATTTGCTAGAAGCTTGCCTTAACTAGCAACCCTTAAGCCTTGAACCAACCCTTCCTCGACCGAAGCCCACAGTTAGACATGAGATGAGTGGATAATAGGGTAATCTTTTATCGTGACACTCATCCCGAGACTGGTTTCCAACAAATATTACTCTAGTTATGTAAACTTTATTATTAAGACCTAACTAGTATTGGAACACCACAGTCACTAGCTTAGCCAATATCATAGCTTAAATACCCTGTCATATTATGATCTACCAGTTGCCAACAGCAATACACGATCACTACAACTCTTGTGACGATAGTCTGGCAGGTTGACACAAGTAGAAATTCTCGACTCAGTTGTTAGAATTCTTTTCATATGTTATGCCTTGGAGTTGGTTACCCCATCGACAACTCTTGTATACTGTGGACAAGCATGTCATTCTAATTTCTCGACCGTATGTCATTTTACACACTCATTTTTCAATTATTGAGGAATGATCTTTGACTTGACTTATACCTACCATATTCCATTACGTCGTACCTTATTCTTTATTACCGAGAATCGAGGTGCGATATCCTGACATTGAAATCCTTCTGACCTCATTATTCCTAAGACCATGCCCTAACTTCTAAGGTGGGTAGACTGTAAGCCTTCCAAAATTTTGGGATACACAAGGATTACCGATTGATTTGAATAATTTCCATTAGGATGATTATTGGTGCTCTTGGACTCCCACTTTCCATTTAGATCATTTTGTGTCCCCGGCCGTGTCACTAACAATCGGAGCACGAGACCAGTTGTTACCTTCCAGCAAATTTCATATGCAAGATCTAGACGAGTCCACCTTCATCTAGGTATATCATGTCCCACTCAAACACGTTCCCTTGTACTCTATTTTTAGGGTACGACTTTCAGGTAAAAAGGACTAGCTATAACCCTTACCATAATACCGGTAAACTTTTCGACCACAATTAGAAACTCAACCTTTACTCGAACCTTTCGACCCAATATATGGTTGTGATCTACTCGAAGCCCACTACGCACATGTCACTAGTGTGCTATTCATTTGTGTCTTCTCGTGCTACTTAAACACAAAAGTCACGGGAGGCGCATCTTCAGGGCTTACATAACCTATTTAACCAATCCGACTGTCCATCTAGCTCAACCACTTGGGTTGAAACCTATTCTAGGTTACCCTAACCTATTAGAAATAGTTTTTGGGAATCTTGACCAGTCAATATAGACTGAAATCTCGGGTTCATCCAACCAGTGAGAGATGTCTGAATAGGGAACCCATTAAGACCCAGTAAGAACCCATCCATGCATACCACCATACTTGGACTATAAAACAGATCTTTTTGAAATAGGTCCCTATACCGATCATGTAACCTCCATCTCTTAGAATGTGAGGTCATCCGTAACCCTTATTCTATCTACCTGGGAGTCGCTATACGATCTAGAATGGCATTTATATCCCCTGCTTGTGTGTTTAAACAACCTCGGAAAAGACCCCAATCCTGATTTCTCAAATTCAGTCCTATTTTGGAATGTTGTTTAGAACTTCGAGAACAGAATTTCTGTATTGCATGAATTGCAAGCCCCTCTAAGAAACAAGTATTCTTCGATTTAGCAAGTGACTGGACTAGAGTAGCCCACTCTAGCAAATAAGTCATTGGTTCAAAAACTTTTATTCCATCTACAGCATTGGATACTCTCTACCGCTCTAGAAATTTTATTTTTACTCTCGATTGTTCTTCCTTATTTTTCCTGTCCTTCCTATTTCAGAACGACGAATGGTCATGTTTATTGGAATTTACCAATATTTCTTAACTACATGTGTAAGTTTGTTGTTTGTTAAAATTTTGGTTTGCTTGATAGATAGGAGAGGTTTATAGGTGCCACATACAGTAGATATTTATTAATAGCAATTATAGCAATTAGTCGGATGATTATATAGTTGTAGGGACATACCTTTAAGGGAGTAGTGTAACCAAAGGTGGGTAGAAGTCCTCGGAGTTTCGTAGTTACAAAATGGCTAGGAGGAGGATATAAACTGTTTTTGAAAAAAAAAATCGAGGAGATTAAGGAAATGGTATATTTTCTTTGGAATTTAAGGAATAGTTATGAATTAGAATTTCGATGACAAAATTATTTTTTAGGTGGATAGATTTGTAGCCCCTCTTCCCAGAATTTTTTATAATATTTTTATTTATTAACTTGAATTAAATGGTGATTTTTTATAATTTTATAATTAATTATTTAATTAATTATTACGATAGATGACTTTAGCCATGGTGGAGATTTAGAGTACAAGGTGACTAGAAATCTTGGCACGGATAGTGCAGTAGAGTGTCTAGACTAGTGTTTTAGATATGATAGGGAAGGTCGACCCCTAGAAGTGTTCTAACTAAGAAAACTAGACCAAGTTGCGACTTGGCCTCTATAAAATGATTTAATTTAGCTTTATTATATTATTTAAGTTTATTGAAGACCCGGGTGTAGCAAACTGGCTCGTATTTGACCCGAACCCAATACAAAGCCCATGAAGTCATGTAATGCGACCAAGACGTCCATGTAGAAACATACCTATATATATGATTGTATGGTTAGTGAATTATTTTTAGGACTTTTATAGATATTATTGCTAATAAATTTAAATGGTGTTTTATTATAATATTTTTAGTAACAAATTATTGGATATATATATATATATATATATATATATATATATATATATATATATATATATATATATATATATATATATTACAATCTGTAGAATATTGTATACTATTATTGGTACCTATCTCAGGAGTGTGTATACCATTTTGTACTCTTTGGATTATATAGTATATAAATGTGTGTGCATATATATATAGTTTATATATAGATATATATATATACCTAGTTTAAAAAAAAAAAAAAATATATATATATATATATATATATATATATATATATATATATATATATATATATATATATATATATATATATATATATACCTATTTTATATAGTTTTGTATATATATAGCTAGTGAAAAGAAATGTAGATATATATATAGTTATATATATATTATTATGATTTGTTTGGATTTTATGGTATTATTATATATATAGAAATTTTGAGTGTATATATACATATATATAGAAACTATATGTATATATAGAAAAGAATTGAATAATAAAGAAAAAGAAAAAGAACCCGGGCCAGGCCAGCCCAGCCCGAGAACCCAGCCTAGACCCCCCCCCCCCCCACAGTAACTAATCCCAGCCAGGCCAGGCTTCGGCCCCAGCCAGCCAGCCACATCCCGAGCATTCAGTTATATATATACATCGTATATATACAGAGATGTGAGTCGAGAGAAGCAGAGAAATAAACGACGAAAAATCCTAACCCCGATACAAGCCAACCCCGTCGCGACCTTGCCAGCCACCTGGGCGGCCACCCACGGCCGTGCGCCACCTTGTGGGTCGCCGGACGGCGGAGGAAAACCGCACGCGCGCGCTCGAACAGAGGAAACGATAGCAGGAACGGCATTTGCAACACCAACTTCACAGTAAGATCCCGATCCCGATACTCTACCGTTTTGCGAACCGTAAATTGATTTCGAAGGCCTGTATAACCCTCTTGATTTTCCTTCAAGTAGATTGATTTATATAACGCTAGATTGTTCGAGAAATCGATTGGAAGTTCGAGAAAAACCTGTTCAAAAATAGGAATAATAACAATCCATGAGCCCACATTGGAAGATCGATCCCGATCAATCCAGCAACCGTTTATAAATTCCACTTGAACACATGTTTAGACGACCTATAGGCCTTCACAAAAGTTTTTACAGAAGCCAAAACCATCGACTACATGTCGAGAAATCGAATCCCGAACTTTGACGAAAATCTGTTTTAAAAAAATATTAAAATTCATCCACATGACGTGCGTCCCGCCATTTCGGGCGACGTGGTCGCGAACCGAAGGCATCGAAAGGTGCGTAACGGCTTCGTGGTCGTATGGGCTTTGACGGAATTCAAATTGATCGCGTGTGCGCGACGAATTTGATGCGTATCCGTCAAAATTTACCGTATCGTGCACTTTGTAAATTTTCCAATTACTTTGTGCACGTTCGTCAGATCGAGATGAAACTTGCGCCAGCAGGACCGTATCATTCTTCTAGTCCTGTATGCCAAGTTTGGTCCAATTCTGAGACAGTTGAATCGTACGTCATTTTGCGGGCCCCACGGTCCCACTCAACGGGCGATTTTGTGCACGACCTGTCGAAATCCAACTTTGGACATACGGTTGGGTTCGTATCGAAAAAACTGGATCCGTAGACATGTAGTTTGACGACTTTAGAGACCGTTGACTCTGACATGCTTTTCGGTGCAAAGCGGGTCCAACGGCGGACACCGTTTTGGCCCAAAATTACCGTTTTGCCCCTGTGTCCAGAATTGGACTTAAGGACAGGCAATCGTAGCTATTTTGACTATTCTGAGAACATTGGTAATGTTTATTTCAGCTTCCGGGGACTGTTGTATGGGTTTTGACTATTGTGGCACATTGAGTAGTTCAGACTGTCGGTTTCACCAGCAGAGGACCACAGGCGAGTACAGTTTATTGTCTGCATTTCGATATTGATCTTTACTATATTTCATTGATTAGTCATTGGTTATGTGATTTTTATACTCTATTATAAATTATTGAGTCGGAATGAGAAGTACCAAGGATGTGTGATCTGACCATAGCCCGTGTTTATTTTCTGCAAGTAGTATAGCCCGTGTTTATTTTCTGCAAGTAGTGTAGCCCGTGTTTATTTTCTGCAAGTAGTGTAGCCCGTGTTTATTTTCTGCAAGTAGACATTGTAGCCCGTGTTTATTTTTCATGCAAGTAGACCTCGTAGACCATGCGGTGTAGTACCCCAGACTGATCACATATCAAAGGTACTTCTAACAGTTGGAAAAGTATTTGTGTCTATTTATTATTGGTTTTCCGTATTTACTGTTTATTTTAAAACTCATGATTGATGTCTAACCTTGTTTTATAGTCATTTTCTTTATTTGAAATTGCATTCAGTGAATTGTGCTCGTTCCTTTCCTGACTGGAAACCAACATTTTCAGGTTAGCCGTGGATTCACTTAGCTTGGAGAGTGACGAGAATACTTGCAGACAAAAGCCTAGAGACTAGATAGATAGTTGAGTTGTAGTCATTCATTTATTTGTACAAGTTTATATTTTTCTACAAATGTAAAACTTGTGATCATTGTAAGTTAAATTAATTATGTGAATGAGCATTATTTGTGATTATGATCTTCATGGACAGCGTTCTACCGCCGACACTGCGGCGTAGGCTGGCTTGGACACGTCTCGTATCCGTTTAAAAAAAATGGGTGCGGGTCGTGACAAGTTTTTGTGGTGGCCCATGCAGGTCTGTCTTCGCAAATCTTGCGAACTCGTGATAGTACTTATGTTACTTGTACTATTGCGAGCCTGCGACTAGGAAATGCTCATTCACAAATTAGGGATTAATTTAATTTAAGAGAATGACTAGGACTAGGAGTCCCTTGTTCAAATTGACCATTGGGTAGTTAAGGTTGTTAGATAGGCCATGCAATTTAGAATTATTAAATTCAGGTAGCTTGCTAGATCCCTATAGACACACTATTTTCTCTTGATATGACGATATGATCCAATGTGGATAGGTTATTCACTTGATGGACAGGGCTTCATAGAATTGATAATCTAACCTAGATGAATTATTTACTTCTTACTCTTGCCTCTTAGATATCCTCCTCATATCTTGGTCAAAATTGCCTACTAATTCCTATTTTTGCCCTAAGAGTTATTATTTACGATATCCATAGATGAACCTCAAGTTAGTTTCGATTCAAAGTTTTCCTCAAAGGTTCGAATACACACAGAACAAGTACTAGAATGGTTGTATTTCTTTGTCTTCAGCTATTCCCTCCCTGTTCGATCTTTTATTTTAAAGATTGTGACTGATATGACAAATATTTATGCCTTATTACATAGTCGACTTGCTTGAATCTCTAGAAGCTCATGAGTTTTTACATATATAGTTAAAGGAATGTTAGTTAACTCATAATGGCAGGACAGCAGCGCACTGTCACCATTTATTTAAATTATGGAGACTATGGACTCACTGCAGCCAGCAGCGCACTGGAGAGACACAACCCCTAGAGTTGGAATTTGTTTAAGAAATAAAGGTTATAGAATGTTATTAAAAACTATGGCTAGTGGTCCTCTTTGACCATAGTCACACTGGTATCAATATAAAGTAGAGTATCGGATAGCATGTCACATCTGAAATCATGAAACCAAGGGTTTACCACAGCCCGATTTTACGTGCGAGGCGTAGTCCTCAGTGAAATGACTTCAGACGTGATTAGAAGTTAGAGATACTATAGAGGATATGCAGTGCCCTGTGTGTCCCATAAGATCCGAAGCCAATATTAGTGGAAGTTTTGTAAGTTGGGTAGCATGTCTTCCGACCTAGCATTCTATACTCCTGGTGACTTATTGACGAGGAAATTGATTGACGCTAATAGGTTTACCTAGAATACAGAAGTTAGAGATCATAACCCAATAGTCGACCAAGTCCTTGCAGATAAGAAGATAGTAAGAAGACTGTATAAGCAAAAACACCGGGTAAGGTTTGATTCTCACAAAACTCGAACTACTTGTGCTTTCTTTCAAAAATCTCGTACACTTGTAATTTGACTATCTTAACCTATACTGCGGCTACAGCCTAGTTTTGCAAGCTCACTCTGTTCTCGAGCTTGATTCAAGACGTATGTTTAGTGGGGACGCCTACTAGCATGTTGTCCAATCAGAATCGATGTATTACGGTCTGATCAACCGTAGTGCACTTGGTTCGCTCTCTCTTTGATTAACCTATGTGGA
This sequence comes from Iris pallida, assembly GCA_029216955.1. Lineage (NCBI taxonomy): Eukaryota > Viridiplantae > Streptophyta > Magnoliopsida > Asparagales > Iridaceae > Iris > Iris pallida. The sequence goes on along the minus strand of JANAVB010011618.1, from coordinate 100,367 downwards.
TCGAGATATCAGGTATCTATTATCTCATCCGCGACTGCTTGACAATTCCTCTTGAATTATATGTTCGCCTTTGAATCACGAAATTGTGTTCAGTAACATCTCCCTTGAAATCTTTATTATTTTTGGTCTTTCACCGATTTGGAAAGACGGAAGCTCGTGATGGTGGAGATATACATAGTACCCCCATGGCTATGATATTTTTACACGCTAGTGTAGATACCATCGGCCAGCCCTGTGACTGGAACTTTGCCTTGAGTTACTCGTCCTCCCTTCGACATTAAATCTACCATCTAGATCTTCTAGTCATGGGAGTCCGAGAATGATTATGATCTTTTCCTTCATCAAATGCCAACTTAGGAGACTATCTATTCTCAAGAAACCAAATGTTGTGAGCCTCTAGTTATTTGCTAGAAGCTTGCCTTAACTAGCAACCCTTAAGCCTTGAACCAACCCTTCCTCGACCGAAGCCCACAATTAGACATGAGATGAGTGGATAATAGGGTAATCTTTTACCGTGACACTCATCCCGAGATTGATTTCCAACAAATATTACTCTAGTTATGTAAACTTTATTATTAAGACCTAACTAGTATTGGAACACCACAGTCACTAGCTTAGCCAATATCATAGCTTAAATACCCTGTCATATTATGATCTACCAGTTGCCAACAGCAAAACGATCAATACAACTCTTGTGACGATAGTCTGGCAGGTTGACACAACTCGACTCAGTTGTTAGAATTCTTTTCATATGATATGCCTTGGAGTTGGTTACCCCCGTCGACAACTCTTGTATACTGTGGACAAGCATGTCATTCTAATTTCTCGACCGTGTGTCATTTTACACACTCATTTTTCAATTATTGAGGAACGATCTTTGACTTGACTTATACCTACCATATTCCATTACGTCATACCTTATTCTTTATTACCGAGAATCGAGGTGCGATATCCTGACATTGAAATCCTTCTGACCTCATTATTCCTAAGACCATGCCCTAACTTCTAAGGTGGGTAGACTGTAAGCCTTCCAAAATTTTGGGATACACAAGGATTACCGATTGATTTGAATAATTTCCATTAGGATGATTATTGGTGCTCTTGGACTCCCACTTTCCATTTAGATCATTTTGTGTCCCCGGCCGTGTCACTAACAATCGGAGCACGAGACCAGTTGTTACCTTCCAGCAAATTTCATATGCAAGATCTAGACGAGTCCACCTTCATCTAGGTATATCATGTCCCACTCAAATACGTTCCCTTGTACTCTATTTTTAGGGTACGACTTTCAGGTAAAAAGGACTAGCTATAACCCTTACCATAATACCGGTAAACTTCCGACCACAATTAGAAACTCAACCTTGACTCGAACCTTTCGACCCAATATATGGCTGTGATCTACTCGAAGCCCACTACGCACATGTCACTAGTGTACTATTCATTTGTGTCTTCTCGTGCTACTTAAACACAAAAGTCACGGAGGCGCATCTTCAGGGCTTACATAACCTATTTAACCAATCCGACTGTCCAACTAGCTCAACCACTTGGGTTGAAACCTATTCTAGGTTACCCTAACCTATTAGAAATAGTTTTTGGGAATCTTGACCAGTCAATATAGACTGAAATCTCGGGTTCATCCAACCAGTGAGAGATGTCTGAATAGGGAACCCATTAAGACCCAGTAAGAACCCATCCATGCATACCACCATACTTGGACTATAAAACAGAACTTTTTGAAATAGGTCCCTATACCGATCATGTAACCTCCATCTCTTAGAATGTGAGGTCATCCGTAACCCTTATTCCATCTACCTGGGAGTCGCTATACGATCTAGAATGGCATTTATATCCCCTGCTTGTGTGTTTAAACAACCTCGAAAAAGACCACAATCCTGATTTCTCAAATTCAGTCCTATTTTGGAATGTTGTTTAGAACTTCGAGAACAGAATTTTTGTATTGCATGAATTGCAAGCCCCTCTAAGAAACAAGTATTCTTTGATTTAGCAAGTGACTGGACTAGAGTAGCCCTCTAGCAAATAAGTCATTGGTTCAAAAACTTTCATTCCATCTACAGCATTGGATACTCTCTACCGCTCTAGAAATTTTATTTTTACTCTCGATTGTTCTTCCTTATTTTTCCTGTCCTTCCTATTTCGAACGACGAATGGTCATGTTTATTGGAATTTGCCAATATTTCTTAACTACCTGTGTAAGTTTGTTGTTTGTTAAAATTTTGGTTTGCTTGATAGATAGGAAGGTTTATAGGTGCCACATACAGTAGATATTTATTGATAGCAATTATAGCAATTAGTCGGATGATTATAGTTGTAGGGACATACCTTTAAGGGAGTAGTGTGACCAAAGGTGGGTAGAAGTCCTCGGAGTTTCGTAGTTACAAAATGGCTAGGAGGAGGATATAAACTGTTTTTGAAAAAAAATCGAGGAGATTAAGGAAATGGTAGATTTCCTTTGGAATTTAAGGAATAGTTATGAATTAGAATTTCGAGGACAAATTATTTTTTAGGTGGATAGATTTGTAGCCCCTCTTCCCAGAATTTTTTATAATATTTTTATTTTATTGAATTAAATGGTGATTTTTTATAATTTTATAATTAATTATTACGATAGAGGACTTTAGCCATGGTGGAGATTTGGAGTACAAGGTGACTAGAAATCTTGGCACGTATAGTGCAGTAGAGTGCCTAGACTAGTGTTTTAGATATAATAGGGAAGGTCGACCCCTAGAAGTGTTCTAACTAAGAAAACTAGACCAAGTTACGACTTGGCCTCTATAAAATGATTTAATTTAGCTTTATTATATTATTTAAGTTTATTGAAGACCCGGGTGTACCAAACTGGCTCGTATTTGACCCGAACCCAATATAAAGCCCATGAAGTCATGTAATGCGACCAAGACGTCCATGTAGACACATACCTATATATATATGATTGTATGGTTAGTGAATTATTTTTAGGACTTTTATAGATATTATTGCTAATAAATTTAAATTGTGTTTTATTATAATATTTTTAGTAACAAATTATTGGATATATATATATATATATATATATATATATATATATATATATATATATATATATATATAATATATATATATATATTACAATCTGTAGAATATTGTATACTATTATTGTACCTACTCAGGATTGTGTATACCATTTTGTACTCTTTGGATTATATATATAATGTGTGTTTTATATATAGTTTTATATATAGATATATATACCTATTTATATAGTTTTGTATATATATAGCTAGTGAAAAGAAATGTATATATATAATATATTTATATATTATTATGCTTTGTTTGATTTTATGGTATTATTATATATAGAAATTTTGAGTGTATATTACATATATTAGAAACTATATGTATATATAGAAAAGAATTGAATAATCAAAAAAAAAAAGAAAAAAAAAGGAACCCGGGCCAGGCCAGCCCAGCCCATCCCGACCAGCCTAGACCCCCCTACAGTAACTAATCCCAGCCCGCCAGCTTCGGCCCCAGCCAGCCAGCCACATCCCGAGCATTCAGTTATATATATACATCATATAACAGAGATGAGAGTCGAGAAGCAGAGAATAACGACGAAAAACCCTAACCCCGATACAAGCCAACCCCGCCGCGACCTTGCCAGCCACCTGGGCGGCCACCCACGGCCGCGCGTCACCGTGTGGTCGCCGGACGGCGAAGGAAACCGCACGCGCGCGCTCGAACAGAGGAAACGACAGCAAGAACGGCATTTGCAACACCAACTTCACAGTAAGATCCCGATCCCGATATTCTACTACGTTTTGCGAACCGTAAATTGATTTCGAAGGCCTGTATAACCCTCTTGATTTTCCTTCAAGTAGATTGATTTATATAACGCTAGATTGTTCGAGAAATCGATTGAAGTTCGAGAAAAACCTGTTCAAAAATAGGAATAATAACAATCCATGAGCCCACATTGGAAGATCGATCCCGATCAATCCAGCAACCGTTTATAAATTCCACTTGAACACATATTTAGACACCTATAGGCCTTCACAAAAGTTTTTACAGAAGCCAAAACCATCGACTACATGTCGAAAAATCGAATCCCTAACTTTGACGAAAATCTGTTTTAAAAAAATATTAAAATTCATCCACACGACGTGCATCCCGCCATTTCGGGTGACGTGGTCGCGAACCAAAGGCATCGAAAGGTGCGTAACGGCTTCGTGGTCGTGTGGGATTTGACGGAATTCAAATTGATCGCGTGTGCGCGACGAATTTGATGCGTATCCGTCGAAAATTCACCGTATCGTGCACTTTGCAAATTCTCCAATTACTTTGTGCACGTTCGTCAGATCGAGATGAAACTTGCGCCAGCAGGACCATATCATTCTTCTGGTCCTGTATGCCAAGTTTGGTCCAATTCTGAGACAGTTGAATCGTACATCGTTTTGCGGGCCCCACGGTCCCACTCAACGGGCGATTTTGTGCACGGCCCGCCGAAATCCAACTTTGGACATACGGTTGGGTTCGTATCGAAAAAATTGATCCGTAGACATGTAGTTTGACGACTTTAGAGACCGTTGACTCTGGCACACTTTTCGGTGCAAAGCGGGTCCAACGGCGGACACCGTTTTGGCCCAAAATTATCGTTTTGCCCCTGTGTCCAGAATTGGACTTAAGGACAGGCAATCCTAGCTATTTTGACTATTTTGAGAACATTGGTAATATTTATTCAGCTTTCGGGGACTGTTGTATGGGTTTTGATTATTGTGGCACATTGAGTAGTTCAGACTGTCGGTTTCATCAGCAGAGGACCACAGGCGAGTACAGTTTATTGTCTGCATTTCGATATTGATCTTTACTATATTTCATTGATTAGTCATTGGTTATGTGATTTTTATACTCTATTATAAATTATTGAGTCGGGAATGAGAAGTACCAAGGATGTGTGATCTGACCATAGCCCGTGTTTATTTTCTGCAAGTAGTGTAGCCCGTGTTTATTTTCTGCAAGTAGTGTAGCCCGTGTTTATTTTCTGCAAGTAGTGTAGCCCGTGTTTATTTTCTACAAGTAATGTAGCCCGTGTTTATTTTCTGCAAGTAGACATTGTAGCCCGTGTTTATTTTTCATGCAAGTAGAGCTCGTAGACCGTGCGGTGTAGTACCCCAGACTGATCACATATCAAAGGTACTTCTAACAGTTGGGGAAAGTATTTTCTGTCTATTTATTATTGGTTTTCCGTATTTACTGTTTATTTTCAAAACTCATGATTGATGTCTAACCTTGTTTTATAGTCATTTTCTTTATTTGAAATTGCATTCAGTGAATTGTGCTCGTTCCATTCCTGACTGGAAACCAACATTTTTAGGTTAGCCGTGGATTCACTTAGCTTGGGGAGTGACGGAAATACTTGCAGACAAAAGCCTAGAGACTAGATAGATAGTTGAGTTGTAGTCATTCATTTATTTGTACAAGTTTATATTTTTCTACAAATATAAAACTTGTGATCATTGTAAGTTAAATTAATTATGTGAATGAGCATTATTTGTAATTTTGATCTTCATGGCCGTGACAGCGTTCTACCGTCGACACTGCGGCGTAGGCTGGCTTGGACACGTCTCGTATCCGTTTAAAAAAAACGGGTGCGGGTCGTGACACCCTATACAACAATGGCCTATAGATACCAACTAACCTATATCCCATATGCCAATATCATCTGCAATCTATCTATGCAAATAGACCTCTCGGTCTTAGGTGAAACTACAACTATACTCAAAGGCAGGCTCTGGTCATGGGTGCCTCACTGGAAAAGGTAAAGGAAAGTAGTAATAATCATCAATGATGTAAGGCATACTAATATCCTATGTGTAACTGGTTGGTATTATAGATAACAGGAGAATTATTTGCAATGGGTTACTATTCTAACACCAATGCTAACTATCACCTCTAGGGTACAGACACTCTACAAGTCATCATACCATTATACTATGAAGGAACTACCTATGAATAAGCTCTACAAAACTAAATATCCCTACTCCTAAGTCATTTATAACAATCAAAAGGGTATGATGTTTAAACCTTCTCAAGATACAATCTGTTAATCATATGCGTCTGTCCAAAATCATGTTGTCCAGAGTCTTCATCATGCTAGTGAGCAAGGCTACGATAATCGCAGAGTCCTTGACTAAGGTACGTACCTCTAGGTTCATTGTATTTAAAATTTTTGTACTGCCGCATGCGACGGCGAAAACCTTAAATTTCCATACCCGAGAATACATCCAAAATTTGACTACATGTCCTCACTATGCCAACTAACACGACTATCGAGGATTCTAGATTCCATGATTTAGGCGACCTAGCCCATATGATTTTCTCAGAAGAAAAAACAAACACAACAAAAGAGTAACATGACAAAATTAATCAATCAACAAGGAACAGATGGAATCGAATTTCAAGATAATTATAAAAGACAATTGCGGGAATGGAATTGAGAAGAACGGAACTTGCAACAAGATCTCCAATGGTCTGCGCATCCTTGACTGTCCTGACGATAGCTCGCCCTGCTAGTTTTCCCTGGTCTGCTGCTGATGCTGCATGAATCACCGCTGCTGAGAGAAATCAGAAATGACGGGAGAAAATCTATGTACAGATAGAGGTGCACCTCCAATGTAGCAGAAACGCCAACCTGAGTCGGCACAACAGAAGCTGCGGTCTCGAGGCCCTGATGAACAGGACGAGAGGTGGCCAGCCACTCGATAGTATCCCCCGAACCGAAGCGATGAGATCGTGTCTTCATAACCATCATGAAACTGATCAAATAAGAAGCAATTTCTGAGAATGAAGCGAAAAATTCAAAGGAGGACAGTTTATATTCAAGGGAAGTCAATAAGCAACAATTTTTGACAAAAATGAATCTGATTAAGAGTTTTTCCTAATGTGATTGAGTACCTCCAAAATATCCTAATCCTACTGCAGGCTGTAGTGATACTCTAGTTCGAATACCACTACATAAACTCGACCTGCATGGGCCACCACTAAAAATGTGTCACGACCCGCACCAACCGTGAGGGTACGAGAACGTAATAACGCCCAGCCTACGCCGCAGTGTCGGCGGTAGAACGCTGTTCTAGGTCATGAACTATAACTACATAATATGAAATATACTCTCCAGAAGGAGGCCAACACCGAGGTACAACTCAATCACAATCTAAGGTAGAATGTAGCACGATGAAAATAGATAAGAAATCCTCAACTAAGGTACAGCAGAAATAGAATACAAGTCTCATCATCTCTAAAATATACAACTCTGAAAATAAAGACAACAGCTAAGCATGAAAAGAAAGAACAGTTTAAGCTATCTACACTATACAAGGTATCATCCTGAGCAGCTTCCTGAACCTCCCCAGGAGTCCAGGTCGTGAGTGTCAACTAGGCAAACTCCAAGTAAGGGTGCAGGGTTCCTCATCATCCACTGTAAAATTTTCAACAGGTCCAGTCAGAACGGAAAGCGAGCACAATACATCTCATGCAGTTCATATCATGTCAGGAAATATAAAGCAGGCAATAGAGTAAAATACATGAAACGCTGTAAGAAGATGTACATGAAAACAGGAGAGATATTTGATAACTGAAAATATATACATGATAAGTAAGAACTGTAAGTGACTAGTGATTTAGAGTACGAGATGGCATGTAATTGGCTTAGGTTGTACTTGATAAACATGGAAGTAACAGAGTGTACATTATGGGTAAATCACATGACCATTTATAGTCACCCCTACCCACAATCAATACACAAGGATCTATTCAAGTTACGTTACGGACATGATGTTTTGGTTATACAAGAAACACATGAGGAAACATGAGCGTACATGAAAGAACATGAGAGTACATGAACGTACATGAGAGAACATGAGTGTACATGAATAACGCAGAAGCAAGGAATACATGATGTATATGAAATACATGTCATAAAGTATCCGATGCGCCCGCTAAGGGGGATAACATCCCAAGAAGAGATCCGTATAGTACCAATCCGTGATGATAATGTGACAGCATCAAGTAAAAGTAATCTAGAGCGAGAATATAATTCGTGACAAGTATGAAACGATCAGAGAATGTACTCGCCTCGTATCTGAATGTCTGAAGTAAATGTACTGTCCGAGATGAGATACCTGACTCCTAGTTAGAGCAACACAAGTCAAGATGTATACAGGGGATGATATATGAAATGTACAATGCATCTGCATGTTGTCTAGGTCAAACTAGACCAAAGTCAACTCTCGGTCAACTCTAGTCAACTAGACTAGTCAAACTAGGTCAACTAGGTCAAGTCCTAGCCCAACAAGTCTAATAAGTCTCACTAGGCCTAACCAAGCCTAGTATAGCAATCACACACCAATCACATCCAAGGCTATACAAGCCAACACAAGTCACATATCAAGATACATCACATTCATGCATATTCAATATTATATATATATATATATATATATATATATATATATATATATATATATATATATATAAGAGAAAAGAACTAACATGTAAAGCTATGTGTGTGTGTGAACATTGAGGTGTACATAAAAAGAGAAATCAACACTAGTTATGAGTTTACACTACACATGGCACAAAGCTAACCCATCTACATTACACATGTATTATACTTAACATGCATGGCTACAAGTATACATCTATATACATTAGAGTAGAGACTATTTAAGTTATAACTAACATGCATCTATACTTTACAAATATATATATATATATATATATATATATATATATATATATATATATATATATATATATATATATATATATATATATATATAGCAATCATTTAGAGAAGGGTCACATGGCATGGTGTTTGATATAGAGTGGGGTGTCCTTGTGCAAAGGGTGAAGTTCATTCTCAGTTTAGTTCCACATTTACATATAAACTAAAGTGAGCTATCCCATAAACTGGTGTAACTAACCACATAAAATGAACCATGTTATCTGAAATCTGCCATTAAGCCAACATCCCATATGTATACAACTCATGCATTGTCTAATACTGAAATTAACTAACATTTCGAATTAAGGGGTTGAAGGTTAACATTACATCCATATACATTCAACTATATTGAAAACTAAAATTGGCTTGGCAATAGGGAAAGGAAGGTATATATGCTTACATGGACAGTTCAGTGTTCGAACAACCTAAAATGAACTAACATTCAATCTAAATATCAGCTATGCATTGGTTCTATGTCTACATATGAAATCTGATATTGTATTTACAATATTTATACATTATGCATTCATATCTATCATTACATATATACCTTGCATTTATATCTAGCATTCATTATATACTTTCATGCATGCATTGTATATCATTCTTTCATTCATGCATTTATGCATTGCTTACATATATTACATTAATTGCATTCCTACATGCTTGCATTCAACCATATATATACATTAATGTAAATAGAATATATATCATATATATCATTTCATTCATCTAACATATCATGCATTACATACTCTATATTCATTTAATATCCATACTACATAGGCTCATAGGTTACACAAAATGCATATATCGTATAGTCACTCTTTTACTTAAAATCAATACTGTACCAATTGGGCATTCACTAAATTCTAGGATTAAAGTATGTTGTAGTACTTCATGTTAGCTTTCCGAAACTTCAAACGGATCGCATTTTCGTGTCCGAAAGCTCCCAGAATCGCAAAAATACCGAAACGTGTTCGTCTTTCGTACAGCTGACACTCAAATAATTCTACAGAAAGTTACAGAAAGAATTTGGCTTATTAAAATATATATTTGGAAAGCTAACTTCAATACGGTTCTTTTAAAAAAAACGGGAGATAAATCGGAGTTTTAAGCTAAAAGTTATGACATTTCTAAGTTGCTATTGCTACTAAAAATGTGGATAAAAATTATGACGAATTTGGGTAGTTTGAGACAAAAGAACACAAGTATATAACATAATATATCAAGAACTCACTCTCTACACTAATATATATATATGAGACACTATAGAACACATCTCCAATACAAAAATATGAGATTAAACATGTAATAATTCATTCATACATAACAACAACACATAGTGTGTCCAAATTTGGGATTTTCCCACATGGACACAACCACAACACAAAGGACACTCCTATGACCTCCAAATGGACACGAAATGGACACAAATGGAGATACAACCATGGGCGTCATTCCTATGGGTTCAAAATAGACCTATATGCATGAGGAAATGAAAAGGAGAAGGGATTTATACCTCCCGGTAGATCGAATCGAAGAAAAGCCTTCCCGGGGCGACACCGACACGTAGAGATTCCAAAAGGACACGAACGAGCTCCGAATCCTCCCAAACTTGGGTAGCTTCCTCCTTGGCTAGAATGGAGAAGGAAAGAAAAAGATTTGGTGGCGAAATGGAAGGATTTGGTGGAGAAATTGCTAGGGATTGCTCTCTAGAAATTTGGGAAAGAACAAGAGAGAGAGAGTGTGGATGAGAATAATGAAATAAACTTGAGCCTATCCTCTCCCAAAGTGGCTGGCCATATGGAACTATTTGTCCTATTATGGTAAGGTCCAAAATGCCCCCACTAACCTATTTTATTAGTATTAGGAAAGGGCTAATTGGTTGGGGCTAAATTAGTCATTCTAAAGTCTCTAATCATACTAACCTTATCCATAATAATTAGTCTAACCTATAACTAAAATATTTCTATCATTTGGGCCATGGCTAACTAATGTGTGGGTCCACTAAAGTCAACACTACCTCTGGGTCCCTGTTTCAAGTCGGATTAAGCTGAAATTCGAACCCGACTCAAATAACCCCAAAACAATATCATAAATAATAAAATAAATTTCAAAATATTTCAAAAATACAAAATGACAAAAATACTCTTATTCCTGAAAACTAGGGGTGACAAATTCCTCGAAATTAAAACCAAACAATAGTAAAATGTCAAAATCACAAGTCATAATTTTAAATAGTTTAAAAATGATTAAAAATCACCAAAAATCATAATATGAAATAATTATCAATAAATAATAATTATAATTATAAAATTTTAAAATTATCCTTATCTGGAAAACTGGGTGTTACACCTTGCTCTTGAGATTGATGGCCAATGTTTCCTTGCCTTTGCGATTGTTCTGACGATTATTGTTGCCGGATGTAGGATGTTCGTCTTGGTTAGGATTAGTCATTTAAACTCCTAATATTTGAACTTTTCAGCACTAACTTCCGCAGCTTTGGCATTTACAATAAAAGAAGGCCAGTCTTAGAATTGTGTTGATCCAGTCCACATGCTGATAATAGGCAACAAGTTTGATTTGCAGGTGTCTATTATTATAGCAGATGGAGTTCCTAGGGGGCATTTTAAGTGCCTCACGGCGGAATCTTTCAATGAAATTCTCAGTAGTTTTATTGTGTCTTTGTTTAATTTTAATGAGGGCAGACATAGGCATGTCGTTGACCCCCTCATAAAATTGTTCTAAGAACATTTGCTTGAAACCAGCAAAGGAGGTTATGCAGCCATCAGGCAAACTACGGTACCAGTCATATGCTGCACCAGCTAAACAACCAACGAACACCATGGTAAGAAGAGCATCATTTGGCTGCAATTGATCAGTCATCACTTCAAAGTGATTAATATACTGACTTGGAGAAGTGCTGCCATCAAACAGCATAATGGTAGGAAGCTTGTATTTAGAAGGAAATTGAACCTCCTTCCATTTTGCAGGATAAGGTTGTTTTATCCCAAGTCTTTGTAAACCATCCTTCTGCTTATAGGCCTCGAACTGGTGCGTAAGAGTTTTACAGCCTCATTAGCATCCCTGATGACTGTGAATTGACGGGTTGATTCGAAGTGTTAGGAGGAGGAACAGCAAGATAATTACCACCCCCAGCACCAGACTGACTGGGAGCGGCTTGAATCCGTACAGAAGCAACCTGGGGAGGCGGTACCCCTAGGCCAACATTAATAGGCACATAAGATGCTATGAGCTCAGGATTTGTAGCAGCATTCATAACCGGTGGTACTGCATGTTGAGCCACGATTATGGTGTGCATACTTGCGACCATTTCAGCCATGGTCTTCAGTTTGTCTTCCAGTGCAGCAATTCGTTGTTCTTGACTGGCTGAACTAGAAGCGACTTGGTCTTCTATAATGGTATATGCTGTCACCTCTCTTGCCACTATTGACGAGATAGTTTGTTCAGAGATTTCATTATCTGCGTCAAAGTCAGATAAAGAATCCTCTCCCAGATAAATGATGGGGAGATCTTCTTGATTAAAGACGTCTTGGTCCAAATTCTAATTTTTTTGATCTGGTATGTTGAAAGACCCCTTCACTGGATTCACGGAGTTGACCCAAGTACTGCTGACTAGGGTTGCGAGACGTGCCACACTTTAAAGATTTTCTACCCCTAATGTCCCGGGAAGTCATATTGATATAAGCATATAACAACTCATCTTCATCTACCATCATGGGTTAAGGAGTTAAAGCATAGTTCAGACGATCGAAGACTGATCGTTTAGCTGATTGACAACAACACTTAATAACCACTTCATGAACGCAGTAGCGTTTTGATGGGTGGGTTAGAGGTGAGTGAGATGTCGCCGTAATCTCTCATTTTTTTGTAAGACGTTCCAAGAGATCAGTTACCACCACAGGACGAGAAGAAGTCGGAGGAACGTATTCTTTAATGATGTTTGGAACATGACTCCGGTTCTTAACATGCTTACTTCCGTGGGTGTATGGAGAAGTAACTAACTTATTGGCATATGTGATTGGATCTTTCTCTTCAAAGATGTGTTTCTGGCGTAATTTGGCCTTTGGAATAGGATGCTTGCATTTTACCGAGGTTGATACTGATTGGCGCCTGTTGAGATAGGCACGCAAATCAGATAATTCTGCTCCCGGTGCATCTGTTTGAGATACCAGCAATTTTCCTTGCTTGGATCTTGAGATATACAAGGTTGGAAGATCTTGAGTAGTTACCATAGGGGTAGGCAGGATGCCTCTTTGATCAGCATTCTTCCCCCTAGCAGAGATTTGAATACCTCTATTGAGAATAGAGGAATCTATGTTCAAGAGAATTCTTGTTTTGACTGGTGTAAATGTACAGTCTGAGATATTTTCCTCCGAGTCATAGACCGGGGAAGATTGAGAAAAGACCAAAAGGTGCTTTCCTTTATTTTGTGAAGGGTTAGCTACGAAGCGTTTTCCTCTGTTTTGTTGTTGAACCACAGTAACCGCAGGTTGTGCAAGTTGACGAAGTGTCAAAGGGCCCTTCCCTTTGTTCTGTCTAGTACTAGCACTAGAACATTGCTTCTCCAAGTTCAGAACTGGAGAAGAAGAGGGAATAGCCAAAAGGCTATTTCCCTTGGGTTGCGCCAAGGCAACAGAGTGTGTAAGTTGTGCCTGGGCAGCAGGATGCATAGGTTGCGCCATGGCAGAATGGACAATTGGTTATGCCTTGGCAGCAAAGTGAGTGAGTTGCACTCGGGCAACAGAAGTAGATTGCGCCTTGGCCATAGAAGCAGTTTGCGCCTTAGCCACAAAGTGAATAGGTTATGCACGGGCAACAGAAGTAGACTGCGCCTTGGCCACAGAGGAAAATTGTGCCTTGGCCACTGAACGCTCAGGTTCCACCTGGGCAACAGCAACTGTGGAGGGCTTAGGAGCCCACACAGAGCACACTCTGTTGCACTGAGTGCTCTTGGTGTTAATCATATCTTCGTAGGCTGTCTGGTTGACTTGAACAACCAGAGTCTTCTGCGTCTTGTCGATTGACGTATCATCACATTGAGTTATCACCTTCTCGTCGGAGGAGAAAGTCGTCCCCAGCAAAGTCGTTATTTTGTTTGCAAAAACAAAAAGTTTATTCCAAACTTGAAAAGAATCATATAAAGTACAATAAATTCTGGGAAAGTACAACTTTAGGAATCCGATCAGAAGACGATCGCTTTATCCCTTGGACTATGTGAACTTGAAGGCTAAAGCCTCTGAAGAATGCAGCAGCACTTTTGCAAGAACTCTTGATCTCTCCTCCTCTGATAATGATTGGAAACTCTATTTATAGAGTTCTGGAAATAACTGTTTTAGCAGTTATTCTGATGTACGCGAGGTTGAACTGCGCGACTTCAGGTTGTGCCAATCTCAGGTTGCCACAACTTTCATTCAGTTACTCGAATGTGTACTAACTATATTTAGACGCGTAGCATCATATGATTGAGATGCGTATGGTCTTGTACAGAGTAGTAGACACGTTTTGAAAGATTAGTGGCATGTGCGTCACGTCATCTTGCTTTAGAACGTTAGTTGCTTCAGCTTTGTCAGGTTGTACGAGTTTCAGTCAGAGAGTCAAACTGCGCTTGATCAGGTTGCGCCTAGGCGTAACTCAGTGCATAGGTACGTGGCATCATTTGAGTTATGTGTCAGTCCGTGAGAATCAGGTTGCGCCTAGGCGCAACTTGCAGAATGCGCTGAACAGCTGTCATCAATAACAACAAATAGTCTTGAGCGCCACGCCTTACGGGATTCAAAAAGATTTCTTCGTTTAACATGCTATCAGTTGTCAGTGCTGTCAATTAATGATGATAATTATTGTCAAGCGCCACGTAGGTTTAGGCGCAATGTGATTTAGGCGCAGTTTGATATATAGCGCAACTTGAGCAGTGGCGCAACATGATTTCTGGGCTCCATAACAGTGGCGCAACTTGATTTTTTTGGGCACAACTTGATTGTTGAGTAGTACAAACATGGCAAAACTTGATTTTTAGGCTCTACAGTGTCATGTCAATTTAATTGTTGGGCTCTAGTGTCATGTCAAGTCTAGTTGGGTCCACTAACACAAGTCTAATAAATAGGCTAGTCCACTAACCAACTAATCACATAGTCTATTATAATTAGCTAGCACACAACCAAATATATATAATAATAAATATTATCATCACTAATTCAATTATCAAACAATTATTGAAATGAAAAAAAATCACCCCTCTTCAAAAATTTGGTAGTTACAATCGCATGCCCAAAAACACCAAGAAAACTTTATGCCTTGAAGCATCCAAGCGAGCTCCAAACATATCGAGTTGCTATCGGAAACCTGGATACAAAACTGTTGGGGTATCACCACATAGAATGCACTAGTGGCGAGGCCTCTCATCCACCCATACAAAACCAACATGTTCATTTAGTGAGTGTGTACTATGATTTTAGTGTTCTTTCTAATCTTGTCTTAGGATCAGTTTCATTACATAAACTATAAAGCCTACTTTTGTGTCATAGAACCATAACCGTGCCAAGCGACATAATAAAACTTACACATATTTATCTTCCGGCCTTCTCTGTTTCAATACAAAAATAAGGTTATGACATAAGGACTCTCTGTTAATCTACTAAACCATAATGCCATATATCACACCAAAGCACATGCTACTGGAAGCCAAATCGTAGGCTTGATAGGTAATTTGCATACCGTACATCCACTTCCTTACTCAATCTATATTATATATAAGGATTGTCGCTATCATGTCGACTCAATCTATATGAAGGATCACGGCCCCACTACAAAAAAGGGCTTTCCTGACATTTTATCCCCATCAAGAAAGGGTTATCTTGACGATTGTGAATCCGTTAAGTGGCCAGAGTCAAGAAAAGTCTTCACTTTTCTTGACAGTTTCTGTAAGGTTTTTTCTTGACAGTTATTAACTGTAATCTAAAATATTTTTCTTGATCATTTTTATCCGTCAAGAAAACAGTTTAAAAAAATCCATCAAAGTAGTTGAAAACTTTTCTCAACTCTGGCCTAGATGACAGGTATTAACCATCAAGAAAACTATATTTTGAAGGCAAAAAATTGTCAAGAATATCATTTATTCACGGTTAAAAATCATCTTAAAAAGTCATTTTTGCAGCAGAATTTAGTTAATTATTAACATTTTATAACTGTCAAGAAAAGCTAAATTTTGTATAGCCAAAATTCCATTTATGATTATATATTATGAATTGAACACACACATAATATCAATAATCTAGAAGATATACATACATCAAATAACTATAAAATCCAATTTTTATATTAACAAAATGTACTGTTCATACACCACAAACTTCAACACATCCAACACACGTCCAACCACAAACATCCAGCACATGTCCAACCACAAACATATCCAACCAAAGTATATGTACTTTTCATACATCTTAAACATCCAAAATCAATGTTTATACAAGTAAAACCAAAATATATAGCAAATCCGACCGGAGCACATCCCTCCCATATTCACAGCACCTTCATTTTCTATGTAGTTCCTGAGAGAACAAAAAAAATATTTAATCATTTATGTGTATATGTTTGTATAAAGTGATAATTGAGAAAATATATCGAGAAAGTATAAGAAAATAATCTAAGTACCATTTGTGTCCATAACCAATTGAATGAAGTCTAAGATATTAATTGTGTTTTATGAAAATTATGTGACTGTTAGTTAGCCAATGCCACTTTGAGTTTTATTTCTGGAAGAAAAACATGGAAGAGAGAGGAAGGTAAACTATTCATTTAAACACGGGTGCACATTGAGTGTCTTCATCATAATAGCATAGAGGTTGAGGTTGTCGGAGTCTGACGCAATCCTATAGACACTATACCTATACCTATATCAATATTACCCTATACCATATATCATATGTATCGATATATCATATACTCGTCTGTGTTCCCATATACTATATGTCTATGTACTCTTATGCCCATTTTCAAGAGACCTTAGTACTTAACTAGCCCACATGACTTTCCCACCCTTACCACACTATTTCCATTAGTTATCTACATTGCACTCCCTCTCTATATCGTTACCTATATATCATACTAAATCCTACACTATATATCCTATAGTACCTTCAATATGACACTTAACCTTGCCTATTCCTTGGACATATACACATAACTATAGGGTATAAAACACACCCACACCTCTGCTACCAGGCCAGGTCTGCATACTAACTCTTCTGTCTACACTACTTTCTATCCTTGTAATCCCTTATACTGCACCTAACCCTCAGCATGCACATGGTTCAGCCCCCTATCTCATAATTCCTGCTATGACGTCCCTGCACTACAGCCTGCAGAAACCACATCTGCACTACATTCCCTCATGCAGCCTTCAGATTCTCAACTATAGATTGCACTCAGATTTTACATACCACTAGATTTTTCCTGCAACTGGTGTTAGCTAAAACTACCTACTGGCACTGCTATAGCCTCAACTGCTGCACCTGCAGCAGCTACCTACTGTTTTTGTACCCCTACAATTTACCTACAGCAAAATCTACCACTGCCTGCTGTAAGTATACTGCTGTAGCTAATACATGCTGCAACTGTAGCTATAACTAAGTCCTTACAGGCAGTTGTTAGCTAAACCTGCTATTAGCACTGTAGTTTTACTGCATTACTGCATAATTGCAGCTTATACAGTGCTCCAAAATTCTCTACTGCATATCTGCTACTACATATACAAATTCCTAAAATTCTAATCCCCTCCACTCCCATTGTCTATTGACTGCATATTACTGCAGTAACCTGTAACTATACACATAATATGCTATTACCTATTTAGACTACACACTAACACAAACATACATGCACACATACTAATTGCCTATAAATTCATGTGTAGTATACAAGTGCACCACAAACACATTACCCATTCATTACTCTGCCCCTACACTGCCTGATCTAACTAGTTGAACACCCCATTGTTGTTTACCCATCTTGCACTACACATTATACTGGAGGGTAAGCACTAACAGATATGTACGTATGTGTTTATCCCATCAAGCTACTGATGAATAGGCTTCTAATTGATAGATAAAGAACACATATCATAGAAAGTTAAGAAGTACATATTTTATTAAACCTGCATAAATCGTATCTAAATTATGTATTTGTGCACCTAAGGGGCACTTAAATCAATCTCATAACTTATGAATCTTTTTGCTGAAATTGAAGGTTGTGTTGCCACAAAAATCAAAAGATGTTCTTCATTAGACCATAGATATTTCATATATTGTAATATGAATAGAGAAATGGACAAAAGGCATCCTCAAATTTGTTTATGAAGTATGAGGTTACAATCTAGACAAATGACTATAAAAAAAGAGCTGCTAGAGTACCCTATGGATCAAACACACACACACACACACACACACATTGAAGAGCAAACCAAGCTACTAGAGGAAACAAGGAATAATGTGTTAAGAGGGATTGTAATTGCAAAAAATGAAGTTCCTAATACCTATTTTAATTTCTTTCCTTTAGGTTCGAAGTTCATATTTGCCTGAGGATCTTTGAACCACTCTATAGCTTTCGTCGCCGTTGTACAACCCATAGCATGCGCATAGTAAGAATGGACATGCAGAGCTGTATTAGAGTAACAAGTTTTCATTTTACTCGTAACAAGTTGCATACAGAGAATACAGATGCAGGCTTAGCAAGGAATTCATACTATGAAGAGTGCAACTGATTTTCCAACAAAAGAAACCAACTCTTAATATTATGGCTATAAAATACGTACCTTCGAGTTACCTTTGAGTACTTCAGAAATAGATTCTTTAGTTAATGTTACTGCCAATGGTATCGCCCCTCCAGTAATAAGTTTCCCGAAGCATGCATTATCAGGTAAACAACCCAATAATTCCATAGTAGTCTGAAAATTGAAAGTTCATGATAAAAATAACACACATAAATAAGGGTAGGAATAAATTTTCTTCTAGAATAAGTCAACTAAAAATAAATTTCATTGTCCTTACATTACTAGAAACATATGAAGAATCCAAAGCATAAGATGCATAACAAACCACTGTCAAAGAAATCTATAAAGGCAACACTAAAGATTGTAGAGTTGTATCAATCATGGAAACTTTAAATCATCAAATGTAAAAGATGGACTAGTTAGATCCTATATGCATCAAGTTAGTGCTCAAGTAATTCCACCTTCATGATAACCGGAAAGCCAAAATTGATGCCCTATACGGGCAAACATGGTATCAAGTTGACGTGACCAATTTATATGCAATTTTACTTGATAGACAAGAAATCAGACTTACACACAAAATTAGACACCATGTTATGTCACCTTGTTTGTGTTATACTTCAACATAGGTTCCTATTCCTGAGTTGAGTTAAATAAGGAACTAAAGGATGATAATACATCCTTGGAAATGATATATAGATTGCTCTTGAGAGAAAGTTATATGCAATTGATGGATATCAACTAGGATTTGAGCAGAAACTACTAACTCAATAAGTAGGACAAAGAATGTCAAAATTTTCTTTTAAGGGGCAACAACACAGACCACTATGTTTTTTCAAATTTTCTTTTAAGGATCAAACTAATATAATGTTGAAATAGTGATTATATATAATATGTACATACAATATTTTCATTCACAAGGCTTACAATGTTATATAGCAAGTAAAATAGGTAAACCATACTAGTTTTCCTAGATTATTATAAACATATTTTATTTTGAAATCAGGATAAGTGATCAGTTAAGAGTACTAAGTGAATTATTAAAAATGTATCATTAACATGAAAAACATAATATACCGAAAAGTTAGGAAAAGTCATCTATTAATGTACCTATATGCATATAATTAAGCATAAATGTTGTTTTTCCTCATACATGGTACTAACATAAAAGTATATGCACAGGAGAGAATTACAAAGTTGAAATAAGATGGATTGGGGTAAATTATTTATTCTAATAGGGTTGATCCGTGGACATAAAAGAACCAGCCCCAACTACCAATGCCATCTATTGAATAAAAAGTGTAGAAGCAAACTGCAAAGTCATAGTAGAATATTGCCAACAAAGCATAGAGAATAGATGACATGGTAGAATATTAACGAATGAAAAATCTATTCCAATAAAAAATAAGAGTTTAATTATACCAATCATGCTCAACTAATTAAACTTAAGGAAGCAAGTAAGTAGGACTAGAACCTGAAAACTAATGCAATTTTCAGTTTCTCTTGCCATATTATGTCAAGAAGAGTATTTTACTTGTATCAAGAACACCTGCATATACCACATAACAACAGCTAAATTTAGTAAACAATCACAATCCTTCACTTCAGATCTTCATTTATATACAAGTATCAAATCCTCAAACCTTTTTAAGTCGTGTGAAAATCAATATTTCAGCTTACAGATGTAGAAAATCTTCCAAAAGAAACTAGAAATTTGCAAGTTAACTAAACAAATTAGATGAGGAACGAATATCATTGAAACATTTTTTCGAACACCTTGTAGGCACATATTGTTGCAGCAAATTTTGTCGCATTCAGTAGAAACTGACACAGAGATGATGACTATAAGAAATGAGGACTTACATATCTCCAGGACAATGAAGACGAAGCATGACCAAAATTGCAAACGTAACTGCAATTCCCTTTTTCCATGACACACAGAAGAGAAGCTTCATGTACCTGCATTAAGAATAGGTGGCAAGACTGAAAGATGAAAAAACTAGAAATTTTTTGTGTATTCATTTTACTAATTATGGCTACCATCAGTCCTATGTGAAATTAGGTTGTGTGTTAGAGAATTAGCAAGTAAATTACCTGCACTAAGGTTCTTCCGCGTTATGGCTGATCGAGGAGGGGGAGGTTAAGAAGGAGAACGGTTGGTCCTCTTCCTATGTCGACAAACCACAATAACAGATGAGCAAGGGTATCGACCACGTTCGAGCTCTTTTTTCCACTATTTTGGTAATGGTGAATGCTCGTGACTGTCGACAATATCATATGAACTCGAATGGTCCCTGAAGTAGTTGTAGGCAACATGGCATTAACATCGTCAGAGATTTGTCCTTCGAAGAAGAATAAGAAGAACCCTAGAAATAAAAAAATTGAGAGAAGGAAAGAGGACCAATACCATCTCCTTATGCTTCTTCTGCCACCCCTCTTTCCAGAAACCCTAACCGGATCCCCTTTCCAAAAACCCTAATAGGCTCCTCCTCATATTGTTTTTTTTCTGGTTGGATTTGGCCAAGCGTCTCCTGGTTAGCCTCATAAAAAGAAAGAGGGAATGATGGTGATGGTGTCGGTCGGCAGATTTAGAATGATTGCGATGGTGGTGCGGTCGGCAGATCTGGCCGAGTTTCACTCGAACGTCGACTCGAACGATGGGTTGCTTCATCAAGGTCAAGCGGAGGAAGGAGATGTGAGGTAGGGAGCGGTCGATGGGGACAAGGTTGATGCCACGGTCCTTTGAGAGGTCGACAAGGGTGGACTGTATGAAGCTGCTCTACTTTTTAGGGGAGAGGGCGAGGGAACTACGGTTTGAATGTGGGAGGGAAAAAAGAAGTAAAAAGAAAATTAGGGTTTGGGAGAATTTAGAAGGAGAAGAGAAAATAGAGAGAGGGGAGAAGATGAGAAGGGGGTTTCTTTCCAAGAGAGGGATTAGTAAAATAGCAGCATAGTTTCTTTGGTTTTTTCCGCGGAACCGTCAATACACATCCCACATTTAAAAAAAGAGTTATTTGTATTTAGCCCCCAATTGCTAATCATAATTCTAATTCCCTCCTAATTTTATTTTAATTAGTGTAACCCCCCTAATCCTATGGCAAAGTGCAAACAAACCCTCTTTAGATTTTTGTTTTTGCATTTGAAGACCTTTTGTTTAATTTTTTTTTCACATTTTAATTTTTGTTCAGTTTGCACCCCTGCCGTTAAAATACGTCTAAAAATAAGATTTTACCCTCCCCCTCTCTCTCCGGTGGTGGGGACTTGTCAAGCGGGGCCGACCGGAGGAGAGGGGAGGGTGGCCGGCCAGCGGAGGGAGGAGGGGACGGGTCGAGCTAGGGGTGAGCATTCGGTTAATTCGGTTTAAACCGAACCGAAAACCGAATTGAACTGAAAATCGAAACAAAACTGAAATCGAACCGAATCAAACCGAACCGAATTAAATCGGTTCGATTTTCGGTTTATTCGGTTTATCATTTTTTGGTTTATTTGCACATTTTTGTTAATATATATAGTACTTAAATATACCTAAATTTATTTAGTATATATCTGTAATATATACATATATATATTTATTTAGTATATACCTCTCTCTCTCTCTCTCTCTCTCTCTCTCTCTATATATATATATATATATATATATATATATATATTCGGTATATATATATATATATATATATATATATATATATATATATATATATATATATATATATATATATACCGAATATATATATATATATATATATATATATATATATATATATATATATATATATATATATATATATATATATATATTCGGTTTTCGGTTTGGACCGAAACCGAAATCGAATAAAAAAATTTAGTATTTTCAAAACCAAAATCGAACCGAATTTTTTTTTAAATCGAACCGAATCTCTTATTCGACTTCGGTTTATTCGGTTTATCATTTTTTGGTTTATTTGCACATTTTTGTTAATATATATAGTACTTAAATATACCTAAATTTATTTACTATATATCTGTAGTATATACATATATATATTTATTTAGTATATACCTCTCTCTCTCTCTCTCTCTCTCTCTCTCTCTATATATATATATATATATATATATATATATATATATATATATATATATATATATATATATTAAAAAAAATATATATATATATATCGTTTTCGGTTTTGGACCGGAACCGAAATCGAATAAAAAAATTTAGTATTTTCAAAACCAAAACCGAACCGAATTTTTTTTTTAAATCGAACCGAATCTCTTATTCGACTCGGTTCGATTTTCGGTCCAAAACCGAATAAGAAAAAATCGAACCGAACCGAGATTCGATTCGGTTTAAAAAAGATTCGGTTCGATTTCGGTTTTGAAAATACTAAATTTTCTTATTCAGTTTCGGTTTCGATTTCGGGTTTCGGTTTCGGTCCAAAACCTAAAACCGAATAAGAAATTTTAGTTTATATATATATATATATATATATATATATATATATATATATATACACTACAGATATATACTAAATAAATTTAGGTATATTTAAGTACTATATATATTAACAAAAAAGTGCAAATAAATCAAAAAATTGAATAAACCGAAAATCGAACCGATTTAATTCGGTTCAATTTGATTCCGTTATGGGCCAATTCGGTTCGGTTTCGATTTTGCTTATTCGATTTTCGGTTCAATTCAGTTTTCGGTTCGATTTGAACCGAATTAACCGAATGCTCACCCCTAACTCGACCCGCCCCCTCCTCCCTCCGCTGGCCGGCTACCCTCCCCTCTCCTCTGGTCGGCCCCGCTTGACAAGTCCCCTCCACCAGAGAGAGAGGGGGGAGAACGTGGGGGGAAGGGTAAAATCGTATTTTTAGACGTATTTTAACGGCTGTTAACGACAGGGTTACAAACTAAACAAAAATGAAAATGTGAATTTTTTTTTAAACAAGGGGTCTTCAAATGCAAAAACGTAAATCTAATGAGGGTTTCTTTGCACTTTATCCGAAGATTGGGGGGGTAATACTAATTAAAATAAATTTGGGGGGGAAGTAGAGATATGATTAACAATTGGGGTGGTAAATCACAAAATTACTGAAATGGCAGCTAAAATGGCGAGAATTTTCCATCACATGCATTACTTGACAGTTGTAACCAAACCGTCAATAAATACAATGGATTTTCTTGATTCCTCTAAAATCGTCAACTATTACGGTAAAATCTTGTTATATAACACAAAAAGGGATGTTTTCTCGACGTATGTCCAAAACTGTCAAGATAATAGTTTTTCTTGATGGTTTAGCATGACCGTCAAGAAATGTCATTTTTCTTGTAGTGTCCCCAAGCCTACCCGGACTTATAGCTTGGTGTCCTGAGAACTTTTCATGTTTCTCTACTTTCATCTTCGACTTAGGAATGACTTTTCGATACCCCTCCTGCTTAACTTGAACCAACTGTGTTCCATGCAGTACCAGCAACTGAGTCATACTCTATAAGATAAGTATTGAAACTATGGGACCGTGTATGCTATGACTAGCATTGAGACTGTGGGAATGTATAGACTATGACAACAATCCAATAGTCTATATGGTGGCAAAGGAAACTCTACTTTTCCCCATGTCATGAGATCGGAATACGGAGTTCCAATTTGAAAACCCAATTTGAATACAAGTTGACATTTCCATGTTCCACACAAATCTAATACTTAATGGGATTATTTCCTTAACTATGTGGGCTCGTCTCTTTTATTAGCATGAAACAAGCTTATCGACTCGAAACGATACACCATCTATTTTATTAAGTATGAGGCGAAGCAGAGACGAGTTTATCGAAGCCACCCACCTGAACGAGCAGTTGCCTCGACCGAGTGGGACACCGAGCAAGTCACTGTATAGCCAAGTCTAAATGCTGTTGCGTTCGTTGATTCACCTGTTGAACTGAGCGGGATGGAACACTATATAGAAGAACACGAGAAAGGGATAATTGAAGAGCAAATAGGAATTCCAAGGGAGATAAGGGAGTTCAAAAAAAGTCTTAAAAACAGCACTTAGATTGAGATTCTAATCCTTCTAATCCTATTGTAGGCTCAATCAGTATAGTAATGTGATGGAGATAATAAATATTCATCACAATGACCCTAACCCTTAAAATTACTAGAAAAGAAAGATTACTACTAAAATAAGGTTAGGAGACATATATATGTGAGATCCTAAAACTAAATAACCCTTATAAGATTTCTATAACTAGACAAACTCATCAACAAACCCTATGGGATATAGTAATAACATGACATCTATGGTAACTTATCACATCATAGGAAGACATCGTATACAATCCAAAATTGGTTGGATGGTTGTTGACAACTTAATTACTCCCATTTCTGAAATATGCATAAGCCGCACAAGCAACGACCCATCTATGTGTTGTATGAAACGACAGAGACCAGAGGTAGTTGTTATTCCTAGTAAAGTAAAAAAGAAGTCGTTACTTATTTTAGCATTTCTATATTTTTATCTTACTCTTATCAACCCTGCTACGTTGTCCGCTGTCACGACCCGCACCCTAGAGTTAGGGCACGAGAACGTAACAACGCCCAGCCTACGCCGCAGTGTCGACAGTAGAATGCTGTCCCAGGTCTCAATGTATCTAACAGTATAAGACTAAACAGTTTATACTCCCCGAATGGGGGTGACATAGCAGATACAGTCTCAATCACATCTAGGGTAGAGCATGATAAAGATAGATAAAATATGAAACCCAAAATAAATACAAGAGATAGAAGTCTAAGTGTCTAAGATACATAAACCCAGAAATACATCTCAAAACTCAAATACATTAATCCACAAAGTAAATACAGCTCCAGACAAAATGAAATAACTATCTAAACAACCTCTACTGTGTCTCCTCTAGGCTAGCAGGCAATCCCAGGCCATCTGTAAAATTTATCAACAGGTCCAGTCAGGACGGGAGCGAGCACAATACATCTCACGCAGTTCATATCGAGTTAGGAAATATAAAGCATGCAATAGAGTAAAGTACATGAAACGCTGAAAGAAGAAGATATATGAAAAACAGTAGAGATTTGATAACAAAAAATATCTAAATATGATAAGTAAGAACTATAAGGAACATGTGATTTTAGAGCACAATATGGTTATGTAAACGGGTTAGGTTATACAATAAAATGGGACTTCTTTGTACGTGGGTGTACAATGGACATATACAATTTCTTATACAATACGATTGATCACATAACCATTTCTACTCCCCTCCCCAATCAATACACAAGGATCCAATTCAGTTACGTTACCTTATACAATGGCTTGTACAATGGCTTGTACAATGGCTCAATGTGATACTGAGAGTACAATATGCATAATGAGTGTACAATGATAAGGATATTCAATAAATACAATATGTAAGTGAAACGCACATTACAATATGTACTTAGTGAATACAAGGAGATAACATCTCAGAAGAAGATCCATATAGTACCAATCCGTGATAATGATCGTGTCAGCATCAAGTACAGTAATCTAGAGCAAGAATGTAAATCCATACAAGTATGAAACGGTCAGAGAATGTACTCGTCTCGATAACCTGAACAGCTGATAAGTATAGGGGGTCCCACTGAAGCCACAGAGTCCTATTTAAAGCAACACAGGTTATAAAGGTGTTCAAGTTGAAAATAAATGAATCCATAAACAATCTATTTTTATCCTAGGTTCTTCTAAGTCAAAACAACTCTAGGTCGACTCCGGTCAACTGCACTAGTCAAACTAGGTCAAACTAGGTCATGTCCTAATCCAGCAAGTCTTACTAGGCCTAACCAAGACTATCCTAGCAAGCACACATCAATACAAGGCTATATAAGCCAACATACACCCGACTCTATATAGCATGCAATTATTCAATACTCAAATAGGCAAGAATTTACATTGGATATATACTAGGTAATCTATTACTTTAAGCTATATATGTTTACATATATATACACATGCATATATTGGTATTCAACATTAGGTCTATAATTATGGTATTTCAAATGGTTATATAAACTTATATATATTACAACACAATATGCTACCATATATATAATATACATACATAGCTAAGTTAACTATATTCATAAATACTTATTTAAGAGGCTATGTGTGTGTATGTGAACATGACAA
Organism: Iris pallida; assembly: GCA_029216955.1. NCBI lineage: Eukaryota > Viridiplantae > Streptophyta > Magnoliopsida > Asparagales > Iridaceae > Iris > Iris pallida. Next base: position 73,635 of record JANAVB010011618.1, on the reverse strand, counting down.
AGGGGCAAGTGAGGGTTAAATGGGCATACATAGTGTATACATATCAAAGAGTGTCAAAGTGTAAGTGAACAAAGTGTCAAGTGTGATAGTGTCAACATAGTGTAAGGGGTACATGAGGTAATATAGGATTTGTGTTAACATAGAACGTTACATCTCATTAACTTGTATATTGCATACATTACATCTATTATTACATTACATTCATGCTTGCATTCATTCATCATTCATTTATTCTCTTGTACTACTATATGCACCATACATTACATACTATGGAACCTACATATTCATTACAAGCCATACTTATACATGCTTACATTAGATAGGATACTTACACCTCATACATCATTTATTTAACCATTTACTCATGCTTGCATTCTCTATTTAGTTACATAATGTATATACATTAACATGGGTTAAAATCAAATAGAACATTATATTACACACAAGGGTGCACAAAATGCATATGCCGAATAGTAACTCCTACTAATAATCAATACTGTACCAACTCAGCATGAATTAAATTCTAGGATTAAAGTATGTTATAGATCTATGTGTTAGCTTTCGAAAACTTCAAACGGATCGCGTTTTCGTTTTCGGAACTCCCGCAATCGCGAAAACACCGAGAACGCGTTTGTCTTTCGTACAGCTGACACTCAAATAATTTTCCAGAAAGTTACAGAAAGAATTAGGCCTATTAATACATGTTTTTGGAAAGCTAACTTCAATACGCTTCTTTTAAAAAACGGGAGATTAAACCGAGCTTTGAGCTAGAAGTTATGACATTTCTAAGTTAGGGATGAAATTAAAAACGTAGATAAAAATCATGACGGATTTAAATAGTTTGAGCCAAAAGAATACACAATATATATCCTAATTATCCACAACAATAATAGCAATAATAATATGAGGAACCACACTCATAAACTTGATTATATAATCATCATGAACCATTTATTACATATATAAATATAGATACACTCTCATTACAATATATATTGTGAAACCTGCAATTTGTCTAGTGATTATTTTTTTATTATTTTAAATATGTGATTGCAATTATTATTAATTTTAATTAAATAGAAAATTCTTTTGAAAATAATGAACTTGGATTTTTGTTTGTCTGGCCCAGACCCGAACCCAATTTGAATCTAAAAATATTTTAAATTAATATTTTTAGAGTTACAAAATGTTTAGTTATAATTTTTCTAAATTAAATCTTTAATTCATTTCCTCATTTTAGCCCATTCCTTATTTAAGCTTTTAATCATTTGCTTAAAGCCTTTAGGTCCAATGACCAAACCAAGTATTTTAGCCAAGTTCATAATATTAAAGTCTTTGTTTCAAGCCCATTCATTTTTAGGCCATACCCAAGAGCCCAAACCATTAACCCATTTATTGGGCACACACCCAATAGTTATTTAAAACCCATCATTCTTTTACCCATTAACCTAATGTTTATATTGGATCCATATATTTTCAAAACCATTAAGCAACAACCCATTTATAAAAATCCATTCATTAGTTCTTTTCATTCAATTGTGAATGAGAGAGAGAGTAAACTCTCTGAAGAGTTTCGGTTGAGAAGCTCTCGGGAACCCGACCACCCATCTCCCGTAACCGCCCACCTCCATGGCCGCCGGCCATCAATGGCGTGATGGTTCTTGGTCTCCCCAAGATGAGTAACCCCCATCTCTTTTTCCTATTTAAACCCCTCTTCTTTCTTCATCACCATCTCCAAAGTTTTTCTCAAACCACAAATCCCTAGATCTGATTTTTCCGGCGAGTTTCCCGACCAGCCACCCTTCCCGGAGTTTCCGCGCGCCAGCACCGCTCCCCGGACCGCCCGACCCGTTCCTCGCCCGACCGGCGCCGCCCCGTGGCCGCCGTTCGCCGACCGCCCGACCCCGCGCGGTCTCCCGGTCCGTCGATCCCCTCCGACGCACCCCCTGGCACCGGCGTTCGTTTCCGGTGACGGCCGTTCATCCCGAGTTTTCTGCGGATCTGTTCCGTTTTGGTTTCGGTACACTCTGACCCAATGATTTTATTTACCTGTCTGTGATGAACTGGTCCAACCCGATTCCAGTGGGAATTCGGGATTTCCAGTAACGTAACAATTACGTTACTATTTGTTTCCGAAGTTCTTTCGGAACGTCGGGATTCCGAGAACCCTTCGGAAGAAACTCTGGAGAATGATTAGATTTCTCATTTCTGAGTTTTACTATTCGATCTCGGGATTTTGGGATTAGTTTCGGAAACTGTCCTCTTCGGAATTTCTGAATAATCTTAATTCTGGTTCTGTGGATTAATTCTTTGGTTATGTTGGGTTTCATTTCGGGTTCTGTGGTTTTTGAGAACTGCTGGTTGAAATTATGGATGATGGATTTTTTTTATGGTTCTGTTAGTATTTTTCTTTGGTAAAATTTTTTCCAATACTATTGAGTTTCCAAATTGGGTTCTGGAAATTGTGGAATGCTGTGTTGGTTTTGGAAACATTTAAATTGTTTGGAATTCGGGTTTCGGAAGCTATTTTGCAGGTATCGGACGCATTTCCCAGTTTTTGGGTTGACCAAAAACAGAGGGAATGCTGCCGAAATTTTCGGGAATTTATTAAATGATTTCTAAAATGATTTTCCGGATTAAATATTATTTTAATAATATTTTCGGGCGACGACCTTAATGGTCAATGGGCCCCAGCTAAATGCAAACGAAACCGGTTCCGTCCGGACGTTGAGGCATTAGCTATTTATGACGATTGGACCAAAGTCTGAGACTCGAAATCAATTTAATTTAATTTAAATTATTAGTTGTAGGATAATTTATAAAGACTAACCAAATGTTTTCTCTTATTTAAATTTATGTAAATGGTCTGTAAGGGCATAAGCCCATTCATTCCTGCTGGTGTGTAAAGTTTGTAATAGCTTAGTATTTTTTTGTTTTCTGGTTTGTTGGTTGACGTAAAACACGTAAAACAATAAATAAATATTTATTTTATTATAGAAATTAAAATAATTTTCTCACAATAAATAACTAGGAAAATTACAAGTTTGTAATTCAACAAATTCACGTCTTTCTCATTAAAAGAAAAACCTAATTTTTACAAAAATACAAGTTTTGCGAAATAATCGGAAAACACGAATTTTCCCAAATAAATGTTAACATGATTTAGTTCCTTCGCAAATTGATTAATAGAAACTATCTTGATAAGCATGTAATTTAGTAACAACATAAAACTGGACTAGGACCAATTCTAGAGATTGTAACTAGCACACTTAGAATGGTTCAATTTTTGATGCTGAGTCAGGATTCTCAATTGTAGGATTTCAAGGACGGTACTAGTCTCCATCAACAATCCTTTTCCAGTCATAATCCAAGGCAAGTACAGTTGTGATTGTTTGCAATTTAATTAGTAATAGTAATCTTGCATGCTTAAACCACATTGCTACACGGAACTCTCTCCTAGAGTATTGATTGTTATTGTCTCATTGCCTCATTGAATCTAATTGACTCGGGATATTGGGGGAGTAGTGTAGCGTCTATGACCAATACCCTAAAACTTTTAGTCTAAGGATTGTACGAGCTTACCCCTCTCACACACGGGGATAGGCCGGACCATATCAGTGAATCATCCCAAACCGGTCATAGTCGTTACTTACTCAAATCACATGTTTTCAATTGTAGAACTGTTGAAAAATATTGCATTTCTAAATTGTTTATAATTGCAAATTATTAATTATTAGTTGAATTGTAGATTTTCATAATTGTACTTTGCTCCCTCCTGACTGGAGACCAACATTTTTAGGTTACACTGAGGATTGCCTGTTCCACGAGGATCTGAGGCTAAGGAGCTAGTTGCTTGAGTTGTTCTTCATGATAATTGTATAAATTTTCAATTGTAAGAAATTCTTCTATTGTAAAAGTTTTTATGAATCGAATAAAAGTTGTGGCAATTTTATTATGTTGTTGATGTTACCTGCAAACGGAGATACAGCTTACTGCCGCCGTCTCAACAACGGTGCAGGCTGGGCATGATCCGGTTCGACCCAAGAAATTGGGATCGGGTCGTGACATGTTTTTAGTGGTGGCCCATGCAGGTCAAAATCAACAACTTAGGAGAACCATGTTAGAAACAAATAGAACACTAGAACATTAAATTGCCACAACCTAGGACCGGTATATAAATATATGATAAATATTTTGTTTAATTATAGACTGGTAGGATACCTTGCTTATGTTTGCATCCTAAACCTTCCAGAGAATGACCACTGACAAAACCAATCCTGCTGTCAATGAGGTGTCATCTCCGGATCGAACCCCGCCTCCTCAACCAAATCCAAGCTTTACACCCACCAGCTGTTTGATCATCCCCATAATTCATCTAGTGAAGTTCTCACTACACTGGCAAATCCTACCTCTTCTCAAAATGGGTTACTTTTCCTTGAGGAAGTACCCATTCCTGTTGCTCCACCAGTACCAGCAAACACCTCCCAAATGGTTGCTCTATTTCAAGAAATCCTGGAGTACCAGAAAGCTCAAGCTGAAGCCCAACAAGAACAGATGGATATCACGAGAGAAGTCATGAAGAACGTCAACGACGTCACCTTAGCTATCCTAAACCAAGTTGGAGCGGAATCTCGTCCAAGGAAGGATAACCCTGAATATAGAAGATATTTGGGCCCTATCAAGTACTCTACTACCCGGCAGTCATGTCGTAAGAAGTTATTGGTTTGCAACTTCTGCAAAAGGCCTGGTCACTTCGCCAATATTTGTCGCAAGAGATTGGGGCAATGTTTGGCATGTGGATCTGCTGAACATCGGGTAAAGAATTGCCCCTTACCCTTCCGTCAAACTAGAGCACCTATTCCAGCAACAACTGTTATGCAACAACCTAAGGACTCTCTTCATGTTCAGCAGACCATGCTTACTACACCCACTACAGGAAGGCATGAAGCAGACTCAAGGATCATAGAAGGTGAAGCAGTTGGAGACTGCTCATGCAAGAGTCAGAGCCATGAAGAATAGTACCTAAGACTGCTGAGTAGCAATATCTATTAAAGATGTAACAAGATGTCCTTAGATCAATTATGAGAGTTTTGTTGTAATACTCTTATATGAATAAAAATCTTAGTTACATCTTATGGTAGATGTCCTCTCTAATATATCTTCTGGATTACTCTAGACATTCACCATTGACCTAGTTCTCGGCTCTTTTCCTATCTCTAAGGGATGCTATAGAGTCAACCTGAAGGAAGCCAAGAAGATGAAGGATCAGAACTATGGACTAAAGACTTTAAGACAGAGCTTCACCCTAGGGAGCACCTGTGTCCAAGAAGGATGAAATAATACGGATGTGTATCGACTATCGGACACTGAAGAACAAGTACCCTTTTTCCTAGATTGATAATCTGTTTGAATCAATTTGAGTGGACTTAAGGTGTTTTCCAAGATCGACCTCAGATCTGACTACCATCAGATCAAGGTCAGGAAAGAAGACATTCCCAAAACGGCATTCAAATAAGGATAGTTGTTGGTCATGTCGTTTGGACTGACAAATGCTCCTGCTGTGTTCATGAATCTCATGAACAGAGTCTTTTATGAGTATTTGAATCAGTTTGTTGTCTTTTCCATAGATGACATTCCGATATACTAGAAGACTGAAGAAGAGCATGAAGAGCATATGAGAAAAGTTTTGGAAAGAGGAAAAGCTAACTAAAAGTGAATTTTCTTAGACAAGGTGGTTTTGCCCATATTGTCACAAGAGAAGAAATTTCGAAGAATCTCAAGAAGATAGCCACTGTGGAGAAATGGTATACCCAAGATTTAGTAGCTGAGGTTACGGCTGACTAATACCGGAAGTTGTTCGCCAAGATTGCTGAGCCGATGATGAAGCTTAATCGGAAGAATAAAGAGTTCATCTGGACGAAGAATTGTCAGGCGGCACCTAAGAAGCTGAAGAAGAGGTTTATCACTGCACAAATCCTTGCGCTACCCGCAGGAATCGGTGATTTTTAATCTACAGTAATATTTCTGAAAAAGGATTGGGTTGCGTTCTTCAATAACATGGGGAAAATAATTGCTTACATATCTAGGCAATTACAGACTCATGAGAAGAGCTATCCCACATATAATTTGGAACTTATTTTGAAGATATGGAAGTATTATTTTATGGAAAGGGAGTGAAAATATATATACGGACTACAGAAGTCTGAAATATGTCTTCACTCAGAAAGAGCTGGACATTAGGCGACGAATATGACTGAATCTGATTTCAATATTGATCTGCAATACCGATTAGAAAATGTGGAAGTTGATATTGATGGTGAAGTTTTAACCAAGGAGCGGAACCTGCTAGAAGACATCAGGAAGATGGACTGGAAATAGAAGGGTGGAGCTGGATGCTAATTCAGAATTGATGAAGTTGCAAGTATGCTCGACTTTGATGGACAAAATCAAGGAGACTCAGTTTCAAGACAAGTCACGATGTACATTTAGAGATCAAGTGTTAGCAGAAAACAATTGAGGATTTCTCCAATGATGGAGCTCTGAAGAATGGTACGAGGTTGCGTACCATCTGGCGATTGGAGGAACGAGCTGATGAAAGAAGCACACCAGTCACAGTATCTCACACTTAAAAAAAAAAAAAAAAAAAAAAAAGAGGTCTCGGAACATGCGTATCATTAATTGGTGTTATAGAATGAAGAAAGACAAATTCCAAGTATGGAGTTAGATATTTTAATTGGTCAACATAAGGAGTTTAGTAGAAACCAGCAAGCTTGTTGCAGCAGCTGGACAATTTGAAAGTGGAAGTTGAAACACATAAACAATAAATTTTGTATCAGGATTACCCTGTTCCCAAGGAGGGAAGAACACCAATTGGATTTTTGTGGACTAACAGACTAAATCAGATCACTTTATTCCCTACAAATTGATTTGTTCATTTAGAAGTTGACAGCATTGTACGAGGAGTATAAATTGGCGGAAAATCAAAGAGGTCAATCCAGATGTTTGAAGACATGCCAAGGATCTTGCATTTTGGAATCTAGAAGATTATTTATTTTTGGTAGAGTGTTCTTACAACAACTACCACGTTAGCATCATCTGAAGTTCTGGACGTTGTTTCCGTATACAATTGACATAGGACAACGTAGGAGAAAGAGTACTGTTGGATCTAGAGATGGTGACTGACGCAGAAGAGATAATGAAGGACAAGCTTAGGATTGTCAAGATAGACAGAAGCGTTGGGATTAAATGTAGTCGTTGATCAGTGAAGTTTGAAGAAGGAATTAGTGTCTGTGTGAATATCTCTCCTACCAGAGGAACGACCAGTTTTGGCAGAGCAGGAAAGTTGAGTCTAGTACATCGGACCATTTAAAGTTTTGAGAAGTAACACACAGTTAGCTCTACCAGCTAATCTTGAGAGTGTACACAACGTCATCCTTATTTCACAATTCAGAAATTGCATCTTGAATCCGGGTAATGTTTTGGACCATTCAGAGCTGAAGAATAAATCAAGCTTTACAGTACCAGAGAAGCCAATAGCAAGCGTAGACAGAGGTGAGAAGAAGATCAGAAACTCTGAGCCACCCCATAACTCATATTTCTTGCAATCATTATCTTTCGTTCTAAACTTGACTAATGCTGCTAAGTTAGCCTAGTTTTGCAAGCTTATTTCTCTATCGAGCTTGATCATGACAGTATCTTATTGGATGCATCCACTAATATATTGTCTAATCAGAACCGGTACATGATGGTCTGATCAACCTCGTGTATTTTGGTTCGCTTTTATATATTCTTGTTCTACGTGGATGGCGACATAGTTAAAACTTATCCCTGAACGTCTCATTCACGACTGCCTTGGCAATTCTTATTGTTGGACTTGAGTTACGAGCACAGTACTTGTACCTGCTTGATTTGTGATAATCCTGTCCTACCCTACCTATCCTTAAATTTCGAGGACGAAATTTTCTAAGGAGGAAAGGTTGTGAAACCTGCAATTTGTCTAGTGATTATTTTTTTATTATTTTAAATATGTGATTGCAATTATTATTAATTTTAATTAAATAGAAAATTCTTTTGAAAATAATGAACTTGGATTTTTGTTTGTCTGGCCCAGACCCGAACCCAATTTGAATCTAAAAATATTTTAAATTAATATTTTTAGAGTTACAAAATGTTTAGTTATAATTTTTCTAAATTAAATCTTTAATTCATTTCCTCATTTTAGCCCATTCCTTATTTAAGCTTTTAATCATTTGCTTAAAGCCTTTAGGTCCAATGACCAAACCAAGTATTTTAGCCAAGTTCATAATATTAAAGTCTTTGTTTCAAGCCCATTCATTTTTAGGCCATACCCAAGAGCCCAAACCATTAACCCATTTATTGGGCACACACCCAATAGTTATTTAAAACCCATCATTCTTTTACCCATTAACCCAATGTTTATATTGGATCCATATATTTTCAAAACCATTAAGCAACAACCCATTTATAAAAATCCATTCATTAGTTCTTTTCATTCAATTGTGAATGAGAGAGAGAGTAAACTCTCTGAAGAGTTTCGGTTGAGAAGCTCTCGGGAACCCGACCACCCATCTCCCGTAACCGCCCACCTCCATGGCCGCCGGCCATCAATGGCGTGATGGTTCTTGGTCTCCCCAAGATGAGTAACCCCCATCTCTTTTTCCTATTTAAACCCCTCTTCTTTCTTCATCACCATCTCCAAAGTTTTTCTCAAACCACAAATCCCTAGATCTGATTTTTCCGGCGAGTTTCCCGACCAACCACCCTTCCCGGAGTTTCCGCGCGCCAGCACCGCTCCCCGGACCGCCCAACCCGTTCCTCGCCCGACCGGCGCCGCCCCGTGGCCGCCGTTCGCCGACCGCCCGACCCCGCGCGGTCTCCCGGTCCGTCGATCCCCTCCGGCGCACCCCCTGGCACCGGCGTTCGTTTCCGGTGACGGCCGTTCATCCCGAGTTTTCTGCGGATCTGTTCTATTTTGGTTTCGGTACACTCTGACCCAATGATTTTATTTACCTGTCTGTGATGAACTGGTCCAACCCGATTCCAGTGGGAATTCGGAATTTCCAGTAACGTAACAATTACGTTACTATTTGTTTCCGAAGTTCTTTCGGAACGTCGGGATTCCGAGAACCCTTCGGAAGAAACTCTGGAGAATGATTAGATTTCTCATTTCTGAGTTTTACTATTCGATCTCGGGATTTTGGGATTAGTTTCGGAAACTGTCCTCTTCGGAATTTCTGAATAATCTTAATTCTGGTTCTGTGGATTAATTCTTTGGTTATGTTGGGTTTCATTTCGGGTTCTGTGGTTTTTGAGAACTGCTGGTTGAAATTATGGATGATGGATTTTTTTTATGGTTCTGTTAGTATTTTTCTTTGGTAAAATTTTTCCAATACTATTGAGTTTCCAAATTGGGTTCTGGAAATTGTGGAATGCTGTGTTGGTTTTGGAAACATTTAAATTGTTTGGAATTCGGGTTTCGGAAGCTATTTTGCAGGTATCGGACGCATTTTCCAGTTTTTGGGTTGACCAAAAACAGAGGGAATGCTGCCGAAATTTTCGGGAATTTATTAAATGATTTCTAAAATGATTTTCCGGATTAAATATTATTTTAATAATATTTTCGGGCGACGACCTTAATGGTCAATGGGCCCCAGCTAAATGCAAACGAAACCGGTTCCGTCCGGACGTTGAGGCATTAGCTATTTATGACGATTGGACCAAAGTCTGAGACTCGAAATCAATTTAATTTAATTTAAATTATTAGTTGTAGGATAATTTATAAAGACTAACCAAATGTTTTCTCTTATTTAAATTTATGTAAATGGTCTGTAAGGGCATAAGCCCATTCATTCCTGCTGGTGTGTAAAGTTTGTAATAGCTTAGTATTTTTTTGTTTTCTGGTTTGTTGGTTGACGTAAAACACGTAAAACAATAAATAAATATTTATTTTATTATAGAAATTAAAATAATTTTCTCACAATAAATAACTAGGAAAATTACAAGTTTGTAATTCAACAAATTCACGTCTTTCTCATTAAAAGAAAAACCTAATTTTTACAAAAATACAAGTTTTGCGAAATAATCGGAAAACACGAATTTTCCCAAATAAATGTTAACATGATTTAGTTCCTTCGCAAATTGATTAATAGAAACTATCTTGATAAGCATGTAATTTAGTAACAACATAAAACTGGACTAGGACCAATTCTAGAGATTGTAACTAGCACACTTAGAATGGTTCAATTTTTGATGCTGAGTCAGGATTCTCAATTGTAGGATTTCAAGGACGGTACTAGTCTCCATCAACAATCCTTTTCCAGTCATAATCCAAGGCAAGTACAGGTTGTGATTGTTTGCAATTTAATTAGTAATAGTAATCTTGCATGCTTAAACCACATTGCTACACGGAACTCTCTCCTAGAGTATTGATTGTTATTGTCTCATTGCCTCATTGAATCTAATTGACTCGGGATATTGGGGGAGTAGTGTAGCGTCTATGACCAATACCCTAAAACTTTTAGTCTAAGGATTGTACGAGCTTACCCCTCTCACACACGGGGATAGGCCGGACCATATCAGTGAATCATCCCAAACCGGTCATAGTCGTTACTTACTCAAATCACATGTTTTCAATTGTAGAACTGTTAAAAATATTGCATTTCTAAATTAGTTTATAATTGCAAATTATTAATTATTAGTTGAATTGTAGATTTTCATAATTGTACTTTGCTCCCTCCTGACTGGAGACCAACATTTTTAGGTTACACTGAGGATTGCCTGTTCCACGAGGATCTGAGGCTAAGGAGCTAGTTGCTTGAGTTGTTCTTCATGATAATTGTATAAATTTTCAATTGTAAGAAATTCTTCTATTGTAAAAGTTTTTATGAATCGAATAAAAGTTGTGGCAATTTTATTATGTTGTTGATGTTACCTGCAAACGGAGATACAGCTTACTGCCGCCGTCTCAACAACGGTGCAGGCTGGGCATGATCCGGTTCGACCCAAGAAATTGGGATCGGGTCGTGACATATATATATATATATATATATATATATATATATATATATATATATATATATATATATATATATATGTAACATGAACACATCCACAACACAAAGGACACTCCTATGACCTCCAAATGGACACAAAATGGACACAAATGGAGATACAACCGTGGGGGTCATTCCTATGGGTTTATAATAGGGATATTTTAGCAAATGCCCCCATTTAAAATGTATAAACTAGCATATGCCCCCACTTTAAAAAAAATCTAACATATACCCCCATTCTTTGTATGGAACATTTAAAATTTTAAGCTATACCCCCACTTTTTAAACAAAAATTTGGCTGTTTTACATGGAATAGGGGTATATGCTAGTTTTTTTTTTAAGTGGGGGTATATGTTAGTTTATAGATTTTGAATGGGGGTATTTGCTAAAATATCCCTTTATAATATTCTTATATACATGTAGGGGTGGTTTAGAGGAGAGATTATACCTTCTGGGAGAGAGATTCAAAGGAAAAGTCTTCCGACACGACACCGACACGTAGAGATTCCAAAAGGACATGAACGAGCTCCGAATTCTCCCAAACTTGGCTAGCTCCTCCCTTTCATGGAGTAGAGGAGAAAAGAAGAAGATTTGGTGGAAGAAGGAGTTGATTTGGTGGAGAAATGATAGGGATTTGCTCTCTAGAAATTTGGGGAAGAACAAGAGAGAGAAAAATAGATGGATAATGACAAATGGGAGGCTCAACCCTATCCTTATTGTGGCTGGCCATAAAGGTGGTTTTGTCCTATTAGGAAAAGTCCAAAAGCCCTTTTTTTAGTCTATTTACTAATACATTGGTAAGGGGTTAAGTCGGGCATAGTTTGGTCAATCCTAAAATACTAATCAATATTAATACTAACCAAAATAATTAGTCTAGTCACTAACTAAAATTAATATCATGTGGACTAAAATTAATATTATGTGGGCCATGCCTAACTAGTGTGTGGGCCCGCTAGAGTCAAAACTACCCCGGGTCCCCGATACAAGTCGGAATGAGTTAAAATTCGAACCCGACTCAAATAACCCCAAAACAATATCATAAATAATAAAATAAATTTCAAAAATATTTTAAAATATAAAATGACAAAAATACCCCTGTTTTTAAAAACTAGAGGTGACAAATCTATCCACCTTAAAAAATTTCGTCCTCGAAATTAAAACAAAGCAATCACAGGAAACACATGCAGAAAACAATCTCATTCAAATACTTTTCAAAAAAAATTAGCAATAAAAAAAATCTCCTTGAGGCACATCAAACATTTATAAATAAAAACTGATACGTGTCCGATACGGACACAAAACCATCACACCTATCAAAGGTCAAAATTAATAATCATCAACGCAATAAATATCAAAATAATTCAAGGAGGTCAAATGCAAAATATCCTTAGGCCAGAAATGACATTAAAATATCCTAATCACATGGTTAGGCTCTAGGTCAAACAGTCTCTAGGGTTTCACTAGCAAAACATCAAAATTACAAGTCAAGATTTTAAATAGTTTTAAAATGATTTAAAAAAATTACCAAAAATTATATCATGATTTAAATGTCAAATCAATAAATGATTAAAATTACAAAATTTTAAAATTACTCTCATTTTAGAAAATTGGGTGTTACAAGTCTACCCACCTTAGAAAAATTTCATCCTCGAAATTAAAATGTCCATACTCCCTCTAGGTCAAACCCCCACAATCAAAGTCCCAGATTAAAACAAATCATGTGATCAAAAGGACGACATACATGGTCATTGCATACGGTGGTAGTGAAAGTCTCATCTAGGTATACTAGTCATGCTAAACCAAGACGGTCATAGGGTATCAAACACACAAGAAATCTAGAGTGCTAAACTGAAAAAGATACAGAAATAACAAATCATCAAAACTGTAAGACAGTCTACCATCCTATGTGAAAGCTGGTACTCAAAATAAAATATAAAAATAAGAAAGGTAACTTCCAATAATCTAAAAGGGTACAGAAAAATCAATTTCAAAGTTAAAAAATTGAAGGTCACTTGCATTGAAATCCAATCACAATATATATATAGTGAGCGTTAGAGAGGAAAAAGCTGGCATTATGTAATGTTATATGGTTTGTGTGTGTATGGGTGTATGTGAACAGGTTAATATGGTAAGATAGTAGGCATATGTGTAGACGAAATATACATAAAATTGTATATGAGAAATTGGGTTTCAAAACAACGGCTATCAAGTTACACTAATCATGGCATATTGGTTAAACAATCTACAATACGCAACTTATTTACTCATAACATGCATGGCTAACCTTATACATATATATATAAAGAGGGTGTGTGTGTGTCCTTGTACAGGGTTATAGCCTAGTATTGAAAGGTTAAACCCAGTTTTAGTTCAGCATTTACATGCAAAGTCTGAAAATAAGCTAACATTTAAAACAGTAAAATATTAACATAATGCAGTCTCAGATTTTAGGGTTTTGAAACATCGCAACCCATCTCAATGGTCCTAATACATCCTAACATGATAGAAATGAAACCCTAACATACTATCCATACATTTATCTATGCACACAGTTCAATATTACATGTTAAATCTGAAATTTAACTAAACATGAAAATCAATGTAAAAATGTTAACATGTAACTAGTTTTCAGGATTTTGGAGAAATTTGAACATTAAAAACCAACTCAATGTTTATCACAACTAACATGTAAGAATATGAAACCTAAATTTATATCCCTACTTCCCACAAGGTATATAGCTCAAATATTACATTTAAGAAATAAAACAGCAATTTGAACTAATATTTGGAATCCCGTATCAAGGGTTAACATGCACACAGTCTCAGATTTTACAAATTTAAACACAAAACTCAACCAAAATTTTGAATTGAAACCCCACGTATAACATACATGTGCAGTGATGTAAACATAACTAATAATATGAAATTTATATTTAAATTATGAATTTAAACATGGAAAAGCAGAGAACCAGAAATATTGGGGTTTTGACAATTTAAACATCAACAACATATTAATATGTATTTAGATAGGTGGAAAAATCAAGTGTAGCATGCATACGTGTTAGGCAAAGTGTCTGCTATATATATTCATATACATATTCTCATGTCCTAATATAAAAAAAATTATTTCTACGTTAAGACTAACATTTAGATTCCTACGAAGATTGCAAGCAGGTGATTGACGTAATCAAGGCAGTTTTATTATCATTATTATTCAATACAAGAATAATAGCAAGAAGAAATAACGATAAAATCTGTTCTGCTTATCTGTTTAAAGAAGGAACCGTTTTGAAATCCAGAGTTAAAATATCAAATTCAAGATAAAATCTAGCAAAATCATCGATTCATTGTATTATGAAAAACTCATAGCAAAAAATTACACAAGGTTTATAAAACCAACTAAACTTACTCCTGAGTTAAATAATAGGAAACTAGACAAAACAAATAAATAAATAATAATTTTTTTTTGAATGACTGAAACAAAAATAGAGAAAATATGTTCAAAAACATTTAGGACGCAATCTGATAATCATATACGTCTATCCAAAATCATGGTACTCTAAATCCTCGTCATACTAGTAAGCAAGGCTACGATAATCACAGAGCCCTTGACTTATGCACATATCTCTAAAATTATGGTATTTAATATTTTCGCGGTGCCGCTAGCTTGGCTGCGAAAACCTTAAATTTCCACACCCGAGAAATATATCCAGAGTCAGACTATATGTCCTCACCATGCTGGCTAATGTGACTATAAAAGACGAGATTCCATAACATAAATGACCTAGCCCATATAATTTCATCTTGCCAAAAATTAAATTAAATCAACAATGAATACCCAAAAATTAAATCAATTTATCAACGAACATCAAAATTCAAAAATGAACAAAAATTCATCAAAATACAAACTCGGATGCAATAGCTATCATCAAAATTCAAATTCGATAGTCATCCATCAAAATCAATGATTACAAACTCGAATTCAACAATAATCTATAAAAATCAAATTTAACAACAAAAAAAAGTAAAAATAAATCAAATCAAGGGAAAAAAGAGAGTTTTCAAATCGAAGTTAAAATAAGATTCTCAAGGGTCGTCCCAAGAATCTCTCAAGGGTTCCTAACTGTGATTGAGTACCTTCAAAATATATTCTATTCCTACTGCAGGCTGTAGTGGTACTCTAGTTCGAATACCACTACACTTTTAGTCTCGACCTGCATGGGCCACCACTAAAAATGTGTCACGACCCGCACCCTAGAGTTAGGGTACGAGAACGTAACAACGCCCAGCCTACGTCGCAGTGTCGGCGGTAGAACGCTGTCCTAGGTCTCAATGCATCTAACAGTATAAGACTAAACAGTTTATACTCCCCGAATGGGGGTGACATAGCAGATACAGTCTCAATCACATCTAGGGTAGAGCATGATAAAGATAGATAAAATATGAAACCTAAAATAAATACAGGAGATAGAAGTCTAAGTGTCTAAGATACATAAACCCAAAAATATATCTCAAAACTCAAATACAGTAATCCACAAAGTAAATACAGCTCCAGACAAAATGAAATAACTATCTAAACAACCTCTACTGTGTCTCCTCTAGGCTAGCAGGCAATCCCAGGCCATCTGTAAAATTTATCAACAGGTCCAGTCAGAACGGGAGTGAGCACAATACATCTCACGCAGTTCATATCGAGTTAGGAAATATAAAGCATGCAATAGAGTAAAGTACATGAAACGCTGAAAGAAGAAGATATATGAAAAACAGTAGAGATTTGATAACAGAAAATATCTAAATATGATAAGTAAGAACTATAAGGAACATGTGATTTTAGAGCACAATATGGTTATGTAAACGGGTTAGATTATACAATAAAATGGGACTCCTTTGTACGTGGGTGTACAATGGACATATATAATTTCTTATACAATACGATTGATCACATAACCATTTCTACTCCCCCTTCCCAATCAATACACAAGGATCCAATTCAGTTACGTTACCTTATACAATGGCTTGTACAATGACTTGTACAATGGCTTGTACAATGGCTCAATGTGATACTAAGAGTACAATATGCACAATGAGTGTACAATGATAAGGGTATTCAATCAATACAATATGTAAGTGAAACGCACATTACAATATGTACTTAGTGAATACAAGGAGATAACATCTCAGAAGAAGATCCATATAGTACCAATCCGTGATAATGATCGTGTCAGCATCAAGTACAGTAATCTAGAGCAAGAATATAAATCCATACAAGTATGAAACGGTCAGAGAATGTACTCGTCTCGATAACCTGAACAGCTGATAAGTATAGGGGGTCCCACTGAAGCCACAGAGTCCTATTTAAAGCAACACAGGTTATAAGGTGTTCAAGTTGAAAATAAATGAATCCACAAATAATCTATTTTTATCCTAGGTTCTTCTAAGTCAAAAAAACTCTAGGTCGACTCCGGTCAACTGCACTAGTCAAACTAGGTCAAACTAGGTCATGTCCTAACCCAGCAAGTCTTACTAGGCCTAACCAAGACTATCCTAGCAAGCACACATCAATATAAGGCTATACAAGCTAACATACACCCGACTCTATATAGCATGTAATTATTCAACACTCAAATAGGCAAGAATTTACATTGGATATACACTAGGTAATCTATTACTTTAAGCTATATATGTCTACACATATATACACATGCATATATTGGTATTCAACATTAGATCTATAATTATGGCATTTCAAATGGTTATATAAACTTATATATATTACAACACAATATGCTACCATATATATAATAAACATACATAGCTAAGTTAACTATATTCATAAATACTTATTTAAGAGGCTATGTGTGTGTATGTGAACATGGCAAAGGGCAAGTGAGGGTTAAATGGGCATACATAGTGTATACATATCAAAGAGTGTCAAAGTGTCAGTGAACAAAGTGTCAAGTGTGATAGTGTCAACATAGTGTAAGAGGTACATGAGGTAATATAGGATTTGTGTTAACATAGAACATTACATCTCATTAACTTGTATATTGCATACATTACATCTATTATTATATTACATTCATGCTTGCATTCATTCATCATTCATTTATTCTCTTGCACTACTATATGCACCATACATTACATACTATGGAACCTACATATTTATTACAAGCCATACTTATACATGCTTACATTAGATAGGATACTTACACCTCATACATAATTTATTTAACCATTTACTCATGCTTGCATTCTCTATTTAGTTACATAATGTATATACATTAATATGGATTAAAATCAAATAGAACATTATATTACACACAAGGGTGCATAAAATGCATATGCCGAATAGTAACTCCTACTAATAATCAATACTGTACCAACTCAGCATGAATTAAATTCTAGGATTAAAGTATGTTATAGATCTATGTGTTAGCTTTCCGAAACTTCAAACGGATCGCATTTTCGTTTTCGGAAACTCCCGGAATCGCGAAAACACCGAGAACGCGTTTGTCTTTCGTACAGCTGACATTCAAATAATTCTCCAAAAAGTTACAGAAAGAATTAGGCCTATTAATACATGTTTTTGGAAAGCTAACTTCAATACGCTTCTTTTAAAAAAAAACGGGAGATTAAACCGAGCTTTGAGCTAGAAGTTATGACATTTCTAAGTTAGGGCTGAAATTAAAAACGTGGATAAAAATCATGACGGATTTAAATAGTTTGAGCCAAAAGAATACACAATATATATCCTAATTATCCACAACAATAATAGCAATAATAATATGAGGAACCACACTCACAAACTTGATTATATAATCATCATGAACCATTTATTACATATATAAATATAGATACACTCTCATTACAATATATATATATATATATATATATATATATATATATATATATATATATATATAAATCTATATATGTAACATGAACACATCCACAACACAAAGGACACTCCTATGACCTCCAAATGGACACAAAATGGACACAAATGGAGATACAACCGTGGGAGTCATTCCTATGGGTTTACAATATTCTTATATACATGTAGGGGTGGTTTAGAGGAGAGATTATACCTTCCGGGAGAGAGATTCAAAGGAAAAGTCTTCCGACACGACACCAACACGTAGAGATTCCAAAAGGACACGAACGAGCTCCGAATCCTCCCAAACTTGGCTAGCTCCTCCCTTTCATGGAGTAGAGGAGAAAAGAAGAAGATTTGGTGGAAGAAGGAGTTGATTTGGTGGAGAAATGATAGGGATTTGCTCTCTAGAAATTTGGGGAAGAACAAGAGAGAGAAAAATAGATGGATAATGACAAATGGGAGGCTCAACCCTATCCTTATTGTGGCTGGCCATAAAGGTGGTTTTGTCCTATTAGGAAAAGTCCAAAAGCCCCTTTTTTAGTCTATTTACTAATACATTAGTAAGGGGTTAAGTCGGGGGTAGTTTGGTCAATCCTAAAACACTAATTAATATTAATACTAACCAAAATAATTAGTCTAGTCACTAACTAAAATTAATATCATGTGGAATAAAATTAATATTATGTGGGCCATGCCTAACTAGTGTGTGGGCCCGCTAGAGTCAAAACTACCCCGGGTCCCCGATACAAGTCGGAATGAGTTAAAATTCGAACCCGACTCAAATAACCCCAAAACAATATCATAAATAATAAAATAAATTTCAAAAATATTTTAAAATGTAAAATGACAAAAATACCCCTGTTTTTGAAAACTGGGGGTGACATCCGCCTGCGGACCAATCTGCCCGCAAGTGTCGCGGTTCCATTGGCAAGTCAACCGATCTGGGACCCATGTATATAGGAGGGACCAATAGGGTGCAGCCACGCGGCGGACGGGCCAATCCGCGTGCATACAAAATTACTTTTTTCCTACTCTTATTATCTAATGTAGCTACTTAATGAATCACACATTCAAAATTTCTATAACCCTTTATATTAATTATGCAAGTTATATTTTTTTTCCTAGATGATTAAAGCCATGGCCCCTAGATGTTACTAAAATCTACACTAACCTATCATCCAAAAGTACTGTAATCATATTGAATTTATAATGATGAGGGGCATACCCAACCGGCCACGAGGGGTCGCGGCTGCGCCCCTGAGAAAAAAAATCAAGTAATAATATTACTGTTATAAACTAGAGAGATAGCAACAAGAGAAAATGGAGAAGAAAGTTGTGTATATCATTCATCAAATATGGCCTTTATATAGGCTTACATTGCCATGCTAAGGGACAAACATTTCATAGGTTATAAAACCAAAGGGCATATGTTACATATGTTATGAACCTAAAAGCCATAGATTATAGAAACCAATGGACATCCATTTACAACACTCCCCCTTGGATGTCCCTATGTATGGAATATGCCTCGTTAAAACCTTGTCAAGAAAAACTCCAATAGAATAAAAACTTGAACGAAGGAAAAAAAGTACATATCCATATAAAATGATTAAGCGTGATAAACTGCCTCATTAAAACCTTGCCAAGAAAAACCTAATGGGATAAAAACTTGGTCGAAGAAAAAGAGTACAGTTTGAGAATAAATGATCACGCTCCCCCTAATGCTGGCAAGAGATCCTTTAGCTGACGCATCCCAATATTCTGAATCATCTTTCTAAATTTTATGATTGGTAATGCCTTGGTGAATAAATCTGCAAAAATTTTGCCTGATTGTATCTGTCGAACGTCAATGTCACCATTCTTCTGTAGCTCGTGAGTGTAGAAAAATTTCGGTGATATATGCTTCGTTCTGTCGCCTTTGATGTAGCCATTTCTGATTTGTGCAATACAAGCAGCATTGTCTTCATACAATATTATCCCAGTATTCTTTGTTGAAGATAACCCATATGATTTTTTGATATGCTGAGTCATCGTTCTTAACCATATGCACTCTCGACTTGCTTCATGCAAGGCCAGAATTTCTGAGTGATTAGAAGAAGTTGTTGCTAATGTTTGTTTCACTGAGCGCCATGATATTGCAGCACCACCACAAGTCACTCTAAGATCTTCCTTTATGTGGGTCAGATTAGATAACCAGTATCAGCATAATGCACAACTTGTGATTCTAAATTTTTTGAGTAAAATAAGCCCATATCGGTTGTTCCACGAAGATAACATAATATATGTTTAACACAATTCCAATGTCGTTTTGTTGGTGCTGAGCTATATCTTGCCAGTAAGTTTACTGAGAATGCTATATCAGGTCTTGTACAATTTGCAAGATACATCAAAGCTCCAATAGCACTAAGATATGGTACTTCTGGACCTAATAATTCTTTATTATTCTCTC
The DNA here is from genome assembly GCA_029216955.1 of Iris pallida. NCBI lineage: Eukaryota > Viridiplantae > Streptophyta > Magnoliopsida > Asparagales > Iridaceae > Iris > Iris pallida. The sequence goes on along the minus strand of JANAVB010011618.1, from coordinate 53,237 downwards.
CATGATGGAATGGATCTTTCTTTACATCTAAAGATCGAACAACCATGGGGCTACTCAGTAGATGAGATTTATCCATATAAAATCTTTTCAAAAAAATTTCTACATAGGTAGATTGATGGATAAAAATTTTATTTGATAAATGCTCGATCTGCAGGCCGAGACAAAATTTTGTCTTTCCGAGATTTTTTATCTCAAATTCTTTCAATAGATAGTTAGCAGTTTCTCCGACAAGATTTAAATCATCAGCATAAACTGCTATAATTGAGAATCCATTTTTAGATCTCTTGATGAAGACACATGGGCAAATTGGATTGTTTATATATCCTTCTCTAACAAGGTACTCGCTAAGGCGATTATACCACATTCTTCCATATTGTTTTAATCCGTATAGGGATCGTTGTAATTTGATTAAGTATAACCCATGAGATTTGTGGTTATTTACTTCAGGAAATTTGAATCCTTCTGGGATCTCCATATGAATGTCATTATCCAATGACCCATACAAATATGCGGTAACAACATCCATAAGCCGCATATCAAGTTTTTCTGTGACTGCTAAGCTGATAAAATATTGTAATGTGATTACATCGATCACAGGAGAATATGTTTCATCATAATCGAATCTAGGTCTCTGTAAAAAACTTTATGCAACAAGTCGTGCCTTGTATCTCATAATTTTATTTTTCTCGTTTTGTTTTCTTACAAATACCCATTTGTATCCAATAAGTTTTATACCTTCAGGGGTTTGGACTATTGGTCCAAATACTTTGCGATTTTCTAAGGATTTAAATTCAACTTGTATCGCATCTTTCCATTTTGGCAAATCATTTCTATGTCAACATTGTTCAATAGATTTTGGTTCAGGATCCTTATTTACAATATCAAGTGCGACATTATAAGCAAAGATATTGTTTATAGTAATTTTCTTTCTATCCCAGCTTTTCCTTGTACTCATATAATTCAAAGAGATATCTTTTAAAATATATTCATTATCATGTGCCTCTTCAGGAGTTACTTTAGACTGATCAGTCAAATTTTTTATAGCGCTTTCAGGTTTCGAAACTATTTTCTCTTTAGGAGTAATAACTTGTACCTTTTTCTTTCGAGGGTTCTTATCTTTAGCACCAACAGGACGTCCATGTTTCATGCACGGTTTTAATGCGCCATCATGTTGTCCTTCAGGAATATCAATCCATGCAGGTACGTTTATAGCCGGTACATGAGATTTTATCACTTTCTTAATATCAGTGAATGCATCTGGCAATTGATTTGCAATATTTTGCAAATGGATAATCCTTTTCACTTCTTGCTCACATCTACTTGTGTGTGGATCAATAAAAGATAATACATTCCATGTAATTTTACGTCGTTCTACAGGAAGTGACGTTTTATCTCCCCCTAACGGCGGAAAAACTAACTCATCAAAATGGCAATCAACAAACCTTGCCTTAAATAAATCGCCCGTCAGGGGCTCAATGTATTTTATTATAGATTATGAGTCAAAACCAACGTAAATTCCAAGACGCCTTTGTGGGCCCATTTTTGTTCTTTTAGGTGGAGAAATGGAGACATAAACTGCACAACCAAAAAATTTTAAGTGTAAGAGATATCAGGCTGCTAGCCATAAACAATTTCCAATGGTGAATGATGATTAAATGAACTTGGTCAAATACGGACCAATGCAGCTGCATATAGTATTGCATGTCCCCAAACAGAAGTGGATAAACTTGACCTTAAAAGTAAAGGTCTAGCAATCAATTGTAATCTTTTAATAAAAGACTCTGCAAGTCCATTTTGAGTATAGACATGTACAACTGAATGTTCAACATTAATTCCAATTGACAAGCAATAGTCATTAAATGCTTGAGATGTATATTCACCGGCATTATCAAGACGAATTGTTTTAATAGAATAATCAGAGAATTGAGCCCTTAACTTTATAATATGAGCAAGAAGTTTAGCAAAAGCAACCGTTCTTGTTGACAATAAACATACATGTGACTATCTAGATGATGCATCTATCAAGACCATAAAGTAACAAAATGGCCCACAAGGTGGGTCAATAGTGAAGAACAGATGGCAACTCTAGAGGGGGGTGAATAGAGTTTATAGCGATAATAGCCAATTAAAAATTAAACTCTTTCACAAGCTAAAATTAATCAGAGTAAATACGGAAATAAATAAGGAGCAAGAAAGCATACGCAAACACAGCCGACTTTAACCTGGTTTCTCTCGTGTAGGACTAGTCCAGGCCTGAGAACTCTAGCTCAGGATTGAAATCCACTATTTGTGAAATAGTGTACAACCACGTGCCTTTACTCAGAAGAGCACGCCAACTTCTTACAGATTCGCAGTAGCGAAACTTGGAATTGTCCAAGTGACTTTTCTTTTCCTCTTGCATACAACTTTTAGCTGATATCGTACTGAGCACCTTGGGCTAAGGAGAGTTGTGGCTTAGGAGATATGGAAGAATGAGGCTTGGAGTAGTAGAGCTTAGAAAGATTGAATATTTGAAGGTAAGAGATGATTGAAAATAGTTGAAATCATGCCCTATATATACTAGTTTGGAAGGCAGAATTCGGCCAGAATTCTGTCCTCAAAATTCAAAATTATGGCCGTTGTACCAGCTAGCAATTGGTAACCCTAAAAATCAGTTCCTGGAAATCAGGGGACAGAGTTCGGCCCGAACTCTGTGTGGGGGCAGAGTTCGGCCCGAACTCTGCCTCCTAGGTGGCAGAAAGTTCAAATGGCCTTTGGGCTTTGGTGGAGCTTGGGCTTGGTTCAGAAATTGGTCTGTTTGTATGATAGAGCTTGGAGAGATATGTCTAGGGGTTGAGATGACTCAGTGCGACTCAACATACACATTCTCCTAGACTCAATAAATTAAAGATTACAGACTTGGAACAAGAGGAAAACCAAGAGCCCTTTGATGACGCCTTTCTTCTGATATTTGAGCAATCCTGAAGACGTATTTTTCCTTGACAGCAGTCGTCCAAAGATAAACAGATCTGAAAATCTGAATACCTTTGTATGCGAGGCCCCGGATAGGTCGCTAGGCGGTTTGGAGAAATCTCTTTGTATGACGCCGTCTTTGGTCCATCATTAATTCTTCATTGCCTATGTCCTGGTTTGATCATGTTTGATCATGCTTACTGCATGTCTACAAATACATGTTAGGCCAGCAAAATATGTTGCAGTACGATACAAGCAAAGCAATATAATATAGGACAATTAGGACAATACTAAGTTTAAGTAGAAACATGATAGTGAGTATATGAATATTAGTGACATTATTATTTTAAACTTAACTGATTAGCCATATTCAAAAACACGATGTAATCATTGGGCCAACAAATAGGTCCACAAATATCCTCTTGTATTCTTTGTAAGAATATAGGTGACTCAAGATTAACTTTCATCGGAGATGGCCTTATAATTAATTTTCCTTGTGAGCATGCAGCACACACACAATCACGAGGTAAAAGAATCTTCTGGTTCTTGAAAGGATGTCCTCGTGAGTTTCTAACTATTCGATGCATCATACTAGATCCAGGGTGGCCAAGCCGATCATGCCAAAGCATAAAAAGTTTTGGATCATTGAACTTCTGGTTCATCGGAGTGTTAAATTCTATGGCACTTATTTTTGCATAATACAATCTTGATGAGAAAATTAGAAGTTTTTCTTTCACATGCTTCTGGCATGAATTATTAGATGTAATGCATAAATATTTCATATTCCTCTCATTCATAGTCTCGATATGGAAACCATTGAGATGTTTGTCTTTGAAACTTAGCAAATTTCTTTCTTGACTTGCTTGAATACAAAGCATCTTTTAAAAAAATATTTGTTCCACCCGGTAATATAATATTTGCTCTTCCAGAGCCCTCAATTAATTTTATAGTACCAGAAATTGTACTAATATTTTCTTTTGCCAAATTTAAGTTCGAAAAGTATTTTTTATCTCGAAGAATAGTATGCATTGATCCACTGTCAACCAAACATATATCTCCACCGTTGGAGTTATTCACAGCATCATTATTTTCCATATTTCTATAAACACAAATAAATTAAGTAAGAAACATTTAATTTATTGACAAAACCAAAAGTTAAAACAAGTATAACAACGGATACTTAGAAACATGATAAAACAAACATAAAACTAGAACTAAACTGGAAAAGTTCAAATAATCTCAAATTCAACTTAATTATTTTTGATATTTTCGTTGCCATCATTAGCATCATCACCCAAAACTTAATTTCTTCACTTGGCTCGTTTAAGTAATCTTCAACATCCAAATGAGTGAATTCCATCAGATCATTTTCATCCTCAAGAATGTTGCTAAAATCTGCAAAGTTGATCTCTTTCTCTCTTTTTTTACCCTTGATAGATGTTTGGTAAAGGTCAATTAGTTGCTTTGGTGTACGACAGGTATGAGACCATTGCCCTTTTGCTCCACATCTGTAGCAAGCTTCTTCATAATTCTTCGGAGAATCAACTTTTGTACCATTTTCTTTATCTTGTTTTTCGTCATTTTTGTTCAACTTCAAGTGGTATGGCCCAACCTTCTTGTTGAAGGGTTGATGGTTAGGACCACCATAGTTTTGAATTTTACCACGACTATAATCGCGACCATGACCGCGATCACGACTGCGATCGTGACCACGTCCATGTCCATAGTTATTTGCATTCGCTTCAGGGAATGGTTGTGATCCAGTAGGGTGGGAGTTGTGGTTTCTCATTAGGTGCTCATTATTTTGTTTGGCAACAAGAAGACATGAGATCAATTGAGAATATTTTTTAAATTCCTTTTCATGATACTGCTGTTGTAGGAGCATGTTAGTGGCATAAAAAGTAGTGAATGTCTTTTCTAACATGTCTTCTTCAGTAACATTATCTCCACATAATCTCATTTTAGACACAATTTTGAACATTCCAGAGTTATATTCGTTTACCGATTTGAAGTCTTACAACCTCAGGCGCATCCAATCATAGCGAGCTTTTGGGAGTATCACACTCTTTTGGTGATCATAACGTTCCTCTAAGTTTTTTCATAGAACGGCTGGGTCTTTCACTCCAAGGTATTCGGATTTCAACCCTTCATGGAGGTGATGTCGAATAAAAATCATTGCTTTTGCTTTGTCATGTTCGTTTGCCTCATTTTTTTCTTTGATTGCATCTGCAAGGTTCTTTGCACTCAAATGAATTTCTGCCTCAAGAACCCAAGTTAGATAATTTCTTCCGGAAATATCAAGAGCATCGAACTCAAGCTTGGTGATGTTTGTCATTGTCTGAAAAATATATTTATTTAGAATATAATACACATGCCCAAATCTACAGGTTTGAGTTCTATCAATTACGCTTCAAGCCTAACATATTCTATTTTTTTTGTTTCAAGCCTTTTATTCCTTCAAATTTTCTTTATGAAACTTCAGGTTCATAAAGCTGTAAAATATTTGTCATATTGTAAAAATATAAAGCTCCAAGATGGTTGCTCAATTTGTTGTGTTGATAAATTAACTTCACCGAATTTTCTTCCAATCACTTTAGAAAAATAAAATGAAATACTTAAGAAAGTTCGTAGAGAAAGGTTACTCATCACATTTGTTATGGAAATACATGCCTGGGAGTGCAGACGATAAGTTGCATTTGTTAATTGAATTGAGAATATGCATAATAATAGTTGTAGTAGAGTGTATTCTCAGTTTCCTACTATCCTTTCATTCAAGCTTAATATGTTTCCTGGTGATATATTTCATGGATGCAAAGTGATACAGAATGGAAGGGAAATCCTTTTTCAGGTAGATAAACACATGTAAGATGTTAAGATTTTGACACATCAAGTAGACGAACTAGTCATATAATGTTAATGTTTTGATTGTTGGCAATTGCAACTTATGATACATTTGGTAAAACTAATTTTATGCAAATACTGGTAAAAGAAACAAAAGTTTTTTTTTTAATTTACAACAAATAATTTTGTACACAAGATGGAAAAATTATGAGTTTAGTTTCCTTCCAGGAAGTCTTTTATATTTCTCATGTTAGTAATCTTGTAAAAGCACGTCTCTTAAGCAGATGGACAAATCCAGAAAATTATTCAGCGGGGCCTTGGGACTTGAACAGTAAGAAAAAAAAAACAGAGAGCTCAATTGGATTTTACTTTTACATCCAAATTCTGGTTGTTATCAGCCCATTCATCAAAACAAATTAGGAACAAATGAGGATGTCGAATTAGAATATCTAACATTGTTACAGTATCTAACATAGGAGTTCAATACATAAAACCAAAATTATATGTAGCTACATAAAATATGCTCGTAACTACAATCAAAATAGGAAAGCAGAACTGAATTTACCCACTAGCTAATGGACAAAAAATTCATGACAAAAACATTCAAGAAAAATCAAAAGAATGATGGAAGTTATACTTACAATTTTCAAGAGCAATTCGTGCTGATAACGTGTTATAAACTAGAGAGATAGCAACAAGAGAAATGGAGAAGAAAGTTGTGTATATCATTCATCAAATATGGCACGTTTCATAGGTTATGAAACCAAAGGGCATATGTTATGAACCTAAAAGCCATAGGTTATAGAAACCAATGGACATCCATTTACAACAACTACCTCCTATTTGTTTTGGGTGAAGAATAATATTGTAATTAAGTAATATTTTCTCCTTGTAAAATGTTTATAACATCCAAATATTGCACCAATGTTACATGTGAGTAATGGCACAAATTCTCAAACAACCGGGACAAGGAAACTAATATATAGCCTTCGCTTGTCATAGTCCGTCTGATGTGGGACTAAAAAGATAGACAACTGAGTTGTTATTAAGAGCGAACACATAAATGACTTTTACTTAATCTTTTCTATAATATAAAGCATCAAAGCCACTGTAAAAACCAACATTTTCTATGTTTCGATCATGCTATCCAACATGTTTTCTGCTTGGGAAACTAATATATAGCCTTCATAGTCCATCCGATGTGGAACTAAAAAGATAGATAACTGAGTTGGTATTAAAAGCAAACACATAAATGACTTTTATCTTTTCTCTAATAGAAAGCATCAAAGCCACTATAAAAACAAACACTTTCTATTTTTCCACCATGCTATCCATACATGTTGTCTGCTTGCAACAATTGATCCATGTTGTCTTGTTCCCTAAAAATGATAAGGATGCTCTTACTACTAATATGATTCAACAAGATTTTATTATGTAACCGACTAGGAGATGAGATGACGAATAATTATTTGGTGGCATATATTAAAAGAGATGTATCAGATGCCGTTGACAATAGAGATATCATTTGATATTTTTAGAATATGAAGTCTTGAATGATTATAGTGTCAAAGAAAATAATTATTTAGTAATCTTAATAGTTTATGACATTTGGTATTAATATATAATATATTTAAAAGTATAAATATATTTATTATAATTTTTTTTTAATAGTATGGCTCACGTTTCCTAGATGAAAATTGGCTATGCCATACCTATAATGATACATATAATACCAATATTCCAATAAACTAAAATAGTTTCTAATAACTAAAATTTAAAGTACTTCATACTATGTAGTATTTGATTTTAAATCTTGGACTAGATTAGGTTAAATAGAGATTTTAAATTGAGAATTAGAGTATACTTGAATTTAATAATCTTGGACTAGATTAGGTTAAATAGAGAGATTTTAAATTGAGAATTAGAGTATACTTGAATTTAATGAGGTACTAGTTTATGACATCTAAGTGGGATTTAAAGGTGTAGGGAAAAATAATGGAATGAAAAAGAAAAAAAAAAAAACACTTAATCTAGCCCTGTTTCATAAACGACAAATTTGACAACTTCTTTATTATTGTTCAATGAAAACAATGTTTCACATTTTGTTTTTTATATTTATTGGTCCTCAATTTTGTTTGTGGTTCGTCACTACGCACACATGGTGGCATATAATCAAGGCTGTCCTGTTGACATTGGCTCCTTGTGGTAAGTGTGTGTAACCCTAATTGTTAATATTATCCGTAATTATCATTTAATTATATGAAAACAAAAAAACAAAAAACAAAATAATAATAATAAAAGAAGTTGACATTCTTACGTTCTTCTATACTTACACAGTGAGGTATTGGGCACAGCATTATATTTGTTAGAAGAATAAAAAGAGCAATAATTGGCTGTCCCCTTCGTGATGCTTACTCATGCTTTAGGTCAAATGGACGAAAGTCATAGAGGCATGAATGTGTTGTGCAACTGTGCAAGTCAATGAAAGAGAACTCAATACAGGAATAATAGCTAGAAGAGTAGTGACCAATGACAAGTTTTCAGCCAAAAAGCAGTTTGCAAGTTGAATGGCTGGCGTGGAGCTTAATTGCCACCAGCCCCTTCGAAAAAAAAAATAAAAAAAGACGACGCAAAATAGAAATTTTGGTTAAAGCCACTACTAAATTGAACATTGACCAGCTTTCTACCTCCTTACAAATTTGCAAAAGGCCTTGGATCAAAACAAAATTTCCCACAAATCAGAAACATATTGCACACACAAAAATAAGAGTGCATCCATCATTAATATTCTTGGAGATCGATGGAAAGACAAAAATTGCTATGCACGTTCAGCAAGATTGTCGAATTTTTTTTTTTTTTAAATGAGTTTCCTCCTCGCTTTGCTACCACGATCTCTTTTAAACTATTTTTCTTTTAGAACCTAGAACCTTGCACAATAGAGAATACAAGTCCTTTTGAATAAATATATTATGTTATTTCCGAAACAGATCGTTAGATGGAAATCTCGATCTCTTAATGAGACACGGAGATGAATACTCATTCTCTTTGTGAGATACGAGGTTGATGACTCGGTCTCTTTGTGAGAACGCGAGTAGAAGGCACGGTCTCTTTGTAAGAACCGGAGTTGATGAAGACTGTTAGTCCCGGGGCTTGATCAAAGATGAAAAACAGATGCAATCGAGATCTGAGATGTCCCACAAAACTTTGCAGAGAGCAAACTCAAGATCTACGATGGTATAAAAATCAAAAAGCCAAATTACAATCTGAAGGAGGAAAAAAGAGAAGAGAAGATCTCTCGTTCTTCCTTGCAAACGTGTTGCAATTGGGACAGAACGAGTTACAATAAAACTAGAGAGAGATGAGAAGAAGAACAATGCTGGGGTGTCAAAACACCGTTGCTCAAAGCAAGATTCGCCCCACACGATCTGCTTCCAGGAACCAGCAAGTTGAATAACTTGTGGAACGCTCGATGTCACCTCTGTTCTGACTCCTCGGATGGACTTGCAATGGCGGCAGCAGCTCTCTCTCTCTTTCTCCTTTTCTGACTTGTATTTTCGTGGTAGTCACAAAGGAGGCCAGAAGAGAGTATTTATAGAGAGAGGGTGGAAACCCTAGCCGCCTCTTCAGTTATGGAAAGATTGAATCAAATCACAAAAAGATAGCAACGAATTAATTCTAATCCCACAAAGATAGGAACTGAATTAATTCAAATCCCACAAATATAGTTTCGAAATTAATTCAAATCCCACAAAGATAGGATCTGAATTAATCGCATTGATTCACCCTTTCCATAACCGATTTGAAATCTGCACAGTCAGCGTAGCCCTCCATGCGGCAGCAGCAGCAGCAGCCTGGCCGCATGGACCGCTTGGGCCGCATGGACCGCATGTGCCGCATGAGCCGCATGGACCGCATGAACCGCATGAGCCGCATGGACCGCATGAGCCGCATGGACCGCATGGACCGCATGAGCCACATGAGGCCGCATGGCCGCATATGAGCCGCATAAAGACCGCATGACTGCTGACGTGGTAAGTGCAAAGTGCGCCAACAAAACGCCACATTACGCCTCATGAGCCCATGAGCCCGAGTCCGAGTCCGAGTCGCTAAGCCCCTTTGGGGCTTAGCTCCAAGTGGAATTAATCCAAGAGAATGACAAAAGCATTAATGCTTAATCCTTGGAGCCTTATTCTTACCTCCTAGTAAAATCATCCACATGGTTCCCTCCTTAGGGTCACCATCCCATGTGCATCTCTCAACAACACACCCAAGTATATATGTTGAGATAATTCATGGTGCTTTTCCAATGTGGAACTAAAATTTTACAAGGCATGTTGAGAGCAAGCTCTCTCCATGTAAATAAAGCACCAACAATCTCCCACATATCACAACATATATATGTGTCCAGGGTTGAGCGTTCCCCACAGTAACTGTCCATTTTGCATTAGGATAGATGTCGCTGACGACTTGAATCTTCCCGCATGGGTTAAATAACAATGTAATACAAGAATGGACTACGCCTTGAATTCTGTACCACAATTGTAATTCTTCCCACTCACAAAGTGTAGTTACGTGTGCTTCTGGCTGCACATTAAAGGCCCTGTGCCAGCCTGGTTTCAGTGTATAATTTTGGGCGTCTACAAGTTTACCCTCAAGAGACGGCCTGATATCTTTTTTCATACACTATAGGTGAGTTCTTTATTAAAGAGATATGGCATGAAGCCTTGCGCTTCCTTGCGGTGCTACGCCGCTATGACATGGCCTGAAGCCGAGGCATTACCCCTACCTGGGAACCTCATCGTAGTGTCATACTACTGTAGCATGAGGTCACAAGCCTCTTTGTAGTGCCAAACTACCCAGCATGAAGCCTAAGGCTTCCTTGCGGTGTTACGCCGCAACGACATGGCTTGCAATGCCGAGGCTTTACCCCTACCTGGGTACCTCATCGTGGTGTCGTGCCACTGTAACATGGGGCCATCCTCCCCTTTGTAGTGCTGTCTACAACTCTTTAATTATGTCATACAGCATTAGGCTACCTGCCTATTTGCGGTGCTACGCCGCTATGACTTGGCTTGCAAAGCCGAGGCATTACTCCTACCTGGGAACCTCATGGTGGAGTCATCCCACTGTAGCATGGAGTTTCACTCCTTGTAGTGCTGCTCTACCGTGCTTCCTGTAAAGCACACCAGACATTCACTCTGCCTGAGAACTCATTAAGGCGTTTAAGCCAACCTTCCACAGGATCTGTTTTTCTGCAGAAAAATACATAGTAGACAACAGTGGTTATGGGTCCGTATCCCTTTCATGTTCCAGAGAACAAGTACCCACTGTTACCTGATAGTTTCCCAGTCAGTGATCCTCCTTTGAACCAAAAGTTAGATGCCTAGTAGATTTCTCTTTGAACTAATAGCATAAAACTTTATGGTAGGATTACAAAGACACACTATCAGAATGCCTTCAAGCCCATTTTACAAGCTGTGTCCTCGACCAACTGGCACTTGAGGCCCTTTGTGAACGGATCTGCCAGGTTCTCCTGACTCCAAACATCAACCACTGCAATTACACCTCTTTTGATAAGATCGTGTACTGCCCTGTGCTTCAACTGCACAGTCCTCTTCTTCCTGTTGAAGAGGTCATTTGATGCCACCGTCGCAGTCGCCTGGTTGTCACAGTATATCGGTATCGCCGGTATCTGAGCCCCAACCACTGGAAGATCATACATGAGCTCCCGAAGCCATTCTGCTTCATCTGCTGCAGTTTCAAGTGCATAGAATTCAGATTCCATGGAGGAACGAGAGAGTATAGTCTGCTTCTTCGACTTCCACGATATAGCAGCTCCACCCAAAGAAAAGACATATCCACCTGTGGATCTCTCGCTTTCCACCTCTGAACACCAGCTAGCATCACTGAAGCCTTCCACTACTGTCGGATACCCGTTGTAGTGCAGTGCATATGTCTGAGTTTTCTTGAGATATCTCATCACCTGCTTCACAGCTTTCCAGTGCTCAACCCCTGGGTTGCTTGTGAACCGACTCAGCATTCCCACGGCGAAAGCTATGTCAGGCCTTGTGGCAGTGGTTGCGTACATCAAACTTCCGATAACGCTAGAATACTCCAGCTGCCTGACGCTTTCCCTCGAGTTTGGCTTCAGCTTCTGATCACACCTGTATGGCGTATCGATCCCTGGAAGATCCTTATATCCATAGCGTGTGAGCATCTTCTCAATATAGTGAGATTGTGACAGCGCTACTCCAGTGTCTGTCCGGATGATCTTTATGCCCAAGATGACATCTGCATCCCCCAAGTCCTTCATACTGAACTTGGTTGAGAGGAACTTCTTTGTCTCTGTGACACAGCCTATATCCGTACCTAGGATTAGCATGTCGTCCACGTACAGAAAAATGATGAATCCTCTTCCATCAGCGAACTTTGTGTAAACACATTTGTCCGTCTCGCTGACTCTGTAGCCGTTTGACCTAATAACTTTGTCAAACTTCTCATGCCACATCTTGGGAGCTTGCTTCAAACCATATAATGATTTTACCAACTTGCAGACTTTGTCTTCAAGACCTTTGACGACAAATCCATCTGGCTGTTGCATGTAAATCTCTTCGGTCAGCTCCCCATTCAGGAATGCTGTCTTTACATCCATCTGATGTATCACCAACTTATGTATAGCTGCTAGAGCGATTAACATCCTGATGGTGGTCATCCGAGCTACTAGAGCATACGTGTCGAAGTAGTCTATCCCCTGTTTCTGAGAAAATCCCTTGGCGACCAGCCTGGCCTTGAACTTGTCAATAGTTCCATCTGCCTTCATCTTCTTCTTAAAGATCCATTTACATCCAATAGGCTTTTCTCCTTCAGGTAGATCTACCAACACCCATGTGTTATTGGAGGTGATAGAGTCAAATTCGTCATTCACTGCCTCCTTCCAGAAGATAGCATCTCTGGTCTTCATCGTCTCATCATAGGTAAGCGGATCTGCTTCCACATGATAGGTGACAAAGTCATCTCCGAAATCTTTCGGTCTCCTCGCTCGCTTAGTTGACGGCTCGGCGAGTTCTGGTGCAAGAGTTGTTTCATCAACAACAGCTTCTTCTTGGACTACTGGCTCGTATGAGATTTCAGTCTCATTAGTACCTACATCATTTTTCGGAATGTCCGAAAGAACAATGTTTTTGTCTTTTGCGAACTTGTCTTCAAAGTATTCAGCATCGCGAGATTCGATAATATGATTTAATTCAATATCAAGAAATCTCCGAGCATCACTCTTCTCGGCATACCCCAAGAAGATAGCCTTCGCAGTCCTTGTCCCCAGCTTCTGAATCTTCAGATCTGGAAGCTTCACATATGCCAGACACCCCCACACTCGAATGACATTCAAGTTGGGTCTGACTTTGAACCAGAGTTCATGAGGAGTTACGTCCGAAGTTGCATATGGCACTCTATTCAGAATGAAAGTGGCCGTTAATGCAGCTTCTCCCCAGTAGCATTTTGGAAGACCTGCAGTGAGCAGCATGGAATTCATCATTTCTGTTAATGTCCGGTTTTTCCTCTCTGCTACTCCGTTGGATTGAGGAGAATATGGAGTAGTAGTCTCGCATATGATTCCATGTTCTTTGCAGAACGATGCAAATTCATGAGACCTGTACTCCCCACCTAGATCACTTCTCAGCCTCTTGAGTTGTTGTCCAGTCTGCCGTTCAGCCTCGGCCCTGAACTCTCTGAACTTCTCGAAAGCTTCGTCTTTGGACTTGAGCAAGTAGACGAACGCGTATTTTGAGAAGTCGTCGATGAAGGTTATGAAATACTTCATCCCGGCCTTCGTAGAGAAATGTTTGAAGTCACAGATATCGGAGTGCACCAACTCCAGAAGATCTGTGCTTCGATTGACCCGATGAAAGGGTTTCCTTGTGATCTTCGTCTGAGCACACACTTCACACTTCTCCACCTTATCCCCACATTTGGAGATAAGTCCTAGACTAGACATTTTGTTGATTCTTTTACTATGAACATGTCCTAGTCTATTATGCCACAACTCAAGAGAATAATCAGAAAATGCAACTGCATTAATGTCATCAAACTGGTTGACAAGCTGAATTTTAAACATTTTTTCGGTTTGATAAGCCTTCCCGAAGTATGTTCCTTTCTTGGACATAACCATCTGACCAGCGTTGATGTCCATCCTCAAGCCTGCTGTTTGCCATTAAAATTGTTTTGATTGAAATCTTAATACAAACAGAACAGTGATACAATATAGGACTTAGATGTAGTCCTAGGAGTACACTTTTGTTTAAGCTGGGTCCTTAGTGCCAATGGAGCGAGTGGTAATACGTTGACTCCGTTGACCGGCTGACGACGGTTATCGGTTCTCTGAAGGTGTTGATTGCTCTGGGTGCTGGAGCTTGCTGAGAGGAGGAAGACGTTGAGTGTCTAGGACTGCCTCTCCGGTGATTCTCTGTTGTGGATTCTTTTTGAGTCTTGTGTATTCTGAGTCTCTGTCTGTGTGTGAAGGAGACGATCCTTCTATTTATAGTTTTGCAGGCTGGCTGCTCATACGCGCATGCAGGATGCGCCGGTGTGGGGATGCCACGTGGAGGTTGCTGATGGAGGCGCACGGATGCTGCACCCTGATCGAGGGGGAGAACTCTTCATACTGCTGTTGTGAGCCGGCACGTAGCAGAGAGAAGATCTTTCCGTTGCTGAAATCTTGGACGAGTTGAGTCAAAAGACACGTGTCATCGACTCATGGTTCGAAGATCTCGGATTTGGTGAAGAGGAGTGATCTGGTGGGCTGCGCCTTGGATTGGGCGCAGGAGGCGGCTGCGGCTCATAACCTTTAGGAGTTACAAACCATTTGGGGCGCATGGCTTTTGAGGCGCATGCAGGCGACTTTCCTTCTGTCTTTCGGGATCAGAGAGCAGTCTGAGGCGCATGGCTTTTGAGGTGCATGCTGATTTGGACGCATGGCCGTAGAGGCGCATGCTGATGGTGGAGTGGCCACGTGGCAGTAGCCATCGAAATAAAGTCATGATGATGCTGACGTTGCCGACGCTTCATTTTCTGAATAAAGCTGTCAACTGTTCAGACTTTGGGAGGCGTGCTGCCAACTCTGTCAGTTCAGCATTTAATGTTGGTGACGTTCAATGGACAGCTGAGTGGGCACGTCGGTTGGCATTCTACTCGGTATGGGGATGTGTGAGGGCGCACCCTCTGTAATGCGCCGAGTACTGTAGGGCGCGTCTGTGTGATGCGCCTGATGGCGAAGGACGCATCCGTGTGATGCACTGTCTGGCTGGCGTATCGGACATGTCTTTTAATGATACGGCTGTCTCGCTCTTCGAGTGCCATAAATAGCCGTTTGGCTGAATTCGAGGCGTCCGGTTCATCCATTTAATGTAAATTCATTGCACGGAATTCGGAGGGCCATCCACTTGGCGCGTGGGTTTGATCTGCCCGACCTATAAATAGTGGCATGGAGAGAAGATTTGCTTCTCATTCCCTCACGTACTTCCAATATGAACTTGAACATGCGGGTGCATTCTGTTGACGAAGTGCACCCGAGGGTGAAGATGAGACGTTGTGTTGTCTTCGATGCACTTGAAGGTGACTGTTACATCCAAAAGATGGAGTCGAGGGCTTCTGAGGCAGGCGGAAGGTGCCTGTTGCATCCAAAGATAGGGATGCTCGAGCCTCGTCTCCGTTATTTCGGAAGAGCCGTAGATCGGAATGGCGGTGCTAGGCTCTATCTTCCTTCAAAGTGGGGTTTCCCCACTTTGATCGTGTTGAAAGCTGCTCCTTTAGCCGCAGTTTCGATCATGGTCTTCCTTCGGCTTTGGAGGCTCTTTCGAAGCCTCCCCTGGCCACAGCATTTGCGGTGCTCTTCTCTTCCTTGGTTCCAGCTAGAGGGTTAAATGCTTTGTGTATTGAAGCATTTATCAGGCGAGCCTGGTTGGAAGAGCGGCACATAACTGGGCTCTGCTCAGCCAGGTAAGCCTGGCTGGAAGAATTTGGCTGAAGGGATGCACATAGCTGGGCTGGATGCACATAACTGAGCTGCTGAAGAGATGATGGGATGCGCCTGGATGGAGGCGCATAGTATCTGCTGCGCCTCACTGGTGGCGCATGGTGATGCTGCGCCTATCTGGAGACGCATGGTGGCCGCTGCGCTTATCTGAAGGCGCATGGTGGCCGCTGGCTGTAGACTTAGGATCTTTCCTTTGTAGAAATTCTCCTTTGTACAACTTTTTCTAGACATGTAATAGACTTTTATATATAAAATGAAAAGTCCTTCTTCAAATGTCTATACTTATTGACTTAGCTGTGAAGTTCTTCGTCTGAGTTCTAGCGCATGT
This sequence comes from Iris pallida, assembly GCA_029216955.1. NCBI lineage: Eukaryota > Viridiplantae > Streptophyta > Magnoliopsida > Asparagales > Iridaceae > Iris > Iris pallida. The sequence goes on along the minus strand of JANAVB010011618.1, from coordinate 37,086 downwards.
AGTGTCTGGCGCATGGGCTTTCTGGTTGTGATATTCCATGCTTCTACAAGACCCCCTTCAAAGTTTTCAAAACTTTTGAATAAGTTTTGGAATACTTTGAATAAGAAGCATGGAGGTTAGGGCGCATGATTTCTGGGCGCATGCCTGTTCGGGCGCATGCTCTTCTCAGTTAATGATGATGGTGCCTAGGTAACCGAAAAGATAAATGATGATCTTTTGGTTTTATTTGCTGCTATCCTTGCACAGAACCCGAGGCGACGGCTGAGATCACACGTCATCTGTTCACGCGTGCGACCAAGCCCTATAAATAGGTAAGAGTTGGAGAGAGAAAGGGTTCTTCTTCTCTGTGCCTCTGCTTCTTTAGAGTTTCTTCTTCAAAACCCTAACTTCTCCTTCCTTGAGAGAATGGCTCCCAAGACTCCTCGCGGTGCTGCCGGCAAGGGGAAGGAGAAAACGAAGGAGTCCGCGGAAGTTGCGGCGGCTGTCGTTCCCCGTCGGCCTGTCGAAGTTCGGCCGGAGGTGGTTGGTAAGTCTCATTGTCCGTACGCCAACGCACATAGGCCTTGAGTCTTTAATGATGTGCCGCGGTCTTTGCCCGCCGACGCACATGGGTTTAAACCCTGGTGATGCGCCGAGGCTATACTGCTGACGCGCATGGGTTCAAACCCTGAAGATGCGCCGAGGCTATACTGCTGACGCGCATGGGTTCAAACCCTGATGATGCGCCGAGGCTATACTGCTGACGCGCATGGGTTCAAACCCTGATGATGTGCCGCAGTTTTCTCCTTTAGACACATTTGTGTGTTCTCTTCTGACTTTTTCTGATCTTTTACTAGTGTCGATGGCAATCCCACTTTTGAGTGAAGTTTTCTTGGAGGCTGCCTTCAACCAAATGGGAGTAGAGCATAATGAGGAAGTGATAAACCCTGCTCAAGATGCTCTTATGCTGGATCAGCCTCCTGAGAGAATGACCCTAATCCGTGAACAGCAGTATTGGTTCCTCAAACGTATGATGGAGCGTGGAGTCATTAAACCTTCCACATCTGATAAAGTGATCTTCCTGAAGCCTGAGTTCCTGTTTGGAGACCGTCTCACTTCTACTGACTCGTCAGTACTGAAGGTCAAGGAGGACTGGTTCTTTACTACGAATGGAGTGCATATGACTGTTAAGCAACTTGAACGTCAGTGGCCTTTGACATCCTTCTGTCGCCTTGTTTCCCAGAGGAGGATGTCTTGGGAGCTTACCCCTTCTCAGGGGGGAGCGGTGACTGGTGTCATCCAAATTGATTCTACTTCCGACCAAAGGGATGCTTTGACCGTTGTACGGTCTGGGTCTTCTTACACTTGGCGGACTTTACGTCCTGGGAGCCTCTACAGTGATGTACCCATTGATACGTTTGCTTATAGTGCTTCGACTTTTACACATCGTATGTTTTTGATGGAACGTTCCTACCCGACAGGAGAGTTTCGGGTGGAGGGTTGGTGCCATTACGTCTCCAAATGGGATAAACTGACGCTCTGGATCTTGTCGCGGTTTCGGACTGAGCTCCGAGAGATCGGGTTGACTGCCGCGATCCGTGCTACCTAGGCGGGTGTTGACCTTAATAGGCACATGTTCCTCGCACTCCTGGAGATGTTTGATATCCATACCGGGACCTTCTTTACTCCGGTAGGGGAATTAGGGCTCGCACTTCATGAGATGTATGAGGTGTCTAAACTCCCTTGGGGGTCGGAGCCCTATGAAGAGTACTTTCCAACCAATGAGTAACTTCAGGTCCTGGGGGACAGAGCTGATGAGATGACGGCCGTCTTCAAGGAAGTGGCGAGTCATCATTACTATGTGCAGAGAAGGGATAAAAGCGGGTCGTAGCCCCATGTGACCGCTTGGAGAGATTATGTCTTTAGACAAGACAAAGAGGATTCTTCGAAGTTTTCTACTCCGCCGGCGCTCTCTCGTAGCAAGGTGCTGTCCGAAATGAGCACGTTAGGGGAGAAGAATCCCCGAGGAAATGAAGACCAGCAGTCAGATGCACGCTCCTACAGCTGCTTCTGGCACCTTGCTTATCCAATGTCATCCAAGGCGGTTTTGGTCGCCTATCTGATGATATGGCTCCGGGATTGCGTGTTCGCAGGTGGATCCGGTGCCGTCGAGAGGGTGACTCGCAACTTAATCCTACCAGCCGTAAAATTGGTCTTCGGCCGGCGCTTGGCTCTCCTCCCCGCAATGGTATGTAACCTGCAGCGAGGTTTGCGAGAGTTTGCTGGAAATGTGATTCATGATAGAGGCAGAAAGAATAACTTCCCGCGTGCCGAATTACCGTTTCACTATTTGATGGGATGGCTGATTCTGCATCATCCCAGTATGATGAGCCCAGGCTTGGAAGGAGATTATAAGGCTGGAGATGCATTCCTTCGTCGTTTCCATCGGAGGAGCTGGTCGTATACTGGTGTCCCGGTTTGTAGAAAGGTTTTATCCCGTCTTCAGGGTTGGGAGATCACCAAAGTTGGTCCCATTTATTTGGGTTTTGAGGCCAACGAGGATTTAAGGGACCTGGGCGAAGGTACCACCACTCTGCCTCAATGGGGATTCCGCTGGTTGCAAAGCATCCGGCCGTCCCATCTGGTGTACCGGAACAGGAATCAGTGCTACCTGGAACCATACTTGCCGAGCCGCTTTGTGCGGCAATTTGGTTATGCTCAGATGATGTTGGATAACCCCAGTAATATCCTGGGGTATGTTGGAAGTTTGTTGGATGGTGCACGAGCTTGGCATTACTATAATGCCGGATGTACCGAAGCTCGTTTTACGTTGCCCGTCCCCGATCCGCGGCCGCCCATTCTTTACTCGGCCGCCAAATTTTACTGTGTTATGGCTGCCCTGCCCTCCGGATATAACAGGGAGACCAGCCTTATCGCAGGCACCCAGTTAGCAGCGACTAGGGATACGCCAGTGAAGGCCCGGCCGCATCGTCCGTCAGGGGTGGGTCAACGGAGTGCCCCCTCCGCATCACAAGCAGAACCCTCGGGCGATCGATCGAAACGATGTGCAGATACAGGGGCTGAATCTCTTGTGTCGAAGAAGCAGAAGAAGGCATCGTTACCGACGGTGTCATCGGATTCGGCGTCCGAAGAGGTAAGGACATCCTACTAAATCTGATTTTGGTTCCGCCACTTACGAGGCCCCATCTTCTTTTGTAGGAGCCGCTAAAAAGAAAACCTTGTACCCCAAAGTCGGGTGGGAGTAGGCGAGAAGAGATGGCGAGCTCGTCTGGAGTGAGTATCCCGTCGACAATGATGTCTCTCATGGAGGAAGATCCGGAGGATACTGTCATCGTGGAGGTTCCGGTATCCCCGGGTTATGTCAGGAGGGAACCTGAGGGTGCAGCAGCTTTCGAGGTGACGAAGGCCACAGCGGAGGCTTCACATATCGAAGGTTTAGCAAGTGCGCAGCTTCCTGGTGATGAAGAGGAATGGAGTTCATCATCTTCCGATGACATCGCTCCGGAGCTGCAGGAGTCTGTTGCGGGGGCAGCAGAAGCAGTGAGGATAGAGGAGAGGGTTAATTCCCCTCCTGGTCATGATGAAGGGAGGTCGACTGAATCATTGCCAAATCCTTCCTTGGCTTCAACCATAGACATAGAGATGGCTACCGATCAGGCGGTAGCGACAGATTTTGTCCCTGTAGAGGGACTTGAGAAGAATGAGACCATTCTGCCGGTCTTGTCTCCTGGGGCTGGCCAGGAGATAAATGTTGATCTTCCCGTTTTGCCGGGGGAGGTAGCTGATGCTGATAGAACGTCGGGGGTAGAAGAGGTGGCCGTTGACGTCGGTAATTTCTCCGGTCTTGAGAAGGATAAGGGTGTGGAACCCTCTGTTGCTCCTTCCACTTGGGGTACTATCACGACGTATGTGCCGGCTCCTTCTATTCCTTCGGCTCCTCGGGCTAGCAGTCTGGCCCCTGTTGATGAAGAGCCTATTGCTGCCGAGGTTCAAACCTCTCAGATCGAGGTTGGCGGATCTTCCTCCGGTCCGCAAACTGTAGTAGCTCCCCCAACTCCTGCTATGACGCCGCAGGTGCTGGCGGATGCCGACGAGTATGTGAAGTTCCTCGTCGAGGAAGTGTACAAAATGCTGGAGAAAGGTGTATCTGCAGTGATGGATGCCAAGGGGAGCTTTGCGACAGCAAAAGCTTTGGCGATGCCTTGTATCGAGCTGATCCGCATTCACCAAGGCCATGACCATATGGCCGAAATTCTGGAGGTTTCGGTGATTGAGCTGGACGAGCGGCTCGCGGAACTGCAGCGCATCCAACGAAATGACCTCTCTGTCTTGATAGATACAGAGATAGGGAAGTTGATGGCTGAGATCGAGGCTTCCCATCGAGCCGATGTGAGCAGTTGGAAGCGTGAAGTGGCTGGGACTGAGGCTGCGGCGGAGCAGTTGTCTCAATCTATGGAGAAGACGACGGAGAAGCGGGCTGCGGTGGACGCTAACATCGCAGAGGTTGATGCTCAGATGCGCCGTCTTGAAGACCAGCGGGCCCAACTTCAACTAGAAGCTGATCGTGTCCTGGCTGAACACGTGGCATTCAAGCAGGAGGAAGCGACTCTTACTCAGCGGACCCTTGCTTTGGCTTAGCAGCGACGACAGCTTGATGAGAAGTATGAGAGTAAAACTTCCGCTGAGGCTGTCGGATTAATGCGTCAAGAAGCCGAGCTCCGAGTCCAGGCGACTGTGGAAACTCGCACTGCCGACCTGAGACGTCGAGTCAGAGAGCTCTCATCCCACCCTGGAGAGGATCGGGGACTGTAGTTTCTCTTCTTTTTATGTGTTTTTGCAACTCTTGCTGGAGGAAATAGTGTATTTCTGTACTCCCTTTTTTTTGAAAAATAAAGAAATACACTATCTCTTTTTTTGTAATGTGTTCATTTTTGATCTCATGAACTTGATGATTTATGTGGACCTATTATCTTTTGCGCACCTTGGTTTTTAGGTACAGATAATAAGTTTGAAGGAACCAACATGTTTGCTCAGAGGTAATGTGGACATGGCAATCATTAGGTTCAAATGATAGAATCTTTCTACTCAGAGGTATTTATGGACGTGGTAGGAATGATCCTGGGGGATACGCTGAACAACTCAGAGGTAATGTGGACGTGGAAGTTCTGCGATCAATGTACGACAACATAGGAGTTGTTTGTACGGGATGTTTACTCAGAGGTAATGTGGACGTGGTAAACATGAAGGATAGCGTAAGCTCACAAAATGTAAGGTTCCGCTTTGTAGGATGTAGAGAGACAACTCAGAGGTAATGTGGACGTGGTTATCTTTCTACGGAAGGATGCCACGGAACAGCTGGGTTCCGAAAGCGTTTGATTTTTTGTGAAAAGAGGTTGTTTGGAGAAATACATGTCTTGGAGGATGTCAAGAATAGTACTTCTTTAGGAACTTGCCGTTGATGGGCATCATGAACAAGTCCCCATTGGGTTTGGCGAGGCGGTAAGCACCGTTTGAGTATACCGTCTCAATGATGAAGGGTCCTTCCCATTTGGGCTCGAACTTCCCTGGTGTCTTGTGAGTTAACACCATTGGCCTTCTGACTGCTAAAACCAGGTCGCCAACTTGGAAAGTTCTTTGCTTGACCTTCTTGTTGAAAGCCTGTGATATACGGGCTTGGTAAAGTTCGATGCGTTGTTGAGCTAGGAGACGCTTTTCGTCAAGTGCCTCCAGTTCCCGCAGACGACGACGTTGATTGTCTTCTTCTGTGAGATCGTTTGTGATTGCCACGCGGAGCGAAGGTATCTGTATCTCGAGAGGCAGTACTGCTTCGCTCCCGTAGACCAGGGAGAATGGAGTGTTGCCTGTTGGGGTCCGTACCGTTGTGCGGTAGGCCCAAAGGCATTCGCCAAGCTTTTTGTCCCAGTCGCATTTGTTGGATGACACAACCTTTTTGAGCAGCCTGACGATAGTTTTGTTGAACGCCTCGGCCAATCCGTTTGCTGCCGGATTGTAGGCGGTTGAGGCCACGTTTTGAATGCGATTCTTGTCACAGAACCTGCTGAAAATGTAGCTGATGAATTGGGGACCATTGTCATGAATAATTCGCCTGGGTACTCCAAAACGGTAAATGACATGGTGTTTGATAAAGCTGACCACCCTGGAGCTTTTTACTTCCGCTAGTGGGACTGCTTCCGCCCATTTGGAGAAGTAATCGGTGATGGCCAGGATGAAACGATGTCCTCTTGATGAAGGAGGGATGATTGGTCCTACAATGTCCATGCCCCAGGCTTCGAATGGCCAGGAGGCGACTGTAGGATGTAGAGGTTCAGACGGTGTATGTATGAAGTCTGCATGAAGTTGGCACGCGTGGCACTTCTTAGCATATTCGACAGCGTCGGCAGCCATGGTTGGCCAGTAGTAGCCCATACGTCGCAGTCGATCTTGCAACTTAGGACCGGGTTGATGAGCTCCACAAGTTCCGTCATGAGCTTCTTGAAGAGCTTCGGCTGCTTTTTCGTTGGACAGGCATCGAAGGAGGAGCCCATCGAAGGAGCGTCGGTACAGCGTTTTGGTAGCTGTATCGTAGTAGAATTGAAGAGAGCGTCTCCTGACTGAGACGACTTCCTTCGGGTCCTCTGGAAGGATTCCGTAGACAGCGAAGTCGATGAACGGGAACCTCCAGTCTCGGACATTAACCCCAGTGTTCGTCGGCATGGCGTGGGCCACTTGCAAGCACAGGTTGTTTCTGGGACAAATCAGGTCTCGGCCAGTCACCGTGACATAGTGTTGAGTCCCAAGGGGCACTGCCAATGAGGCTGCGAGGCCAGCCAGAGCATCGGCCTCCAAGTTTTGTAAACGGGGGACATGTTCGACGAAGAACCCGGTGAAGGTTGAAATAATGTTCAACGCGACTTCATGATAAGGGATTAAATCTTCATGGCGAACCTCGTATTATCCCCGAACCTGGTTTACGATGAGTTTTGAGTCGCCGTAGGCTTCCAGATGGTCGACCCCCAGCTGTTGTGTGAGCTGGAGTCCCATGACGAGTGCGTTGTACTCGGCAACGTTGTTGGAGCATGGCTTCGAAAGAGAGTACGCACGCTGGATGACCAGCTGATCGGGGGAGACTAAGACTACCCCCAGTGACGTTTGATTCTTGGACTTCATCCGGGATGTCTTCATAGAGTTTTGAAGATTCTGGGATGGGGTGTGCAGCTAAAAAGTCAGCCAGAGCCTGACCCTTGACCGCCTTCTGCGGGACAAACACCATGTTGTATGGCGTTAGTAGGATCGCCCATGTAGCCAGCCGGGAGTTTAATGACCCTGGCTTCGTCATGAGAACTCTGAGTGGATTGACTCGGGAGATGACGTGAATTGTCTGGCCCGAGACGTAATGACGAGTCTTCTGAATGGCAAACACCAAAGCCAAGCACTCCTTTTCAACGGGGTTGTACCGGTGTTCGGCCCCGATGAGTGTTCGACTGAGGTAGTAGATTGCTTGCTCGTAGCCTGTATCACTGTTTTGAGCCAGTAAAGCACCGAGGGAATGATCCATGGCACGGACGTAGAGGAGGAATGGTTTGCCGGCGACAGGTGCCACTAGGACTGGCGGGCTTGTCAAGTAAGCCTTGATGTCGTCGAAAGCCTTTTGGCACTCCTCTGTCCAGACGTAAGAGACTCCCTTCTTCATGAGCTGAGTAAAGGGTTGACATTTACCGGAGAGGTTTGCTATGAACCTCCGGATGTATGCCAGACGTCCCTATAAGCCTCGAAGTTCTCGAAGGTTCTTCGGAGGGTCCATGTTGAGGATGGCTTTAGTCTTCTCAGGATCGACATGAATGCCTTTTGCCGTGATGACAAAGCCCAAGAATTTGCCGTTAGAAACCCCCAGGAAGGACTTAGCGGGGTTTATTTTGAGTTGATGTGCCCGCATGAGATCAAAGACCGTCCTCAGGTCCTGTAGGTGATCTCTTTTGAGGCGACTCTTGACTGCGATGTCGTCAACATAACACTCAACTGTCTTGCAAAGATGTTGACGGAAGATGGTACTCATCGCTCGTTGGTATGTTGCACCGGCATTCTTCAAGCCGAAGGGCATTACTGTGTAGCAGAAAACACCTTTCGGAGTCCTGAATGACGTGTGTTTTGCGTCATCGGGGAACATCTTGATTTGATTGTAGCCTGAATATCCGTCCATGAAGGACATGCGTTCAAAGCCACATGTGTTGTCGATCATTACATCGGTGATTGGGAGCGGGAATTCATCCTTCGGGCAAGCAGAGTTGAGATCCCTGAAGTCGATACAGACTCGTATCTTCCCGTTTTTCTTGGTGACAGGGACGACGTTGGCTACCCAGTCCGGGTGTTGTTCCTCACGGATGAAGCCACTAGTCAAGAGCTTGTCCACCTCCTGATCGATGGCGTTCATGATATCCGGGCGGAAGCGTCGCTGTTGTTGTTTGATAGGTTTGGCATCTGGTAAGATGTTCAACCTATGCATCGCGATCTGTGGATCGAGACCCGGCATGTCTTCGTAGCTCCAGGCAAAGACGTCAATATACTCTTTAGCCAGTTGGACTAAAGATTCTCGGTCTTCTTCTTCCAAGCTTTTGCTGATAAAGATGGGTTTAGAAGAAGACCCATCCACGAGGTCGATCTGCTCGACTTCGTCTTCGGTGGGAGGTTCTCGTAACTCAAAACGAGACTCCCATTGTTCTCCTAGGCGTTGAGCCCAGGGTTCCTCTTCGAAGGGTTCCGGTGGTTGGTCTTCGCCTTCATCTTTCTGAGGTTGCGCCGATGTCATGTTAGCTGACAGCACTTTCCTGAAGACTGATCCGATACTGGTATCGGAATCCCACGTCGATGCTTCAGACGAGTGGGAATGTTCTATGTCTTCTGCGTCTGAACTCTCTGGAGTTGATGGCGGCGTGACATAGCCTAACCCCCGTCGAGTCCGATTATAGTAATCCTGTGGCTTTCTATTGGGCATCGAAAGTCGGACATGGAGATGCCGACCCTTGCCGTAGTTTAGGCCTTTATTGCTTTTCAGGTCGTAGCCCATCTTTTGAATGATGTGCTTAGCCGCATCTGTGTACCGATAGACTTGTACTCTGCCGGTATCAGGTTCGGGCTCGATTGATAGGAGGTCCCGACGACGCTCGATTTTGCCCGAGATGATGGTGCCTTGGTCTCGGCTCCGTGGAGGGACTATGAAGACTCCTTGAGACGGGACTATTTGATTATGGTAGACGGTCATTACTTGTGGGATCAGGAGAGTCCTCCACCGCTCTGACTTTGGGGTCTGAGAGGGTTATGTGAGCCCTCTCCGGCATCTTGGATGACTGCGGCGGCTTGCCTTTAAGATGCACCTTGAGAGGTGCCTCGGTTGCGCCTCCGATGAGTGGCGCCTTCCCTTGTAATTTTACCACCAGGGGAGCCGCTGTTTGAGGTGGCTTTCCCTTGAGGCGTATCTTCAGGGGAGCTTCGCGAGCCGGCGCTTTTCCTGATAGCTTGATGCTCATTGGAGGCGCCTTCTGGGGTGGTTTCCCCTTCAGACGGATTTTCAAGGAGGCGTCGGGAGTCATTTCGGGCTCCAAGTCCGGCTCTGTTGCCGTCTCTGCTTCATCATCGGCGTCGTTGGCTTCCTCCTCGTCAAGTGGCTTGTACAAGTCGGAATCGGTGAAGTAGGCCTCAATCCCTTTGAAGGGATCGATATCTGCAAACTCCGTCCGGATGACGCCGTTGGTGGATACATATTTCATGCATTGGTGGAGCGTGGAGGGCACCACCATGTACTCATGTAACCATGGTCGTCCGAGTAAGATGTTGTAGTTGACCTCGGCATCCACCACATAACAAGTTACCTCAGTTTTGAGGCTGCCGATGTGACACTTCAGCCGGATCTTGCCCAGTGGCTCGCTCTTGCTAGCGTTAAAGCCACTGATGGTCGTATTGGAGGGCGCCAGTCGGTACATTGGGATCCCCAGCTTTGATAGCAGCGCCTTTGGAATGATGCTTAGGGAAGACCCCAGATCGATCTGAATCCTGCTCACCTTTACCGAACCGATGTACCCTGTGTAATACAACGGTCGGTTATGTCGGTGATGCTTGAGCAGCATGTCTTGTTGGGTGAAAGTTATGTTTGGGATAACTTCATCCGCACAATGACAGTGTGCACAAGTAGTTGGGAGGTCATCAGGCTGCTTGATTTGACTGAGAAAGGATTCGACATCCTTCAGAGCTTCGCAGAGAGCTTCTCGGGAGTCCTTAGAGAGACGCAGGAGCTCGAACAAAGACAAACGTGCAGGAGTACTGGCCAGTTGCGCCAGAATGTCAAAATTGTGGGGCTTGGCTAGCCCCGACGCATTTTTTTTCCGCAGAGGTCTGTCGAAACGGGCCTCCACTTTCTTTTGTTTATTGGCTGCTGAGGGCTTGGATGGACCCTCCTCAGGGATGGTGCTAGGAGGCACCACTTCGGCGGCAGCTTCACCGGGCTGGGAGTTCTGTTGTGCACGTGTTTGCACTGGAAGTGCCTCTTCTGTTGAAGAAGAGACTGTGCGGCAAGACTTGATCTTCCTGCCTTTTGATTTGGAGGTAGGGCGTACCTCCGATTGAGTCACCTCGGAGACGAGGTCGGGGTGAACCCAGAGGACCTCTCCTCGAGATGTGGTGAGCGGGGTGAGTCTACTCATATTGTCACGAGTAGGTGGTAAGTTTACCACCTCCATTGTCGCCTTAGGGATGGGGACGACGCCATCTTGTGTGGTAGTTGGCGACAAGGTGCCGAACTGAAGTGATACCACATTAGCTGACACCGTCTTCTCTTCATAGTCGACGGAGATTACATCCGCATTGATCATACGCTGGATGTAATTTTTGAGGACGTAGCAGTCCTTAGTCGGGTGTCCGACAAACCGATGGTAGTGACAGTACCTCGGGTTGTCCACTTTCCTGACTTCATCGGGCCGCTTTGGGTCCGGAAGCTTGATCTTGTCACCCTGCTTCAGTATCTCAAAGAGTTGCAGGGTGTCGTCATCATTGAATGAATAAACCTCCTTGGGTCTCGGTGCCAGTGGAGGCTTTTGAGTAGGCGCAGATGCGCCCTTCGAGGCATTAACAGTCAATGCCTGTTTCCCCTTTGTTTCTCGTCCGGAGTTGTTGATTGCGGACTTTTTCCCCTTATCGTCAAAGGCGGGGAAGCTAACACCCAGAAGACGTGCAATGGCCGCCTTCTTCTCTGCAGCTTCAGCTTCGATGATTAGGGAGCTCCAGTCGGGAGGGGGAGTAGAGTTAAGCCAGAGCTTTACTGCAGGCAGCATGTTCATACTGCAAGCGGAGAGAAGCGCATGCTCTGGCATACCTGGAGGTAGCCTGAAGCAGGCCTGACGGAAGCGTTCGATGAATGCCCGAGCCGTTTCCTTGTCCTTCTGGCGTATCTCAATGAGAGACGCCATCGTCATGTCCTTCCCACCGTCGTAGAAACGGTCGAGGAAGAGGCGTGTCAGGTCGTCGAAGGATGATATGGAATTATCAGGGAGGCTGCAGTACCAGTCATACGCCACCCCTTTCAGGGCCTCAACAAAGATGCTGGTGAGGAGCGCGTCCTCCTTCGGAAGATGCCCTGTCTGCGACTGGAAGTACGTCAGGTACCGTCGTGGAGAGTCCTTCCTGTCATACGGCGTGAGTGTTTGTGGTTTATACTTTGGAGGATAAACCACCTTGTTCCACTCAAGGGGATAAGGCTGGGGAATGCCCATCTTCTGGCGCTCCTCCTGCCTGTTCTTGGACTCGAAGCGCTCCCGCAGATCTTTGATCATTTCGACCACGTCCTCCGTGGAGCTAGGAGTCGGGGAAGGAGGTACCACCTGGAGTGGAGCGTTTGAGGGCTCCGACGTCCGGGGTGCTTCTGTGTCTGAGGGTGTCCGTTGGAGGGGCACACTCGACTCTCCATTGGCTCCTGGGTCGGGACCATTTGAAGGTGTCCTGATCAAGGCCGACCGCATCTCAAACACTGTTTGAGTCAGTGCTTGCATTGAGGCAGAGAGGGTTTTGAGTCCTCCCTCTAGCGAGTCTATGCGCTGGACAATGTCCTGTGGCGGCGCATCAGTCTCAAGATCACCCCCGGTCATGTATACTGTCATGACATGGCCGGAAGTGGATGGATTAGTTGAGGCTTCCCTCTCAGCCTCGCTCTCATGTGGGGGAGTCACTTCTCCTGGTGTTTGGCCACCCCCAGCCACATTCTGGAGTTCGTCTTCGACAGGCGCATCTGCAAGGGCCTGACTGTCCTCAGCTCTGTCTTGAAGGGCCTCTTCGTTTCCAGCACTACCCCCGGCGGTGTCCTGGAGGACATCGTCATTTTGAGGGGCTTCAGGGAGGCCATCTTCGCCTTGATGAAGATCTGCCGTAGCTGTGCTTTGGACATCTTCGTCTTCGAAAGGAGGCTCGACAAGGGTCTGGTTACCCCCAGCTTCCTCCAAGAACTTCTTCCTCGACCGAGTGCCTTCGAACACTCCAGAGGTCGTGACAGCTGCCTTGGTTTTCCTCGGCTGGCTTTTGGATGAAGACGAGGAACTGGCAGTCGTCTTCCGGACAGATGAGGAGTTGGAGATCACGTTGCATGAAGCAACCTTTAGCTCCTCTTCTGCTGACACCTTCGTCCCAAGGCGATGTCGGAGGGGTGTCAATGATTGTAGCCGTTGGAAGACCGACTGCTTTGGCGGTACTGCCGTCTTGCAACAGCAGTTGATGGTGACCACTGCACAAGTGTGCCCCGTGAGAGGCGCATCGTGCTTGTTGGTCAACTCTCCTGACCGGCGCTTGTGAGTGATCACGTTGCGCAAGTCGTTGGAGGAGAGTGCTACCCTCACACCCCTCTCAGGCGCATGGCAGGGCCAAGCGCCGGGGTGGTTGGGTGAGTGCTGCGCCCCCTGATCTAATACCAAGCAGGCATCACGATCAGTAGTGGGGGAACCACAGCATTTGAAGTGACTTGAACGGACCTCAAACGCACAACCAGGAGGCACGGAAGTTCAAGACCACTGAGTTTGCCTCTCTCGGCTTGGTTGTGCACGCAGTGAATGCGCCCAAGCGAGATGAGGACTTTGAAGGTCGACTCGTTGTCGGTGCAGAAGCACTTGAGTCAACCTTGTACAGCTTGCCATCGGCAGCGCGCGTGATTGTAAGCGCGTGCCTCTGGCCGGCTGCTGGCATAACACGTTTGTGGCGCATGGCCCGTGCCGCCTTGGATTTCTTCGTACCAGCCCGCTGGGGCGCATAGTACTCAGCATCCAAATTCTCCTCGCCATTACGGCGAGTGAGTCTGTCAAAGACAGAGGCTCTTTGTGGCGCATTAGAAGTGATGCGCGGGGCATTGGCTGTGCCCCTGCTTCGTCGACGTATCTTCCTCGCTTGAGAGGAAGATGGCTGGGGAACGTGGTCAGCCGCACGCTTCCCCGAGAGATGTACTGCATCAGCGGGCGCACCTTGACTGCTGAGGACGTCAGCAGGAAGGGAAGGCTGGACGGGCGCATCCCCTTCAACGGTGGTGCCCGAGGCGTCGACTTTGTGCACCCAGACTGCGCGGGTCTTTTTCGGCTTCGACAGCCGCTTCGAAGGACTCGTACTTCCTTCAGAAATGAACTCCTCGTACGCCTGTTGATTGAGGCGCACTACCAGCGTCTTGTGGGAGGAGCCCACCTTCACGTCGTCGGCCTGTGACACGACTTTCTCGGTAGAGGAGAAAGAAGTCCCCAACTGAGTCGCCAGCTTGTTTGCCATTAAAATTGTTTTGATTGAAATCTTAATACAAACAGAACAGTGATACAATATAGGACTTAGATGTAGTCCTAGGAGTACACTTTTGTTTAAGCTGGGTCCTTAGTGCCAATGGAGCGAGTGGTAATGCGTTGACTCCGTTGACCGGCTGACGACGGTTATCGGTTCTCTGAAGGTGTTGATTGCTCTGGGTGCTGGAGCTTGCTGAGAGGAGGAAGACGTTGAGTGTCTAGGACTGCCTCTCCGGTGATTCTCTGTTGTGGATTCTTTTTGAGTCTTGTGTATTCTAAGTCTCTGTCTGTGTGTGAAGGAGACGATCCTTCTATTTATAGTTTTGCAGGCTGGCTGCTCATGCGCGCATGCAGGATGCGCCGGTGTGGGGATGCCACGTAGAGGTTGCTGATGGAGGCGCACGGATGCTGCGCCCTGATCGAGGGAGAGAACTCTTCATACTGCTGTTGTGAGCAGGCACGTAGCAGAGAGAAGATCTTTCCGTTGCTGAAATCTTGGACGAGTTGAGTCAAAAGACACGTGTCATCGACTCATGGTTCGAAGATCTCAGATTTGGTGGAGAGGAGTGATCTGGTGGGCTGCGCCTTGGATTGGGCACAGGAGGAGGCTGCGGCTCATAACCTTTAGGAGTTACAAACCATTTGGGGCGCATGGCTTTTGAGGCGTATGCAGGCGACTTTCCTTATGTCTTTCGGGATCAGAGAGCAGTCTGAGGCGCATGGCTTTTGAGGCGCATGCTGATTTGGACGTATCGCCGTAGAGGCGCATGCTGATGGTGGAGTGGCCACGTGGCAGTAGCCGTCGAAATAAAGTCATGATGATGCTGACGTTGCCGACGCTTCATTTTCTGAATAAAGCTGTCAACTGTTCAGACTTTGGGAGGCGTGCTGCCAACTCTGTCAGTTCAGTATTTAATGTTGGTGACGTTCGATGGACAGCTGAGTGGGCGCGTCGGTTGGCGTTCCATTCGGTATGGGGATGTGTGAGGGCGCACCCTCTGTAATGCGCCGAGTACTGTAGGGCGCGTCTGTGTGATGCGCCTGATGCCGAAGGGCGCGTCCGTGTGATGCGCTGTCTGGCTGGCGCATCGGACATGTCTTTTAATGATGCGGCTGTCTCACTCTTCGAGTGCCATAAATAGCCGTTTGGCTGAATTCGAGGCATCCGGTTCATCCATTTAATGTAAATTCATTGCACGGAATTCGGAGGGCCATCCACTTGGCGCGTGGGTTTGATCTGCCCGGCCTATAAATAGTGGCATAGAGAGAAGATTTGCTTCTCATTCCCTCACGTACTTCCAATATGAACTTGAACATGCGGGTGCATTCTGTTGACGAAGTGCTCCCGAGGGTGAAGATGAGACGTTGTGTTGTCTTCGATGCACTTGAAGGTGACTGTTACATCCAAAAGACGGAGTCGAAGGCTTCTGAGGCAGGCGGAAGGTGCCTGTTGCATCCAAAAATAGGGATGCTCGAGCCTCGTCTCCGTTATTCCGGAAGAGCCGTAGATCGGAATGGCGGTGCTAGGCTCTATCTTCCTTCAAAGTAGGGTTTCCCCACTTTGATCGTGTTGAAAGCTGCTCCTTTAGCCGCGGTTTCGATCACGGTCTTCCTTCGGCTTTGGAGGCTCTTTCAAAGCCTCCCCTGGCCACAGCATTTGCGGTGCTCTTCTCTTCCTTGGTTCCAGCTAGAGGGTTAAATGCTTTGTATATCGAAGCATTTATCAGGCGAGCCTGGTTGGAAGAGTGGCACATAACTGGGCTCTGCTCGGCCAGGTGAGCCTGGCTGGAAGAATTTGGCTGAAGGGATGCACATAGCTGGGCTGGATGCACATAACTGAGCTGCTGAAGAGATGATGGGATGCGCCTGGATGGAGGCGCATAGTATCTGCTGCGCCTATCTGGAGTCGCATGGTGGCCGCTGCGCTTATCTGAAGACGCATGGTGGCCGCTGGCTGTAGACTTAGGATCTTTCCTTTGTAGAAATTCTCCTTTGTACAACCTTTTCTAGACATGTAATAGACTTTTATATATAAAATAAAAAGTCCTTCTTCAAATGTCTATACTTATTGACTTAGCTGTGAAGTTCTTCGTCTGAGTTCTAGCGCATGTAGTGTCTGGCGCATGGGCTTTCTGGTTGTGAAATTCCATGCTTCTACACCTGCGTTGCAGAGCAGGCTCCCAGAGATTAGGTTCTTGGCAATCGCAGGAACATGCTTCACTCCTTGAAGCGTCAGAGTGTTCCCAGAAGTGAGTTTCAGCTCCACAGTCCCAATCTCCAGTACTTCAGCTTGGGCCTGGTTCGCCATGACAACTTTCTCAGATGTCGGCTGGTATGTGACGAACCATTCCTTGTCAGAACAGACATGGCAAGTCGCACCAGTGTCTATCCACCAGTCAGAGTCAACCCCCACAGTTGTGACCTGTCCGATCATAGCAACAATGTTAGAAACCAATGAAACCTTATTAGGCTCACCTTTCTCTGATTGTTTAGGCTTAGATCTGCATTCACTCTTGTAGTGGCCTTTCTTGCCACAATTGTAACAAGTCACGTGGGACTTAGTCTTCTGTTGCTTGAATGAAGGACCCTTCACTTTCAGATTAGTGAAGTCCTTCTTCTTGGGATGAGAAGCCGCCTGCTTCCCCTTGGAATCTCTCGTCTGCACAAGATTGGCTTTAGCCAACTGTTTGGACAGAGTGTCCACCTTCTGTTGAGAACGCATCTCGTCCTCAACATGGATCTCTTGAAGTAGATCTCCCAAGCTAATGTCTAGCTTCTTTCTGTGCATCCTTGCATAGAAGGTACTCCATCCAGCAGGAAGTTTTGAGACGATCCCTCCGACGATAAACTTGTCGGGAAGGGGCATCTCTTCGTCTTCCAGTTTCTGACGCAGCTTCAGAAATTCCTTCACCTGTGGCAGCATGGACTTTTCGTCCTCAAAGAGCAATTTGTGATATTTTTCAACCACAAATATTTTGCTCCTGTTCTTATCTTCTTCATACAGATTTTCCACAGACTCCCATATGTCTCTGGCAAGTTCCTTCTTTGAGTAGAATTCTGCCAGAGAGTCCTCCATAGCATTCAAGATGAGAAGCCTGCAGATGCTATTTTCCCTTCTCCACTTGGCCTGGAGTTTGGTAGCCGCGTTGATGGCGGGCAGTAGATCCAGTGTCTGGAACAGAGGGTTCTTCCTCCAACAGAACATGATCAACGTCTTTCAGTTGAAGAGTTAGGTACATCTTTCTCTTCCAGACTTGATAGTGCTCTCCATCGAACTTTTCCAACTTACAGAAGTCCGATTGGAGGAGCGAAGCATTAATGTTTTCCATCTATACGGATCTTGCTTTGAGATTGTTAGTCCCGGGGCTTGATCAAAGATAAAAAATAGATGCAATCGAGATCTGAGATGTCCCACAAAACTTTGCAGAGAGCAAACTCAAGATCTACGATGGTATAAAAATCAAAAAGCCAAATTACAATCTGAAGGAGAGAAAAAAAGAAGAGAAGATCTCTCGTTCTTCCTTGCAAATGTGTTACAATTGGGACAAAACGAGTTACAATAAAACTAGAGAGAGATGAGAAGAAGAACAATGCTGGGGTGTCAAAACACCGTTGCTTAAAGCAAGATTCGCCCCACACGATCTGCTTCCAGGAACCAGCAAGTTGAATAACTTGTGGAATGCTCGATGTCACCTCTGTTCTGACTCCTCGGATGGACTTGCAATGGCGGCAGCAGCTCTCTCTCTCTTTCTCCTTTTCTGACTTGTATTTTCGTGGTAGTCACAAAGGAGGCCAGAAGAGAGTATTTATAGAGAGAGGGTGGAAACCCTAGCCGCCTCTTCAGTTATGGAAAGATTGAATCAAATCACAAAAAGATAGCAACGAATTAATTCTAATCCTACAAAGATAGGAACTGAATTAATTCAAATCCCACAAATATAGTAACGAAATTAATTCAAATCCCACAAAGATAGGATCTGAATTAATCGTATTGATTCACCCTTTCCATAACCGATTTGAAATCTGCACAGTCAGCGTAGCCCTCCATGCGGCAGCAGCAGCAGCAGCCTGGCCGCATGGACTGCTTGGGCCGCATGGACCGCATGTGCCGCATGAGCCGCATGGACCGCATGAACCGCATGAGCCGCATGGACCGCATGAGCCGCATGAGCCGCGTGGACCGAATGGACCGCATGAGCCGCATGAGGCCGCATATGAGCCGCATGCCGCATAAGACCGCATGGCCGCATATGAGCCGCATAAAGACCGCATGACTGCTGACGTGCTAAGTGCAAAGTGCGCCAACAAAATGCCACATTACGCCTCATGAGCCCATGAGCCCGAGTCCGAGTCCGAGTCCGAGTCCGAGTCGCTAAGCCCCTTTGGGGCTTAGCTCCAAGTGGAATTAATCCAAGAGAATGACAAAAGCATTAATGCTTAATCCTTGGAGCCTTATTCTTACCTCCTAGTAAAATCACCCACATGGTTCCCTCCTTAGGGTCACCACCCCATGTGCATCTCTCAACAACACACCCAAGTATATATGTTGAGATAACTCATGGTGCTTTTCCAACGTGGGACTAAAATTTTACAAGGCATGTTGAGAGCAAGCTTTTCCAAAGTTGTGGGATTTGAATTAAATATGTTGAGATAACTCATGGTGCTTTTCCAAAGTTGTCTTTGCCAGGGTGATGAAGATCACTGTTGCTCAAATCAAGATTCGTCCTACTGCGATCTGTTCCCAGGAATTAGAAAGTTCAAACGCTCGCTGTCACCTCCTTCTGAGAACTCAAAGAACTTCAATGGACTCCAATGGCAGCGGCGACTAAACTCTCTTCATTTCTTAATTTCAGCATACCCTTAATGAAGGCACAAAGAGAGTATTTATAGAGAATGGTCGAAACCCTAATCCTAATATTGGTCGTAACTGATTGCGAAAAGATAGAAGCAAATACTAGAAAGATTTGAATGAATTAAATTCAAATCTCATAAAATATGGATCTGATTAATTGATTAAATCTTTCTATAACCGCTCAAATATTCCAATCAGCCACATCATGAGCCGCCTGTGACCGTTAGCTCACTCAGCCCGTCAGCTCGTGTGTCTGTGCGTAGTTGCATAGCAGCACAGACGCGCAGTCCCGCTAGCACGTAGCAGCACAGCAGCGCAACACCGCAAGCGTGCAGTAGCGCTGCAGCACCGCATCAACACGACCTCTGCGCAGCTCATGCGCGTACACCTGTGCAGCCCCTACGCAAGCACCTGCGCATGCAACTCACGCAGAAGACGAGCGCACGAGCGCATCAACTGCGTACAAGGCGCCATGCGCCGATGCTGACGTACTAAGTGCGCCAACAAAGTGCCACTTTGTGCCCTTGAGCCCGAGTTCGAGCCCGAGCCCGAGTTCGAATCCGAGTCGCTAAGCCCCTTCGGGACTTAGCTCTTTTTAGGAATTAAATACATGAGCACGCATGACAAAAAGCATTAATGCTTCTTTGTTGGGTTAGCCTTTTTTTCACTAGAAAAATCCTCCCACATGGCACCCATGGTCCTCTCCACACCTCATGTGATTCTCTCAACACAAGCAAAGCTTTATATAGAGATATAATCCATTTGGCCTAGGCAATATGGGACTATCTTTCTAGTTCTCTAAGATAAAACACCAACAATCTCCCACATATCTCTATATATGGATTGAGCATTCCCCATAGTGAGTGTCTGTCGTACATTAGGATAGATATCACTACGACTTGAATCTTCCAGCATGAATTTAAATAGCAGTATGATACAAGAATGGACTAAACCTTCAATTCTGCACCATAACTGCAATTCTTCTCACTCACACAATGACATCAACTGTGCTTCTGGCTGCACATTAAAGGCCTTGTGCCAGCTTAGTTTCGATATATGTATCTTAGATGTCTACAAGATTTTCCTCAAAAGATGGCCTACATCTCTATCTATACACTTTAGATGAGTTCTTCTAAAGAGTGTTTGGCATGAAGTATTTTGCTTTCTTGTGGCGCTATACCGCTATGACATGGCCCGAAGTCGAGGCATTGCCTCATGTGGTGTCATGCCACTTGTAGCATGAGGCCCAACCTCTTTGTAGTGCCAAACTATCCAGCATTAAGCCTTTCCCTTTTTTGCGGTGTTACGTCGCCGTGACATGGCTTGCAAAGCCTAGGCACTGCCTCATGTGGTGTCACCCACTGTAACATGAGGCCCAGTCTCTTTGTAGTGCTGTCGACCACTCTTTATAATCCAAAATTAGGCCATCTTGCCTATTTACGGTGCTATGCCGTTGTGACTAGGCCCAAAGTCGAGGCTTTACCCTTACTAGGTACCTCATGTGGTGTCACCCCACTGTAGCATAGAGTACTATGCTCCTTAGTAGTGTTATACTACCCGTGCTTCCTGTAAAGCATGCCGGACATCCCAAATGTCTGAGAACTCATTAAGGCTCTCAAGCCATCCTGCCATAGGACTTTGTTCTATTCGAAGAATAAACAGTAGACAATAGTGATTTTGGGTTCATAACCCCGTAATGTCTTAAAGGACTGCCCACTACACCTGATATTCTTCCAGTCAATGGTTCTTCTTTGAACTAAAAACTAGATGCCTAGTAGATTTCTCTTTGAACTAATAGCATAAAACTTTATAGTAGAATTACAAAGACACAATATCAGAGTGTCTTCAAGCCCATTTTACATGTGCCCTCGACCAGCTGGCGCTTGAGACCTTTGGTGAACAGATCTATCAGATTCTTCTGACTCCAAACATCAACTACGACAATGATTCCTCTTTTAATAAGATCATTTACTACTCTGTACCTTAGACGCACAGTCCTCTTCTTGACATTGAATAGGTCATTCGATGCCACCGCTGCAGTCGCCTGGTTATCGTAGTATATCGGTACCGTCGGTATCTGCGTACCAACTATTGGAAGATCATACATGAGCTCCCGAAGCCATTCTTTTTCATCCGCTGCGACCCCTAGTGCATAGAACTCAGATTCTATAGAAGAGCAAGACAACATATAAGTCTTCTTCTTCGACTTCCACGATATAGCATCTCCACCTATGGAGAAAATATATCCTCCTATGGATATTTCACTCTTTACTTCTGAGCACCAGCTTGCATCACTGAAACCTTCTACTACTTTTGGATCTCCATGGTTGTGCAGTACATACTTCTGAGTCCTCTTGAGATATCTCATAACCCTTTTACAGATTTTCAGTGCTCCATCCCTAGATTGTTCATGAAATGACTCAACATCCCTACGACAAAAGCTATGTCAGGACTTGTGGCATTAGTTGCATACATCAAACACCTGATGATGCTTGAATACTCCAACTGTCTGACACTTTTTCTTGGATTTGGCTTCAGCTTTTTGTCACACCAATACGACGTATCGATCCCTAGAAGATCCTGATATCCATAGCTTGTGAACATCTTCTCAATGTAATGAGACTGTGATAATGCCACTCCAGTTTTTGTCCGGATGATCTTTATCCCAAGGATTACATCAGCTTCCCCAAAATCCTTCATGTTGAACTTAGACGAAAGAAACTTCTTTGTCTCAGTGACAATTGCTAGATTTTTACCCAAGATCAGCATATCGTCAACGTATAGACAAACGACAACTCCTCTTCCATCAGCGAACTTCAACTACCAAAATATAGGCAATTAGCGACGAATTTTTTTCGTCGTAATTAGCGACGGACCTTCGACAAATCACCGACGGATTACCGACGAGAAGCCGATAAATATTTATTTTTATTTTAAGGGTGAGAAGTGGTCGCCAGTTCGTCACTACGGCGTCGAAGAAATAGCGACGGATTTACATCTGTCGCTATGCAGTCGAATATTTGGTGAGAAATGTTGGGAGAAGTGGCGGGACAAATTTACGACTATGTAGCGACGGATATTCCGTCGACAGTTATCAAATATAGCGTCGGCTTAGCGACGGATATTATCCGTCGCTAGTTCGTCGCTAAATGTATGACCCTGACTTAAATTGAAACGACGGAAGGAATTTTTTATTCCCTCCAAATTTCACTCTCTCCTTTATCTCTCTCTCCCGCGGCTCTCTCTCTCCCAAAGGCGATCGGCGTTCTCCCCGGCGGCTCTCACTCTCTAGGTAATCCTTTCTCTCTCTTTCTCTCTCTCTCTCTTTCGCGGTGGTCGGGGGTTGTGGGTGGCGGGGGCGGGGGCAGCGAGGGCGTCGGGGGCGACGGGGGCGGCGGAGGCTACGGGGGCGGCGGGGGCGTCGGGGGCTGCGGGGGGCGGCGGGGCGTCGGGGGCTGCGGGGTCGGCAGGGGCGTCGGGGGCTGGGGGGGCGGCGGGTGCGGCAGGGGCTACGGGGGTTGTGGGTGGCGAAGGGGCAGCGGATCGGGACAGGGGGTCGGGAGGGAGGGTAGGGGACGACGGGTCGGGGCAGCGGGGGGTGGGGGGTTGGGGGGGTGCGCTCATGCGTGGGTTTAGGTGATGGCGGAGGTGACGGAGAAGATGGTGGTGGTGTTATCGGTCGGGGCTGCGGGCGGCGGCGGGGGTTGTGGGTGGCGGGGGAAAGCGGATCGGGGCAGGGGGTCGGGGGGGGGGGGGGGGGACGGCGGGTCAGGATAGCGGGGGGTGGAGGGTTGGGGGGTGCATGGGTTTAGGTGATGGCGGAGGTGACGGAGAAGATGGTGGTGGTGTTGTCAGTCGGGGCGGCGGGGGGCAGCGAGGGTTGTGGGTGGCGGGGGAATCTACTGCTATGATACACACACAGCTATGGCACTCATCACCCCCCCTCTCTATATATATATATATATATATATATATATATATATATATATATATATGTTGATATAATGCAATATAGGTATGCATGTTAGATAATGCAATGTAGTAAAATATGAATGCAATGTATCAATCCAAGTATGCAAGCATGTATGTTATAAAGGTGTAAATGCAATATAATGAGTGATATGAATATGATATGCAAGTACCTATGTATGCATGTAGGTAAGCTAGTGTATTGGTAATATAGGCATACATGAATGCATGAATGCATGAATAATATATATATATATATATATATATATATATATATATATATATATATATATATATATATATATATATATATATATATACATATGTTATGTTGTATGATAGTTAGTAATTGAATGAGGCTTGATTTCATATAGGTTTAGTTTGTATTGGTATAGGTAGGCTTACCTATAGGCTATTTAGCGACGAATTTTTACTTTAACGATGGATTTTTAGCTACGACTATTTAGCGAAGGATTTTTTTCGTCGAAATTAGCGACGGACTTTCGACTAATCACCGACGGATTACCGTCGAATATTTAGCTACGGCTATTTAGCATCTAATTTTTTTCGGTATCGAACTATCGGTATTGGACTATCGGAATCGGTATCGAACTATCGGTAGCGAATCCACCTCCTCGACCGTATGTACTTAGTATCGATCGTAGCGGATTAGTATCGGTATATCGGTTTGGTATAGGTCGTATCGGATGGTATTGACCTTAGCGAATTGGTATCGTCCTATCCGATATGTATCGGCCGTATAGCTAGGATTCGTATTGGCCTTATCGATTCGGTATCGGCCATATCCGATAGGTATCAACCGTTTCGGATATGTATCGGCCGTATCAGATTAGCATGTGAAAGGTTTGGAAACAACTGTACTTAGATTTTTTTTCTTCTCGAGCTAGAATACCATTGCTAGAGAGTCATGAGAGAGTAAACAAACCTCATAGATATTGGTGTTTACGAGAGTGATTGGCCAATTACAGTAACATACATGCCGTATTTTCCATCATAAAAGGAGAGATTGAAGGCAATAACATACAGAGTTGTATTTCGGAAGAAGAACTCCTATAAACTCTTTGTTCACAAAGCAAGCTATAGAGAATACAGAACAAGTATTGAGTTCATAACCTACTTCGCAAGAGAAGTTGTTCTATGTCAGATCAGCCTGAGATAACTGAGAACATTAAGATACTTATCTTGCAAAGTAGGTTATGAACTTGATACTTGTTCTGTATTCTCTATACCTTATTTTGTGAACAAAGAGTTTATAGGAGTTCTTCTCCTGAAATATAACTCTATATGTTATTGCTTTCAATCTCTCCTTTCCTGATAGAAAATGCAGCATGTATGTTACTGTCACGACCTGCACCCTGAAGAGGGGTACGAGCACGTGGTTACGTCCAGCCTACGTCGCAGAATCGGCAGTAGAACGCTGTATATAGGGTCTGTAAATACTACGACTAAACAGATAAATGTACCTGTACAGTATATACACTCCGAACGGAGGTGACATAGCAATACAGTCTCAAACACATATATCAAAACTAAGGTAGATAGCATGGAACAGAGATATGATAGAATAAAACAGGAAACGAGTCCAAAATCCACAAGTCATAGCTAACCCAATATCCAGAGTCTCAGATAATATAAGTATAAGATACTACAAACTGAAAATGTACTAGCTGGCTCGCAGGCAAGGCAATCCTAACTAACTAAGCTACTCAGGGTGAGCGAAGTCCAGTGGCTCTACCAATAAGCCACGGTCTAAGTCTAGCTCATCGGACTCAACCCCGTAGTAGGTCGGACAGTCAGTCTCAGAGTCATCTGTAAAATTTATCAACGGTATCCTGTCAGAAAAATGAGCAAGTACAAACACCAACAACAGTTCCATATGTATTGAAAAATACTATAAGAGACAGTAATAATGAAATACAAGACAAAGATATCGACGACTTGGGAACCATTTGAAAGCCGAGTTACAACCCTTAAACCAAACAAGGACCGGGGTTGTAACCCTTCTTTCAAACAGAACTTAGTCCCATAACCAAGGTACAGTATAAAAGGCAGATAGAGCAAAATGAGAATAAATCATAGCATGGTGAAAGTACAGTAAGTAAAGATGAAACTGGAATATAAGACATGACAAATAAAGTAAAAAGATGTTTTGAATTATTAGAGCGATATGTGATCGGCTAGGGAAGCAAGAGATGGTTATCCACTTGGCCCGGCAATCCGCGGTGTACTCAACGGAGAGTCATGCCGTCCAACCTGGATAACTAGTAATGGGGTGTCTGCAACACCCTACGTAAGGTGAGGGTGACGCTAGCAATGTATAGTTACAGGAAGGCTTGATCACATAACCCCTAATAATTTCCCTATCCCCGAATAGTAAAACGGATCCGGTCATAGCACGTCATGACGCGGGATTCCCTAAGAGGGGAGCAAGTCCTCTTTAGGAATCGGCGTCAATACTAGTACAAGAATCAAGACCAAGCAAGTACCAGTATCCTAAGAAATCCAGGAATGATATCTTATGACCGGGATCCGATAATACTAGTCCGTGAACTATCGTGTCGAGAATCAAGTAAGACACTACCACTGAATCGGATATAGTAGATATCAAGACAATAAAAACTATCAGTGAATGTACTCGCCTGTGGTCCTGAGCTGATAGAGTGAACAGACGCTCAGAGTGATCACAGACCTAAAATAAGATACTATGAGTCAAACAGGGCTTAACACTGAAAAAGAAAACTAATATAATCCATGAATGCAAGTCTAAGTCAAAACTAGGTCAATCTAGGTGAAACTGAGTCATATTAGGCCATGCTGGTTCATACTAGGTCATACTAGGTCACTGGAAGTCATTTTAAGTCAAACTAGGTCATTCGGGATCAACGGTTGACTTATAGTTGACTTTTGGTCAAAAAGTTAACTCTGGTCAACTCTGGTCAACTCTAGGTCAACCCTAGGTCAAACTAGTCTAATGTTGACCAACTGTTGACTTTCAGTCAACTGGTCAACTCTGGGTTGGTTTCGGTCAAATCGGTCGCTTAAAGGCTAAGTTTGACTCTCGGTTGACTTTTGTTGACTTTTGGTCAAAAAGGTCAACCGACGTCAAAACTTGTCTTAGAGTACCATATTTGATTATTACCAACCATGGGAATCAAGTCCTAACTCTATCTTAAACTTCTAACACAAATACCCTATTTCTAGGCAAAACTAGCAATTACCCTACCAAGGTAAATCCCGATACCTTGCCCAAATCCAAGAAAACCCCGCAAATACCCATGACACTAGCCTAGGCTCCTTAGGGTAGCTAGACATCAACCTATCTAAGGTTTACCTACCAAGAAATTTGGGTATCCTAAGTATCTAGGCCATGTTAGGATACGGGGTAGTGATTTACCTTATTACCTTATTCTATCTCATGAATTTACCCTTTTCCATACCACACTCATCTACACCACTCATACACAACACTCACATGGTATTTCTCACACTCATAGGCTTCTCCGATGGGTTTCCTACTTGTTTAGACAATAGGCTACCTATAGGTTACTAAACTATGCACTCTAGACTCTCACATACCCACACAAACTCACAACTACACACACACACACACATAGGTAATATATGGACAAATTTTGTAGTGTTTTAGGACTGATTTTAGGTGGTTTCTAGGGGTTAAAACAATGGGCAAATAGTGGGATATATAGTGGTATATATGGGGGATAGATAGTGGTTTACATGGGGCTAATGGTATGTGAAATGAGGGGGAGGGGGGGTTTGGAAGCCAAACTGCTGCTGTGCAGCAGTGCCAACAGTTGGCTGCTGCTGCTGCCCTTAAATGGCAGCAAACATGCTGTCCTAACACCCTACCACAGCCACCATACACCCCCACAACCACCACTTAACACACCACCACAACCACCACTTAATACACCACTAACTCCACTCAAAACACCACTCTAAAACACAAATAACCACACAAACTCACCCACAACACAACATACACACACACACACATCCCCACCACTTGCTGGCCGAACCCATATACCCCTTACATCACACAAATCCACACCACAAAATACTCCCCAATATATATATACATAAGCCATATATATACATATAAAAATATATATATATATATATATATATATATATATATATATATATATATATATATATATATATATAAATATATATATATATATATATATATATATATATATATATATATATATATATATATATAACCACATAATTATATTCAAAAGGAAAAAGAATATGATATATTAAGATACATGGAGAAAACATTCTAAAACATGTCAAAAATCTGGAATATAAACAAGAACAACACAAAAATCAATATACATTAATATCCATGTGTCCAAAAGAGGGTTTTTCCTATTGGGATACAAACCTACATGTGGATACCCCTAGAAATATCCAAAGGACACAAAAATAGTCTCTAATGGAGACTCCACCATGGGAATCATTCCTATTGGGTTCCTAACCAATCTACATGGGAGGGAAAATAGATTTGGAGAATAGATTACCCAGTTTAGAGAAGAAATCAATGGTGAGCTTTCAAAAGTGGAAGGAGCCTTTGGAGAAGAAGAAGAAAAAGTGGATGAGAATGAAAGAAAAGTGGTTTCTCTCTCCTCCCCACCCCTACACCTAGTGGCCGGCCACAACATGTCCTATTCCCCCTTTTTGGTAATTACAAGTTTGCCCCTCTAATTGTTCTATTAGTCCTACACAAGGTTGCTTAGGGTTTGGGGGTTAAAAATGTAAATCTAGTGTTCTAATTAGCTCTAACCTAATCCATGGAGTCATGATAAATCCCTCTAACTTTTGATGGTAATATTGTGGGCCATGGCTAGCTAGTGTGTGGGCCCGCTAAGGTCAAAACTACCCGGGTCCCCGAAACAAGTCAAAACAAGTCGAAACGAGTTGAAATTCGAACCCGATTCAAATAACCCCAAAATAATACAAATAATAAATAAATAATTCCAAAATAATTTTTAAAGTAGAAAATTACCAAAATACCCCTATTTGTGAAAATTGGGGGTGACAAATCTATCCACCTTAAAAAAAATTTTGTCCTCAAAATTAAAACAAACATACAATGAATCACAATGCAGAAACAGAAATTATACCTCAGGGCTCGAAAAGATAGGGGAAACGCTCCCGCATGTCGTCCTCTCTCTCCTAGGTAGACTCACCTGGAGAGTGATGCCTCCATGCAACGCGAACCAAGGGTATAATCTGGTTCCGGAGCACCTTCTCCCTACGATCTAGAATCTCAATCGGCTGCTCTAGATAGTGAAGAGTAGGCCTACCTCGATCGCTGAATGATCCAATACATGGCTGGGGTCCGCCACGTACCATCTCAGCTGCGACACGTGGAACATGTTGTGTACCCCCTCTAGCATAGGCGGCAAGTCTAGCTGGTAAGCCACTGCACCGACCCTCTCAAGAATGGTGAAAGGTCCGATGTAGCGTGGACTAAGCTTCCCGCCCCCGCCAAAGTGAATCGTGCCCCGTGTCGGAGAAATCTTCAGGAACACCAAAGTGCCAGCCTAGAAATAAAATAAACTCAGCACACAGGACAGACAAAACACAAACAAGCACAAACAGGAACTGAAACTAACCTCGAACTCTAATGGTCTCCGGTGGCTATCGGCCCAATGCCGCTGCCTATCCTGAGCCACCCGAAGTCTATCTCTAATAAGCCGGACCTTCTCAGCTGCATCCACCACCATCTCTGGCCCAAGCAGCACCCTCTTGCCAACATCGTCCCAAGATAAGGGAGTACGGCATCTCCGTCTGTATAGAGCCTCGAATGGCGACATCTCTATACTGGCCTGGTAGCTGTTGTTGTAAGCAAACTCTACCAGGTGGAGATGGTCCTCCCAAGAACCCCCGAGATCTAGCACACATGTGCGAAGCAATCCTCCAAGGTCTGGATGGTCCTCTCCGACTGCCCGTCTGTCTGGGGATGATAAGCAGTACTAAACTTGAGCGAGGTACCCAAGCTAGCCTGCAAACTCCTCCAGAAGTGGAAAGTGAATCGGCTATCCCGATCTGAAAATATGCTCACCGGAACTCCGTGCAATCTCACGATCTGACGAACATACAGCTCAGCCAACCTCTCCGTAGACAAACCCACCTTGAAAGACAAAACGTAGGCCAATTTGGTCAATCTATCAACTATGACCCAAATTGCATCTTTTCCTCCTGGAGACCGTGGAAGTTCGGACACAAAGTCCATGGTGATGTGCTCCCACTTCCACTCGGGAATGGATAGTGGCTGTAGCAATCCACCAGGCCTCTGCCTCACGGCCTTCACCTGCTGACAAACCAAGAAGCGAGATACAAACTGAGCTACCTCGCGCTTCATGCCGTACCACCAAACGTGCCCTCTCAGGTCTCTGTACATCTTGTTGGCACCAGGATGCATAGAGTACTGAGAGCGATGAGCCTCCTGAAGAACCTCCTCCCGAAGCTCTCCATTCAGAACGTACAGTCTAGCACCGTACCGCAGCGACCCATCTTCGACAATGGAGAAATCATCAAGCAACCCTCTCAGCACCTGCTCCCTGATGCTCCTCAGGGCAACATCATAAAACTGTGCTGATCTGACCCTGTCCATCAACTCAGACTGAATCTGTAAACCCCATATCTGTACCTCCATGCCTGGAATGATCACCTCGATTCCCAAACTATCCAGGTCGGCCAAAAGATGACGGTCTGATGTCAGATACATAGCCACTGGATACCTGCTCAAGGCATCTGCGACTACGTTGGTCTTCCCTGGATGGTGCTGTAAGGCGATATCAAAGTTCTTCATCAGCTCGAGCTAACGTCTCTGCCTCATGTTCAGCTCCTTCTGAGTGAACACGTACTTCAAGCTCTTGTGGTCAGTAAAGATCTCAACCCGCTCTCCGTACAGATAGTGTTTCCACAACTTCAGGGCAAAGATGACAGCGGCTAACTCCAGATCGTGAGTCGGGTAGTTCTTCTCGTGAGGACGTAACTGCCTAGATGCATAGGCAATCACCTTCCCGTGCTGCTGAAGTACACAACCCAGACCCCAGCCAGAAGCGTCGCTGTAAATCGAGAAACCACCGGTCCCAGACGGCAATGCCAAGATAGGAGCTGATGTCAACCTCTTCTTCAGCTCATCGAAGGCGGCCTGACACTCCTCAGTCCAGACGAACTCCACGTCCTTCCTGGTGAGTCTAGTCATCGGCTCCGCGATCCGCGAGAAATCCTGGACAAACTTCCGATAGTAGCCCGCTAATCCCAGAATGCTCTGAATCTCGACAACTGTACTGGGCGTAGACCAAGACTCTACTGCGGCAATCTTCTTCTGGTCTACGGAGATCCCGTGCTCGGTCACAACATGACCCAGAAACTCGACCTGGTCCAGGAAAAACTCACACTTCGACAACTTCCCATACAACTGCTCCGTTCTCAAGGTCTCGAGCACAATCCTCAGATGCTCCTCGTGCTCCTCTGGCGTCTTCGAGTAAACCATGATGTCGTCTATGAAGACCACCACGAACTTGTCAAGGTACTGATGGAATACCTTGTTCATCAAGTTCATGAACACAGCTGGGGCGTTGGTCAACCCAAATGGCATCACTGTAAACTCGTACTGGCCGTACCGAGTCCGAAAAGCTGTCTTCGGAACGTCTTCCTTCTTCACCTTCAGCTGATGATAGCCGGATCTCAGATCTTTCTTCGAAAACACCTTGACGCCGCTCAGCTGATCGAACAAGTCGTCGATCCTCGACAATGGGTACTTATTCTTGATAGTAAGGTTGTTGAGCGCCCTGTAATCGATACACATATGTATCGTACCATCCTTCTTCGGCACAAACAGGACTGGCGCTCCCCAAGGCGATGAACTGGATCTAATGACTCCCTTGTCCTGCAGCTCGTCGACCTGCTTCTTCAGCTCCGCCAACTCGCTGTTGTTGACTCTATAGACATGCTGTGAAATAGGCTCAGCACCTGGCACTAGGTCTATAGAGAACTCAATGTCTCTATCCGGCGGTATCCCAGGCAACTCCCCTAGAAAAACATCCATAAAATCAGCAATCAACGGATGCGGCAATGCCTGCCCCGCCAGTAAAGCTCTGCAGAACCCATCTACCGGCTCAGCTGCTCCTCTGGAAAACACAACCTCTGACTCTTTCGGCGGTCTAAATAAAATCCTACCACCTCTACAATCTATAGTAGCATGGTGCATGCTCAACCAATCCATTCCGAGTACCACATCGTACCTCGGAAGGGGCATTACGAGCAAGCACACACCCAAAAATCGGCCTCCTACAGTAACTCTCCGCCCCTTGCAGATATTGTTGACCAGGATGATGCCTCCCCGGTCAATATCTTGCAAGTCCTATCCAAGGGTTCAGCAATAATATTGTGTCTCAGAGCAAAGGAGACAGACACAAAGCTATACGACGCACCGGAATCAAATAGGGTAAATACAGGAAATGAATCGAGAAGAACATGACCTGCCACTACATCGCCTACTGGCTCTGCCTCCTCTTCTGCTGTCAGGGCAAACACTTTGCCCGCAGGGGCTCCCTTCTGGTGCTGCTGAAAATGCTGTTGCTGCGTCTGAAGTGGAGGACCCCTCTGCTGAACCGCTGGTCCTCTGGCTGGCTGTGCTCTGTCCTGAACTCCTCTGACTCTGCGAATACGGCAGTCCTTCAGCTGGTGATCGGATGCCCCACAGTATAAGCAGGTGCCCAATCTCTTCCTGCACACCTCTCTAGTGTGCCCTGGCTTCCCGCAGAAGTTGCACTGTGCAGCTGGCCTCTGGCCCTGATCCTGACCCTGATGCTGCTGGGCACGCGCCGGTGCCTGCTGGATCTGCAACTGAGGCTGATGCTGCTGGAACTGCCTCTGCTGGAAATGTGGGCACTTCGCTGGCCCTGTACTCGAACTGGATCCCAAAGCGTCACTGCTCCTCTTCGGCTTGAGGCCGAAGTCCTCCTCTGCAATCTGAGCCTCCATCAAGATCTGCTCAAATGTCGCATCTCGTCGCCCAGATGTGCGAGTGCGTACTGCATGAATGAGACCCCTCCTGAACTTTCGGGCCTTGCACCCCTCATCCTGAACCAAACTGGGTACAAACCTGCTCAGGCGGAAGAACTCCGCTGCGTACTCGTCCACTGACGAGTTCTCCTGCACCAGATTAACAAACTGCCCCTCCAGAGCTGTCAAGGCTACATCTGGGTAGAACTTCTTCTTAAAGAGTTTCCTGAAGTCCTCCCAAGATATACCTCTTACCAACGTACGCAGATCCGTACGGTACCAAGTCAATGCTATGTCAAAGAACTGGCTCACTGCAGAAGTCACCCACAGAGCTCTCGGAACCTCTGCCAACTCCAGACTCCGCTGGACATCCTCTAGCCAGTCGTCCGCGTATATGATACCCTCGGTACCCCTGAAATCCCGCGGGTTCATCTTCCTGAAGTCGAGATGCGTACCGGGCCTCCCCTGGCTCTGCTGCTGTGCTAGTGCTCCCTGAACTGTAGCCGGTGCACCTCTCTCCACTGCTGCCATAGCTAACTGGTGCGAGTTCTCCATCGTCTGTCGTAGCACCTCTGCCTGGCGGTAATGTGCCTCTGCCTGTGCTCTCTGTGTCTGCAACATCTGCTGCAGTAGGGCCATCATACCCTGAGCATCTGCCGATATCGGAGGCGGCGGTGGAAGCACATCAGGAATAACCATAGACGGTCCCACTGCTGGAGGTGGAAGACCTCCCGGAATCGTCGCTGCTGCTGCTACTGCTGCTGCTCCCGTCGGAAGGGCAGGAACTGAGGTAGCAGCTCCCTCAGCTGGAGGTGAAAGAACTGCCGGATCTGCCACTGCTGCTCCTACGGCCGGAGGTGGAAGACCTGCCGGATCTGCCACTGCTGCTTCCGCAGCCGGAGGTAGAAGACCTTCTGCCGGATCAGGCCCCCCTGGTACAGCGCTAGAACCCGCTGCCTGAGAGCGAGTGATCGTCATCCTGAGGATAGGTTGTAACAAGGAATCAATATGGCACATGATAGGAATATCAAAGACGGACAATTAAATTCAATGCAAAAAGAATTTGTCATGGTAATCAAAAGATCAGCATCTCCTAACATGTGATTGAGTAACTCCTATCATACCCTAATCCTACGTCCTAATTGCAGGCTCGTAATTAGCACTCTAAGTCGAGCACCATTACGAGTTCGCACTAGTTGCGACACGGACCTACATGGGCCACCACAAAAACGTGTCACGACCCGCACCCTGAAGAGGGACACGAGCACGTGGTTACGTCCAGCCTACGCCGCAGAATCGGCGGTAGAACACTGTATATAGGGTCTGTAAATACTACGACTAAACAGATAAATATACCTGTACAGTATATACACTCCGAACGGAGGTGACATAGCAATACAGTCTCAATCATATATATCAAAACTAAGGTAGATAGCATGGAACAGAGATATGATAGAATAAAACAGGAAACGAGTCCAAAATCCACAAGTCATAGCTAACCCAACATCCAGAGTCTCAGATAATATAAGTATAAGATACTACAAACTGAAAATGTACTAGCTGGCTCGCAGGCCAGGCAAACCTAACTAACTAAGCTACTCAGGGTGAGCGAAGTCCAGTGGCTCTACCAATAAGCCACGGTCTAAGTCTAGCTCATCGGACTCAACCCCGTAGTAGGTTGGGCAGTCAGTCTCAGAGTCATCTGTAAAATTTATCAACGGTATCCTGTCAGGAAAATGAGCAAGTACAAACACCAACAACAGTTTCATATGAATTGAGAAATACTATAAGAGACAGTAATAATGAAATACAAGACAAAGATATCGACGACTTGGGAACCATTTGAAAGCCGAGTTATAACCCTTAAACCAAACAAAGACCGAGGTTGTAACCCTTCTTTCAAACAGAACTTAGTCCCATAACCAAGGTACAGTATAAAAGGCAGATAGAGCAAAATGAGAATGAATCATAGCATGGTGAAAGTACAGTAAGTAAAGATGAAACTGGAATATAAGACATGACAAATAAAGTAAAAAGGTGTTTTGAATTATTAGAGCGATATGTGATCGGCTAGGGAAGCAAGAGATGGTTATCCACTTGGCCCGACAATCTGCGGTGTACTCAACGGAGAGTCATGCCGTCCAATCTGGATAACTGGTAATGGGGTGTCTGCAACACCCTACGTGAGGTGAGGGTGACGCTAGCAATGTATAGTTACAGGAAGGCTTGATCACATAACCCCTAATAATTCCCTCAACCCCGAATAGTAAAACGGATCCGGTCATAGCACGTCATGACGCGGGATTCCCTAAGAGGGGAGCAAGTCCTCTTCAGGAATTAGCGTCAATACAAGTACAAGAATCAAGACCAAGTAAGTACCAGTATCCCAAAAAATCCAGGAATGACATCTTATGACCGGGATCCGATAATACTAGTCCGTGAACTATCGTGTCGAGAATCAAGTAAGACACTACCACTGAATCGGATATAGTAGATATCAAGACAATAAAAACTATCAGTGAATGTACTCACCTGTGGTCCTGAGCTGATAGAGTGAACAGATGCTCAGAGTGATCACAGACCTAAAATAAGATACTATGAGTCAAAAAGGGCTTAACACTGAAAAAGGAAACTAATATAATCCATGAATGCAAGTCTAAGTCAAAACTAGGTCAATCTAGGTCAAACTGAGTCATACTAGGCCATACTGGTTCATACTAGGTCATACTAGGTCACTGGAAGTCATTCCAAGTTAAACTAGGTCATTCGGGATCAACGGTTGACTTACAGTTGACTTTTGGTCAAAAAGTCAACTCTAGTCAACTCTGGTCAACTCTAGGTCAACCCTAGGTCAAACTAGTCTAATGTTGACCAACTGTTGACTTTCAGTCAACTGGTCAACTCTGGGTTGGTTTCGGTCAAATCGGGTCGCTTAAAGGCTAAGTTTGACTCTCGATTGACTTTTGGTCAAAAAGGTCAACCGACGTCAAAACTAGTCTTAGAGTACCATATTTGATCATTACCAACCACGGGAATCAAGTCCTAACTCTATCTTAAACTTCTAACACAAATACCCTATTTCTAGGCAAAACTAGCAATTACCCTACCAAGGTAAATTCCGATACCTTGCCCAAACCCAAGGAAACCCCACAAATACCCATGACACTAGCCTAGGCTCCTTAGGGTAGCTAGATATCAACCTATCTAAGGTTTACCTACCAAGAAATTTGGGTATCCTAAGTATCTAGGCCATGTTAGGATACGAGGTAGTGATTTACCCTATTACCTTATTCTATCTCATGAATTTAGCCTTTTCCATACCACACTCATCTACACCACTCATACACAACACTCACATGGTATTTCTCACACTCATAGGCTTCTCCTATGGGTTTCCTACTTGTTTAGACAATAGGCTACCTATAGGTTACTAAACTATGCACTCTAGACTCTCACATACCCACACAAACTCACAACTACACACACACACACACATAGGTAATATATGGACAGATTTTGTAGTGTTTTAGGACTGACTTTAGGTGGTTTCTAGGGGTTAAAACAATGGGCAAATAGTGGGATATATAGTGGTATATATGGGGGATAGATAGTGGTTTACATGGGGCTAATGGTATGTGAAATAGGGGGGTTTGGAAGCCAAACTGCTGCTGTGCAACAGTGCCAACAGTTGGCTGCTGCTGCTGCCCTTAAATGGCAGCAAACATGCTGTCCTAACACCCTACCACAGCCACCATACACCCCCACAATCACCACTTAACACACCACCACAACCACCACTTAATACACCACTAACTCCACTCAAAACACCACTCTAAAACACAAATAACCACACAAACTCACCCACAACACAACATACACACACACACATCCCCACCACTTGCTGGCCGAACCCATATACCCCTTACATCACACAAATCCACACCACAAAATACTCCCCAATATATATAAGCCATATATATATATGCTTATATATATATATATATATATATATATATATATATATATATATATATTATATATATATATATATATATATATATATTTTATATATAAGTATATATATATATATATAAGTATATATATATACTTATATATAAAATATATATATATATATATATATATATATATATATATATATATATATATATATATATATATATATATATATATATATATATATATATATATATATATAAATATATATATATATATATATATATATATATATATATATATATATATATATATATATATATATATATAGAAATATATATATAGAAATATATATAGAAATATATATAGAAATATATATATATATATATAACCACATAATTATATTCAAAAGGAAAAAGAATATGATACATTAAGATACATGGAGAAAACATTCTAAAACATGTCAAAAATTTGGAATATAAACAAGAACAACACAAAAATCAATATACATTAATATCCATGTGTCCAAAAGAGGGTTTTTCCTATTGGGATACAAATCTACATGTGGACACCCCTAGAAATATCCAAAGGACACAAAAATAGTCTCTAATGGTGACTCCACCATGGGAATCATTCTTATTGGGTTCCTAACCAATCTATATGAGAGGAAAATAGATTTGGAGAAGAGATTACCAAGTTTGGAGAAGAAATCAATGGTGAGCTTTCAAAAGTGGAAGGAGCCTTTGGAGAAGAAGAAGAAAAAAGTGGATGAGAATGAAAGGAAAGTGGTTTCTCTCTCCTCCCCACCCCTACACCTAGTGGCCGACCACAACATGTCCTATTCCCCATTTTTGGTAATTACAAGTTTGCCCCTCTAATTGTTCTATTAGTCCTACACAAGGTTGCTTAGGGTTTGGGGGTTAAAAATGTAAATCTAGTGTTCTAATTAGCTCTAACCTAATCCATGGAGTCATGATAAATCCCTCTAACTTTTGATGGTAATATTGTGGGCCATGGCTAGCTAGTGTGTGGGCCCGCTAAGGTCAAAACTACCCGGGTCCCCGAAACAAGTCAAAATAAGTCGAAACGAGTTAAATTCGAACCCGATTCAAATAACCCCAAAATAATACAAATAATAAATAATTCCCAAAATAATTTTTAAAGTGAAAAATTACCAAAATACCCTGTTTGTGAAAATTGGGGGTGACAGTTACTGTAATTGGCCAATCACTCTCGTAAACATCAATATGTAGGAGATTTTTTTACTCTCTCGTGACTCTTTTGTAATGGTATTCTAGCTCGAGAAGAGAGAAATTCAAGTACAATTGTTACTAAACCTTCTATCATGCTAATCCGATACGGCAGATACATATCCGATACGGTCGATACCGAATCGATAAGGCCAATACGAATCCTAGCTATATGACCGATTATATCGGATATGTATCTACCAAT